>JAINUG010000034.1:5095000-5125000 GCA_029706075.1 Aldrovandia affinis
AAGAGCGTCTGCTAAATGCTTAAAATGTAAATGTAAAATCAAGACATACAGGTTGTATTTATTGGTGTTTACGTTGCCCTCTAATGGTTTGAGTGGACATAAACCATGCCAGGAAAATGCACCCCACACCATAACAGAGCCACCAGAACCCTTCATTCACTCAAGTGTTTCCTGTATTTCTGAGGTTACCTGCACACCTTTATCAATGACAGCTACCTAGTGTATGTCTATTTAATAATGAATTCAGCAATTAATTATTGAACAAACTATACAGCTGTGAGTTACCTGCACACCTTTATCAATGAGAAATTGAGGAGGCGAATTTTGGGGCAATTAAACCCTGTACAGCTGTGTGTGTGTGTGTGTGTGTGTGTATGTGTGTGTGTGAGACCCTGTGTGTGTGTGTGTGTGTGTGTGTGAGAGAGAGAGAGTGTGTGTGAGTGTAACGCTCGATGGTCACGCTACGCTGTGCTCTTACCCTGAGGGGCTCCAAGCCCTTGGGACGCGGTCGATGCGCTCAGAGAGGAGAACGTGAAGCTTCCGGTTGACCTGCTCCCAAAACAAACAAACAAACAAACAAACATCATGAAATAAACAAACAAACAAACATCTGAAGTGCACTGGAGAAATAAACTCTTTTGCCAAAAAAATATATATCCAGTGCTAAACTGGTAAAAGCAAAAAGGGCAGGTTCACAGTTTTCCAGCTCTCATAGTGGGGTTTAAACGCATGGTTCTGAAGTGCACCTGGAGAGTGAGAGTGGCTGTGGCCTGAGGGGTTAAACCAAACCTGCTTCATACCTGCCAAGTAACCCAGCGCTGTCCATACATATACTGAAAAATGTAGAGAGTGGTTCATTCACTACTGTGGCGGCTTTCTGATAAAAGCGTCTGCTAAATGGCAGATATTATGACATTATTATTGAGGATCTGGAAGGTCTCTGCAGAAGGGACAGGACCTGGCGTAGTGACGCAGGACAGACGTTCTCCACAACAGTGCTCACCAGCGACGGAGGAGCAGGGATTTATTTATCCTGCTAAAGTGGGGCAGGCAGAGATGGTGGGACTGAGAGAGCCGCTTTTGGGCCAGGACGCTGGGGAACACCCCTACACTCTGCAGCCAGCGCCGCGGGACCTTTAACGGGTTTAAACCCGTCCCACGGACACTGAGTCAGCCGGTGAAGAACCCCGGGAGAGAGAGAGGAAATCGAAACTTTCTACTGCGTCCTCTTCTCCGTCCTGAGCTGTCTGTTCTGCATCATCTGGCAAACTGACTGTCCCATCCCTCCGGCTAACTTTTCCTTCCCAGTGTTACAGGTGCAGTATGCAGCTGCCAACAACGATGTCTATTGCTGTATTACTGCACTGATCTCTTGTGTGAACAGTGATTCATCTTACCATGTATTAATGCACATCTTGTAAGTCGCTCTGGATAAGAGCGTCTGCTAAATTCTTAAATGTTAAAATGTAAATGTACTGAGATCTGTATGAAACAGGAAGTGGCTGGTCTGAAACAGGAAGCTGCACGGGTACTCACGTGGCGGAGAAGGAGAAAGCCTTGCTCGTCTGTTCTGTGAGGGAGGGGGCGGAACTGGGGGCTGCGGGGGCGTCTGGTTTCAGAACTGAACCTGAGAGAGAGAGAGAGAGAGAGAGAGAGAGAGGGAGAGAAAGAGAGAGAGAGAGAGAGAGAGAGAGAGAGAGAGAGAGGGAGAGAGAGAGAGAGAGAGAGAGAGAGAGAGAGAGAGAGGGAGAGAGAGAGAGAGAGAGAGAGAGGGAGAGAGAGGGGAGAGAGAGAGGGAGAGAGAGAGGGAGAGGAGAGAGGGAGAGAGAGGGAGAGAGAGAGAGAGAGAGAGAGAGAGGAAGTGGAAGTGAGAAACGAAAAAAAGGAGAAGAAGATGAGAGTGACAGAAGAGGACATTGAGATGGAGAGAGTACACTGCTTAAATATTTACTTCTATACAGTCAATAAATAATTTTAAAAATGTTTTAAATCCCCCTCAAATCTCAAAGTATTCAATACAGGTGTGGAAAGATACATGGTGGAAAACTGAACACAGACAGCTCTGATTGGCCAGTTTTCCTAGATCGCCTGGCCCAATCAATGGTCATAGTTCTGACTGTAACAGCCAATCAGGGAGAATCTGGAATCGCGAGCGTCACATCTGAGGGTCTTTACTCACCGAACACGAAGCCGGGCTGTGGGGAGTCGCTGGGTGGCCCAGACACCTTCAACAAGCTCTGCGTAGAATTCTGAGTCTTCACACGTTCGATTAAAACAAAAGAGGGAGGGCGGGGGGGAGAGAGGGAGAGAGGGAGAGAGGGCTTACACAATTATAAATGATGAAACAGCTTGCAGCGCTCGTGGTGGCTGATTGTGTGAATCAAAATGAGCACCGCTTCGACTTCAGCTGACAAACTTAAACACGGACAAAAGCGTAACTTTTATTTTGCGCAAAATCTATACAGAAATGCATTTATGGATAAATAAATGAAGAGCTAAATGATTTGGGGGTGTGGGGCTCTCATAACTGCATAATGTGTGTCTAAACGCTGAGATTCTCACACACACTGTCTGTTTTCTCTAGATGCAATGGCTGTTGTGTGTGTATGTGTAACTGACTGAAAAAATACTCTGCGTGTACTTCTACAGGATGTTTTCGTGATCCTAAAGAGCTGCTCCCCTCAGGCGTGAGACAAACCGTCCACCGTGCCCTCTGACCTAAACTAGCGCTCTGCTGATTGTCTGTGCTCTCCAGGAGTCTTACGGGAGAACAGTGGGGCTCTCATAACTGAACTGACGTGAGAAAATATGACTCAATCCTCCACATCTCACTCATCTCAGTCCTCGTGTTTGAACTTTAAAAAGTGGACAACTCAACAGCTGGCTGTACCGGACCTAAAGAACGCCCTCAATGAGACTCTGTCGCCAGGAGACACAAATGTGACGTGACTGACTCGATCATTAGACACAATCGGTCAGGACCGCGGAATCACTGGCCATCTTCCGCAAGAGACTCAAAACCCACCTCTTCAGACTCCACTACCACTGAAATTTGTATGTAACTAATTGTCATCACCACTGCTTACATGTTTGATACTGCTTTTCGTAATATGTATCCATGTTTAAAACTTTCTCCCCCCCCCAAAAAAAAAAATATATATATATTTTCCTTCCCTGTGTTACAGGTATGGTATGCAGCTGCCAACAATGATGTCCATTACTGTATTAGTGCACTGATCTCTTGCACGGACCATGTATTAATGCACATCTTGTAAGTCGCTCTGGATAAGGGTGTCTGCTAGATGCCGTAAATGTAAAATGTCAAATGTAAATCATTAAACCATCGGGATGGGCTAAAGCTCCTGGCCCATCCGGGGAAGGTATCGGTCAGATCCACCACAGGTGTGGTTGTACGGACACACGGACATGTTTTAGGGCCTTCAAAACACGTTGGTGTTGTCCGTCCGGGCCCTCCGTTTGAGAAACAGAAGTTTGCAGGAACAAGAATTCAAACTCAAACTGGAAGAAGCTGTATATCAATACCCTGTAGGGTTCTCCTTTAACTCAAAAGCCTCTATTAAAATTATTTAAAATGTCAAGAGTCTGCAGGAAACACCTCTGCAGGAGACCTCTGGCATAGCTATTATTAATTATGAACAGAAATAATAGCCACCATATGGTCTACAAAAAGGCCATATGCTCAATAAGGCAGAGATTAAATACGAGACCGGAGCTGAAGATTAGGAGCGGGTCGGGGTTATAGAACTCAAAAAAAGCAATAGAAGGGCCCTTGGATAGCGTAGCGGTCTAACACCTAATGGCTTGACCCCGAGGACAGGCGGCGGGCTCGTGAGGGGGAGCGAATCTAAATAAATAGAGGGTTGAATTGGCTACTAAATTGGGAGAAAAATTGGGGAAAAATTTGAAACAAACATTTTTTTTTTTTAAATAAAATAACATAAAAAAAAAGCACTAGAATATTCACTGGCACCGGGAGAGAGGATTATGGGCTAGGAGGTAGCAGAGGATTATGGGATAGGACAGCGCTCGACAGGAGAAACAGAAAGTGGTATTTACCCGCTTGGCCTGATTGGTTGAGGAAACCTGCTGGCTGGACTGACTCACGGATGCCGGGACGGAAGAGCTGGAGGAGGAAGACCAGGGTGTTAAAACACTGAGGAAGACTAACAGGAGCACAACAGGAGGATATGACCAATGCCCAGTGATTCTGTGTGTCTCAGTGGGTAGAGCATGGTTCTGTGTGTCTCAGTAGGTAGAGAGTGGTTCTGTGTGGCTCAATTAAAAAAATTAATGAATTAAATGAAATCATTTCCCCAACACTAAACTCTTCGACAGCGGTGTCTGTATCGTGCCCTGATCAACCGGTCTGCGGACAAGGTGCACTATGGGACAAAAAAACCAACAAACACAAAACTGAAGATCCGAGTATCGAAACTACTGCCGTTCCAGCTACCGATGAACCTGCAAGCGTGTGTGTGTGGGAGCATCACGAAACGGGAAAGTAAAAAATATATATAAATATACATGAATGTGTAAGAGCAAACACTCCAAAGACTTTTTTCAAAAGGAAGAGATGACCCCTAAATGACCTTGAGGGGAGGGATGTGTGTGCAGACGCAGTGCCCATGGCGCAGGTACAGCAGGGGGAGAGGGGAGAGGGAGAGGGAGAGGGAGAGGGGAGGGTGTTTTTGGAGAGGCTGTGGATGATTAATCACCCCTCTCTGTAGCTGAGAGAGGAGGGGTGCCTTTTTCCTGCATCAAGAGCTTGAGGGGCTCCTCGACCGATGGCAACTGGGTTTAAAACTGGGTTCCTCCGATACGGTGTGCGCTGCCTGTCAGGGACGCGGTTCAAAACCCGTCTCTACGAGACCGGTCCTGGTCGTCAGCCCCGATCGGGGGCGGCGTTTGGCTGTCCGCCCCAAGGGGAGGGGGGAGGGTGAGCCGGTTCAGGTCCGCCATGAAGCACGTAAGGGAGTCTCCAGAACGTGGGTGGGAGAATTCCGTCTCGAAATTCTCCGTCTCAGAGAATTAGCTTGCCTCGTAGAGACGAGCGGCGGACTCGTGTGGGGAGGGTAAATCAAAATAAATAGAAAATTGGCTACTAAAATTTTGAGTCTTGAAAATGTAAAGCTGAAAATTGACTGAATTACCTATGATAAATAATCCAAACAGAGGAAATAAAATGTGAAAAATATGTTTTGTTAACATTTTCAAGCATCAATTTTCAATGTACTTAGATACAGTTCAGTCAAGTCAGTTGGCCTTAAAGGAGAATTTCACAGAGAACTTCAATTTTGTAGTACGCTGGCATTTGCTCTTATTGTCCTACAAATGCAACGGTATGTACATACGTTTTTCCCACACACACATAATAATCATTATGGCTAAAATGAGTGAGTCTTCCTGTTCGGCTTACTGAAAGGACAATCTCCCATAATGCATCTCTTCCTCTCCTGCCTGCATAAAGCACATATTTGTGAAAATAACGGATCACTGTCAGTCTCAGTGAAATGTAAGGCAACATCGCTGTCACCAGCGCAAGGAAAGGCTTAATGCATTCAGGACAACCACTCTCACAGGCCCCCAGACCCCACACTGAACTCAGACACTGCGCAATGAGCTGGGCTGGGCCGTGGGCGAGCGTGTGTGTGTATGTGTGTGTGTGTGTGTGTGTGTGTGTGTGTGTGTGTGTGTGTGTGTGTGTGTGAGTGAGAGTGTGTGTGTGTGTGTGTGTGTGAGTGTGTGTGTGAGAGTGTGTGTGTGTGTGTGTGTGTGAGAGAGCGTGTTTGTGTTTGTGAGAGTGTGTGTGTGAGAGAGAGTGTGTGTGTGTGTGTGTGTGTGTGTGTGTGTGTGTGTGTGTGTGTGAGTGAGAGAGTGTGTGTGTGTGTGTGTGTGAGAGTGAGAGAGTGTGTGTGTGAGAGTGAGTGTGTGTGTGAGAGTGAGAGAGTGTGTGTGTTGGTGAGTGTGTTTGTGCGAGTGTGTGTGCGTGTGCAAGTGTGTGTGAGTGTGTTTGTGCGAGTGTGTGTAAGTGAGCCCCCATCTCTCTGCCTGCACGCAGGTGATCGATGCCTTTCTGATACAAACTGGGAACTTACCGATACATCATCTAGAAAAGGTCTCTGATGGTTTTTCTGCTTTTCAAACCCCCTCAAACATCGTTTAACAGAAAAACACACTTGGGGTCGGTGTGGGTGGAGGAGCTTGAGTACCAACTCGCTCGGGTAAATAGGAGAGTCGTGTCAAAAAGCTGCTTTGCCCAACGCTAATGACGGAACAGACTTTCTGTTTGTATTTATTTTAAAGTATCTGAATGGTGAAGAAGGCATATGGGCCGGTGAGAGAGATGAGAGAGATGGAGAGAGAGAGAGAGAGAGAGAGAGAGAGAGAGAGAGAGAGAGAGAGAGAGAGAGAGAGAGAGAGAGAGAGAGAGAGAGAGAGAGAGAAAGAGAGAGAAAGAGAGAGATGGAGATGGAGACGCAGGTGGTTCGAGAGGCATCACTGCACGGCTAATTTGGAAAAGGCCCCTGGGAGGGAGAGACCTGTCCAAATGGCAACCTCAATGAGCTGAGCACACATGAGCGCTGGAACTCAGAGAGAGGGACCAGCCATCAAATAGAGAGAGAGAGAGAGAGAGAGAGAGAGAGAGAGAGAGAGAGAGAGAGAGAGGGAGAGACAGGGAGAGGGAGCAAGAGGTGGACAAAGAGAGAGAACCACTTTTACGTGGTGAGAGGCAGTGACCTAATAAACAGACTGAATAGGGCTGTCCTGTGCTTCACGCCGCACACTCGTGTCACCCAGGGAGAGGGCCGGGGGGGAGGTCTGTCCCGCCCCCTCATCATGATCTCTCGTCTGGAGCTGTATCAGTATGAGAGCGGCGTCGCTGCGCTGCTGCCTGCCAGAGCTGATCAATGTGCTCACAAGAGACAAGACTCACACACACACACACACACACACACACGCACACACACACACACACACACACACACACACACACACACACTGCACAGGAGACGCGACTCTCACACACAGACACACACGAGAGCACGCTCAGGCACACACAGACACACACGACACACAGCACACTGCACAGAGACACACTCTCACACACAGACACACACGAGAACACGCTCAGGCACACACACACACAATCAGGCTGCTGGCATGTCCAAACAGGAGTGGACCGTGTTAATTGCGTTTTAAAAACGGACGGGCAAACTTGTGAAACATGACATCGCCCCAGTGCCAGTGGAGGGTGGGAGTCGGATCAGTGCCCAAGACAGAGCGATGACATCACATCCAGACCCTCCTGGTGGCCGGAAGTAGAAGTGCAGGTGGAGACCAGGCATTACGGAAAGGGGGGGAGCCTCTAGTGGCCAGAAACGGGAGTGCCCAATGCTGGTGTGCTATCCTCACACAGCTGCAGCTACAAACGGGCTCTCAAAGTACACGAGTCACAATTGGATGATGATTTTGGACCAATCAGGAGATCGCACCAAGGTGGTATAATCCCTGTACAGAACAGCTGTCCTGACCTCACGCTGATCGGTGTGCAGGTGTGACCGGGTTCAGCTTCAAACAGGGTTCCCACCCAAATCACATTTACATTTCCATGACAGTTCAATGACAAATTTAAGGTTTTCAATGACTTTTGCGACTGACACAAAAGTGATTTTATTTTAACTTAACACGTTTTGTTGCCAGTGCAAATACACATCTCATTGTGTCTGTGTGTGTGTGTGAGAGAGAGAGAGAACAGCCATGGCATGTGGCAACAACGGTGGCAGGGGAACAGACATTTTGTGGTAACGTTATTGGAAAAGAATAAAAAATATATAAAACGTTACACGGAATCAGACATTTCCATGACAGAATAATTATCTGATTTAAGGCTTTTCCGATGACGCCTGGGAACCCTATTTAAACGACAGAGACTTTACGGCTCTGAACAGGACAACCCAACTCCCGCACCGAAACAGGACGCTCCCGCTTGCTGAAACGCCTGCCCTGCCCCCAGAGGGTGCTGTAGAGCTCAGAGCTCAGGTGGCTCTGTGGGTGGGGCCCGACTCGCAGGGTGTGAATAATTGAGCGCTCACGCTCGTTAAAGTTTGATGGGGGAAGCTGGCGGGCACGTTGAGAGTGTTCTGCCTCAGGGCCCCCTAACTCCTGTTCCAGGAGCCTGAGGCTCGCTCACCTTCCCCCCCACGGTCCCGTGTAACCGGGTAACCCTGATCAATGGTGACGCACAGGCACGCGATATGCCCGCCGCCCACACCTCGCACTGCAGCTGCTGGCCAGATCTGGCACGGGGAAGACGGAGTGTTTGAAGAGAGCACTGGGGCATAGTGTATCTTTGGGCTGTAGTGTAGCGTAGCTTAGCGCTGGGGCGCAGTGTAGCATAGCGCTGGGGCATAGTCTATCGTAGCGTAGCGCTGGGGCGTAGTCTAGCATAGCATAGCGCTGGGGCGTAGTGTAGCATAGCGCTGGGGCATAGTCTATCATAGCGTAGCGCTGGGGCGTAGTGTAGCATAGCTCGGGGGCATAGTCTATCGTAGCGTAGCGCTGGGGCGTAGTGTAGCATAGCGTAGCGCTAGCGCTGGGTAGCATAGTCGCTGGGGCATAGTGCTATCGTAGTGTAGCTGGGGCGTAGTGTAGCATAGCGCTGGGGCATAGTCTATCGTAGCGTAGCGCTGGGGCGTAGTGTAGCGTAGCATAGCGCTGGGGCGTAGTGTAGCATAGCGCTGGGGCATAGTCTATCGTAGTGTAGCGTAGCACTGTAGTGTATCGTAGCGTAGTGCTGGGGCATCGCGTAGAGTTGGGGCTTAGTGTAGTGTATCATAGCGTGGCGTAGCATAGCATAGCGCTGGGGCATAGTGTATCACTGGGGCGCAGTGTAGTGGAGCGTAGCATAGCGCCGGGGCCGCGTAGGCTAGCATAGCATAGCACTGGGGCATAGTGTGGGCTGTAGTGTAGCGTAGCTAGTGTAGCGTAGCATAGCGCTGGGGCGCATAGCGCTGGGGCGTGCATAGCTGGTAGCATAGTGCATAGCATAGCATAGCGCTAGCATAGGTGTATAGCGCTGTAGTCGTAGCGCTGGGGCGTAGCATAGCACAGAGAGTGTAGCATAGCGTGAGTGCATCTTAGCACTGTAGTGCAGCGCAGTGCTGGGGCATCGCTAGAGCGTGTAGTGTATCATAGCTGTAGCATAGCATAGCATAGCCAGCATAGTGTATCATCACAGTGTAGTGTAGCAGTGTAGTGTAGCATAGCATAGTGTAGCGCTGGGGCGTAGTGCATAGTGTAGCATAGCGCTGGGGCGTAATGTAGTGTAGCGTAGCATAGCGCTGGGGCATAGTGTGCAGTGTAGTGTAGCATAGCATAGTGTAGCGCTGGGGCGTAGCATAGTAGCTGGGACATAGCATAGCGCTGGGGCATAGCGTAGTGTCGCGTAGTGCTGGGGTGTAGCGTATCATAGCGTATTGCTGGGGTGTAGTGCAGGGGTTTTCAACCGGTGGTCCGTGTAGTTTCAACAAACTACAATAATGTAGTTTGTTGAATGTAATAATGTAAGGTTGTCAGGCAGAAGCAGTAAAGTGTCTTTTACCTTTTGCAACTACATATCTCTGTGAAAGTGGATTTTCCACACTGGCATACCTGAAGAATAAGTACAGGGGTAGGCTGGAGCCAGAAAATGATATGAGACTGTCCCTATCCACCACTATATTGCCAAGAATAGACAGACTGTGTGCAACTCACCACACCCAGAAATCACACTAACAGATGAGAAAAAAAAAGCTAGTATCAGCCCCTGTCCCCACCCCGCACAACAGCGGTCCCCAGGTTGCTTCTTAGTCAGGATGGTGGTCTCTGGGTCACAATCAGTTGAAAACCCCTGGTGTAGTGTAACATAGCGCTGGGGCACAGTCTCTGAAATTAAAGAGAGCGAGAGAGCGAGAGAGAGAGAGAGAGAGAGAGAGAGAGAGAGAGAGAGAGAGAGAGAGAGAGAGAGAGAGAGAGAGAGAGAGAGAGAGAGAGAGAGAGAGAGAGAGAGAACCAACAGAGAACTCAATTGTGAGTTGGGTGTGATCCAGTGGTGAGTGAGCAGAGACAGTCCCACAGGACACACACTCAAATCAGGGCGGGTGAATGGGCGTGGCACTGTGACTCGGGTGCTTCTGGGGTCTCGGCCTCGCCGCTGAGAAGAGCGGGCACGAGAGTCGAGTAGGCAGAGCGACTCTCGTAACCGAAAACCACACCCATCAAAATTCACGCCTGCCTCTGCTTTTATGACAGGAGCTTTTAATGAGCAATCAGACCACGGAACATTTAGAGAGCGAAAACATGGCTCAATCAATCATCCACGCACACGTGAACACTGCACATTAAGTCCCACTCAGGGAAATCCTCTATATTCTGCTTACTGCTGGAGTCACTTTTACAAACTCAGTGTTTTTGAGAGACGCATTCCCCCTCCCTCTCCTGTACTTTTCCATATAATAAATTCCTGCCCCCACAGAATACACACAGTATTTCTTTGCGGTACGCTAAGATTTGTGGCTGTACCCAGAATGCCATTGGGTGCCAGTTGAACCACTGTCATCCTCCAATAATCAATATTTCAATAAGTTCAGCCATGTTAATTTTTGCTGCTGGCCACAGTTGTGGGTGATGCCTGTTATACCAGAGGAAAACACACAGACACAGACAGACACAGAGACACTCTCTCTCACACACGCAGGCATGCAAACACGCAGGCACGCATGCACACACACACGCACGCGCACACGTATGCAAACACACACCCATGCAGGCACACACATATATGCATACACTCACACTCACAATTTCTCCTTGGGGAGCAATTACAGTTGTGGCAGCACTAAAATACAGGGAGCACAGAAATCACACTGGAGACGAGGGAGAAGCAGGTAACCTGCAGAGTGCCTGCAAGTCAAGCCTGTAAAACCACACGCAGCGCACGTGCACACAAGCACGGACACACACACACACACACACACACACACACACACGCACGCACGCACACCTAACACACACACAATCACACACACACAGACACACACAGACGCACAGAGACGCATGCACACGCAGATCCACGTGCTGACACGAATGCACACACCTAACACGCGCACACGCACGGACACACACATGCACAGACCCGCGCACGCACGCACGCACACAGCAGCTCCTCCACCCCCCCCTTGCATAGCAGGCTGCTTATAAAGTGTAATCCAGCATGCTGCCAGATGCCAGTATGTGCCGGCCGGGCCAGGGGCAATCCTCAGCTGTTTGGGCTCAAACCCTTGATTTGAGCCCCAGTGCTAATACAGCTCAAATATACCCCCACGCTCTGCCCTGATACAGCTCAAATATACCCCCAGGCTCTGCCCTAATACAGCTCAAATATACTCAGCGTTTGCCCTGATACAGCTCAAATATAGCCCGCTCTGCCCTGATAGAGCTCAAATATACCCCCGCTCTGCCCTAATACAGCTCAAATATACCCCGCGCTCTGCCCTGATACAGCTCAAATATACCCCCGCGCTCTGCCCTAATACAGCTCAAATATACCCCCGCGCTCTGCCCTGATACAGCTCAAATATACCCCCGCGCTCTGCCCTGATACAGCTCAAATATACCCCGCGCTCTGCCCTGATACAGCTCAAATATACCCCCGCGCTCTGCCCTAATACAGCTCAAATATACCCCCGCGCTCTGCCCTGATACAGCTCAAATATACCCCGCGCTCTGCCCTGATAGAGCTCAAATACCCCGCGCTCTGCCCTGATAGAGCTCAAATATGCTCTGCCCTGATAGAGCTCAAATATACGCTCTGCCCTGATACAGCTCAAATATACCCCCGTGCTCTGCCCTGATACAGCTCAAATATACCCCCGCGCTCTGCCCTGATACAGCTCAAATATACCCCCGCGCTCTGCCCTGATACAGCTCAAATATGCTCACCTCTGATGACCAGCAGACCGTCTCTGTGACTGACCTACATCGCCCACACTTCTCCAGTCATGCATATGTTCATTCCCTCATAGCTGTGAGCTGGTATGAGCTGGAGAAAGGCCCTTCTGCATCAGCTGGGACTCAAACTCAAAACCCTCCGGTCATAACCGCAAATCAAACACTCAAGCAGTGTCCTTTTGAAGCCGGCTGGAATAATAAATACTCTGAGCAGTGTTTGTGATCCATTCAGTGAGACGGGTGCATTCCACAACTGTCTTTCTTCTTCAGTGAATTGTTCCTTAACAAAGTTCACATTTTTCTTTATGATTGCCAGGAGTACTTTGCTTCAGGAAAAAGAAATGTCCTGGAATGAACTAATCAGACCTCACACACACTATTCACACACACCCACACACATACAGATTCACTCACACAGAACCCCATAGACTCACACATACACACACATTCACTCACACAGAACCACATAGACTCTCACACACCCACACTATACACACATTAGACTTTCACACAGACCCACATACAGTACTCTCTCTCACTCACACGCGCACATGCACACGTACAGACCAGCACACACAGACCATACACACACGCACCACTATACACACACACACACACACACACACACTATATACACACACACACAATCAGGCCTCAAACTGACCTCTTTTGAAGCATTATTTGTGTGAAGAGAACAGAGAGAGGCTGGAGTAATTCTGTTTCTCTAACGATGACAGCGCACTCTGAGAAATGACAACAGCCTCCCTGGAGCTCGTCGTTACAGGAAAAGAAAAGAAAAAGAACCATGAATCATTCCTAAAAATGCAAGCTTGAGTAATGGAGGAGGGGGAGGAAACTCAGGCAAATTGAATCTTGGGGTTATTGATGGGGAGGTAAAGACTGCAGCAGAACCTACTTGCACAAACGCACAAACGTTCTCAGCACGCGACAAGGAGCTGAGCAGTAACACACTCACCCCAAACGGTTAATAACTGTGAGCAGAGCACTAAACATGATCGATACCCAGATCCACGACGGACAGACTCCAGACGGAACCACACCTGTGTGCTGCTCAGGTCTCACCTGACACACCCCGACCTGCCCCTCTAACCTCATATAATAATAATATAATATAGCATCTGCCATTTAGCAGACGCTTTTATCCAAAGCGACTTACAGTAGTGAATGCACACATTTGTCAGTACATGTGGTCCCAGTGGGACTCAAACCCACAACCTAAACGCTGTCAGCACCACGCTCTACCGATTGGGAGAGTGAGTAACTGAAGTGAATTGATTTATTTCCGAATTATTTTTCCAGGCTAGAATGGGAAAAAGGGTAAGTTGTCCTAACTTCCCCCAAAAATAATAAACACAACTCAGAGAACACACACACACACACACACACACACACACACACACACACACACACACACACACACACACACACACACACACCAGAAGACAGTTCCACGTGGAACCCCTGGGCTCTGGTCGCCACAGTAAAGGATGACTCACCCTATCACTGTGGAGATGGGGATGGGCAGTCCTTTCTCTCTCAGCTCCAGAACGTTCACCACCTGGGGCACGGTCTTCAGCGTCGACTCGGTCAGAGAGGCGCCGACCACTAGAGAGAGGAGAGAACCGGGTCACCTGACCGCCAGTGACATCACACAACACACAAAACAACACACAACACACCTGACGCAAAAATTGAATTAATTTTCATAGCTTAACATGTTTTGTTGCCAGTGCAAACACACATCTCATTGTGTGTGTGTGTGTGTGTGTGTGAGAACAGCCGTGCCAGGTGGCAACATCGGTGGCAGGGGATTAGACATTTTGCGGACAACAGACATTATATAACGTTTCATGGAATCATGACATTTCCATGACAGAGTTTTTTCATCAATTTCCATGACAGAATAATTTTCAAGGTTTCTCCATGACGCGTGGGAACCCTGCTGACTTTTTTCATTGTCAGTGAAATGTCATTTTGGAGCTGACAAGAGCGCGCCACCTCAACGTGTCAATATCGTATTAGTTACATCGGCTGGTCATCCTCTCGTTGCTAAGGGTGTGCGTCCGTTCTCTCATCGATATATAATTCAACAACCACCATCCAAAATGACACAACAAAAGTAGTCCAACATTTGCTATGACAACACAGATATAGTTCTGCTCAAAACAGCAGAGATTCTGCAGTTTTTCCATCGTAACTATCTGATTAGATCTATACTTGAGCTAATAAACACATGACTGAAGGATAAATAAACACTATCACTGTGAACAGTAACTATGCACACTGCAGGCAGCCATGAGACATCCCACATCAGGTTTCACTCTAGTGGTGCTCACTGGCTCCCTCTGGTGGCTGCAGCACGGCATTTCACATACACGCCAGAGGCACCATCTACAATGAGCTAATATGAGGAAATATGCTGGAATAAATGCATTTAAACACATTGTTTTAAAACCCCAAAAAGTGGGTTTTCGTGGAGAACAGTCACACTCACTTCCATTAGGTGTCACTGTGTGGAAGGCATTGTACCCCCTCACTCCGAAACACACATTTCTTCTCCCAAATATGGAATCACCAATTGTGTCTCTCCAGTCACCTGAACTGCAGCTAAAGAGCTACCACAAGTTTTCCTCAAGTTTTCCAGTGAAATGGTGACTATTGGACACTATCTCCTGTTCACACAGCCCTACGGGAGGAGCTGGCCTGGTTCAGGGAAGAGACGTATCTCTCACTGGTGACACCTGGTGGCCTGTTGGCACATTACAGGGAGAAAAGCTAAGATAGCGGGATGCTGAGGAACCCTGGTGGCCTTACCTGCGCTGGCACAGGGTCACCTGCGTCCAGACGCTGCAGACACGCCCAGTCACAGATAGCCAATGACACGGCCCCAGGCTCAAACTCTATGACTTGTAACCAAAAGGGCCCGCCCTGCTCTGTACCCACCAGAGCCTCTCAAGAGTCCAAAACGCCGTTGTGCTTTTAGTGTTCCGAAAACTATTACTCTAAGGACGTTAGCAGCTGCGCGATGGCTAGCCCTTCAAGTGTGTTTCAATGACAGGGCCTCGGATAGCATAGCGGTCTAAGCATTCGCTCTGCCTACTACAGCCGCAGTTCAAAACCCGGCTGCGCCAGTCCGGCCCTGGTGGCGATTGGCTGTCCACCCCAGGGAGGGGGGCATGAGTTCGCGGGGAAGGGTGTCTCCAGAACGTAGGCGGGTGAGTTACGTCTCGGTGGATCATTGTGGATCATAAAAGGGAATTCTATTCATCTGTCTGATTCACTGTCAACGAACACAACTGGCCAGTTTTGTGGGAAAGTGTTTTTGTATCAGCAAACGGTTTCGCTCTTTGCCTGAGTCAGTCGTCCTCCTCCCGACCCACGAGAGCAGTGAATCATCATTAAAGTTATGGATATGAGTTCCGGCAAGATAAATTCGATAAGGAAAATGGCCACAGGCATCAATATGGAACGGTTGTCAAATTAAATAATGATTGAAGCAGTAATGAATATTGGTGGTGTGAATGGCACACCTAATTAAAAAAGTTTGAGTAATAATAAAAACTAATTTACTTAAATATAATAAGAACAGCCCTTTTCATTACTCAGTGAGAGGGTGAGCCGGCATGAACTCGCTGAGAAGCACGTAAGGGAGTCTCCAGAATTCTGTCTCGGAGGAAGCGGAGTTCACTGCCCTCGGTGAATTAGCTGGCCTTGTAGAGATGAGCGGTGAGATTGTGTGGGGAGGGTAAATCTAAATAAATAGACAGTGTAATTGGCCACTAAATTGGGACAGGGCAAAAAAACAGGTATAAAAAAATAATATATGTATATATATATATATATATATATATAGATGAGGGTAATAAAGTGCATAACTTTTTGAATAAACTTTTTTTTTTGTCATTTTTTTTTTAAACAGTTATGACCTGTTACAGTAACCCCCTCCTCCTCTATCTACCTGGTTTCTGATTGGCCATCTGCCTGCGGAGGGCGGCGGTGGCTGCAGCCTGCTGGGCGGGCATGGCTCTCTCGCTGGGCGGAGCTCCGTGTTTCACCGTCTTGGTGGCGAACGCCGTGCTGTCCGCCCCGGACACGCTGATCTTACCGCTGAGCACTGGAGAGAGAGCGGGAACTAAAACGTCAAAACGAAACAACACACAAATAACAGCGCTAAATAGGTCATTTGGTCTTTTTTCCCCCAGCCACCAGGAAACTGGAAATGTGGGTTTGGTTTATATGTACACTACCGGTCAAAAGTTTTAGAACACCCCCATTTTCCAGTTTTGACTCAAATTTAAGCAGTTCAAGTCCAGTGAATAACCTGAAATGGTACAAAGGTGAGCAGTAAACAGCCAGAGGTTTATAAAAAAGAAAAAAAAAAAAAAGTTTAGGTTACCAAAACCTGAAAAATAAGTGACAAAGACTTCACCTTTGTCACTGCCAGTCTCAGGGCTACGGCAGCAAACTTACAATACGAGGGAGGATTGACATGAAGAGAGGGTGTAATTGGCTACTGAATTGGAAGAAAAGAAGGGAGAAAAGCAGAAGAAGAAAATGGAAGCACAAAGGTGAATTCCTCTCAGTCGTACCAGGGCTGAGTCCGGGCCCGAGGCCGGAGTTGACTTTGCTGAAGAGGGAGGACTGCACCCCGAAGCCGGGCTGGATGGAAGGGGTGCGCACCACGGTGGGGTGTCGCATCATGACGGGGGCGGGGGCAGGGAGAGCCTCCTCCTCCTCCTCCTCCACCAATCGGGAGTCCTCCGGCTCCAGCGCCTGAGACAGCGAGGAGGTGGAGCTCACGTCGTCCAGGTCCTCGTAGTATTTGGGCGACAGGAATGCCGACCGGGACAGGTTCGCTGTGGTGGGGGTGCCACTCAAATCACATTTCCATTTTCATGACATTTCAATGACAAATTGAAGGTTTTCAAAAACTTATTTTTTTGTGATTGACACAAAAATGTACTTTACTTTCATAACTTAACACGTTTTGTTGCCAGTGCAAATACACATCTCATTATGTGTGTGTGTGTGTGTGTGTGTGTGTGTGTGTGTGTGAGAAAGAGAGAGAACAGCCGTGGCAGGTGGCAACAACGGTGGCAGGGGAACATACAACATTACAGACATTTTGTGGTAATGTTATCAGAAAAGAAGAAAAATATATATAAACATTACACGGAATCAGAAATTTCCATGATTTTCAAGGTTTTAAGGATTCGGGGTGGCAGGTTTAGGGTTAGGGGTGAGGGGTTAAGGGTGAGGGGTGAGGGGTGAGGACGTAGGCACACCTGGAGCGGTGGATCGCACTGGAGGGGTCTGCCTCTTAGACAGGAAGTTCCTGAGCTGAGACTGCTTCACTGGAGACATCTTGGCTGAAACAGGGGAGAGATAGAGAGATGTTTTAGATTACGCGGGACATACGATCACAGAGTGGACACAGATGTGGGACCAAGTGAGCCAAGCTAACTGCTGATATGAGAACACTTATCCCGCACCGATGCGTGAGACAGGGCCTGTGCGGAACATTCCACACAAAATGAATTCTGAGCAAAACGGCGAGTCAGAGCGGACGTCATTATTGTGAATGTGTGTGCACGTTTGGGTGCGGGTGTCTTGAGAGTGTGTGCAAATGTGTGTGTGAATTTGTGTGTGTATGTCTGTGTATGTGTGTGCCTGTGTGTGTATGTTTGTGTATTTGTGTGTGTGCCTGTGTGTATTTGTGTGTATCTGTATGTGTATTTGTGTGTGTGTGCGTGTGATGGCAGTGTGTGTGTGTGTGTGCACGCATGGGGTTTGATAAGTGTGTCTATGCACATATAAGGGCATGGGCGTGTACGTGGGCTCTGAAGGGGGCGGGCACCTGGAGATTTGGAGGCGGTCTTGGGCCCGGTCTCCAGGCTGGCTTTGAGCAGGGCGTCCTTCAGGCTCTCGAGTTCGCTGTCCAACCTGCCAACCGGGGAGAGAGCGCACGCGCTTATTAGTGCGCTCTATTACAGAGACACACCTGCGCTCTATTAGACACACCTGCGCTCGGCTTCATAGGTAGCAGAAGTGCGCTCACGTCATGTTCTCATTCAATCACACTGAGCCGGTCCCTCCGACCAGACAGGACATTATTCTTACTCAAACGCAGGACAGACACACAGAACGGGACAGCAGGACCAGGGCCTGGATTCATGAAGCCCCTCGGAGTAGGAGCACTGATCTAGGATCAGTTTTGCCATGGCCATATCCTATGTTTTTTTATGAAAAGGGCTATTCTTATATTTAAGTTCATTTGTTGTTATAAAACTTTTTTCATTAGGTGTGCCATTCACGCCACCAATATTCATTACTGTTTCAATCATTATTTCATTTGAAAACCGTTCCATATTGATGCCTGTGGCCATTTTCCTCATCAAATTTATCTTGCCGGAATTCATTTCCACAATGAGACTAGGATGTTGTAGACCAAACCTGACAGCCTGCCCTGCATTCGGACCTCATTCCTCCCCTCCCTGGCTGTTCCCCTGTCTCGTTCCCCCCCTCCCTGGCTGTTCCCCTGTCTCGTACCCCTGCTCGGCGGGCGTGGGGGACAGGCGGCTGGGCGCAGTCCACCCCGAGGTTTTGCCGTAGAGCCGCAGCGACTGCAGGGCCTTCACCAGCCCCTGGAGCTTGCCCTCCTGCTGGTGGATGATTTCCAGGTTGTTGGACAAGGCCGTGAACAGAGCCTCCCGCTCAGGTACGATCAGGTGCCTGCAGGAGAGGGGGGAGAGCGGGGACACAGAGTCAACACTGTGGGTGTGTGTGTAGATGTGTACTCAACCTGGAAACTATGTTAACATACAACACATGCTCTCAGATATAATATATAACACATATCACATAAAAACAGTGGTGGACACTAACAAAGTACATTTACTTTGCTTTTACTTATTTTCAAGTACATTTTTCAAGTATCTGTGCTTATTTAAGTATTTCCATTTTTACTTTCACTCCCCTACATTTCAAATGGGGGTTAAATGTAGGACTTTTTACTTTTACTGGAGTAATATTTTATCAGGGCATCTGTACTTTCACTCAAGTAAAGGGTTTGTTTACTTTGTCCACAACTGCACATTAAAATATGTATTTATGTATATGTTTATGTAATATTATAACATAATATGTGTGATTTATGAAATATGAAACACATTTGAGAGTTAGTCCTGATGTCAGGCTGGTTTAAACGGAGCCCAGTAAAAGCTGAGGTTGCTCAAAGAGAAGCCATTTTATAGCATCTATCTGAGACAGTTTGAGTCCCGTTTCATCCAAAGATCAACACCAACCCTCTTCTGCAACCGCTCCTCTACCCAGCTACCGCCCTCTGTCACTCAAATCGCCTGTCCGTATCTCTCCCTCTCTCTCTCTCCTTTCCCTTTTCCCCCTCTCCCTTTCTGTCTCCCTTTCTGTCTCTCATTCTCTCCCTTTCTCATTCTCTCTCTCTCTCTCTCACCTCTGTTTCTTCTTCTTCTCCAGATGTTTCTCCCACTCCCCGTCCAGCACATCGTTGACGTCCTCCACAGCGAACTTCACGTACTGGTAGAGCCTCCGTATCTCCTGTTCCCGGGGAAATGCAAAACAACGGTATCAACCGACGGGCATGATATGACATGGCCTCTTCAGACTCCAGTACCACTGACTCCGTACATTTTCACTAATTGTCATCACCACTGCTTCCATGTTTAATACTGCTTTTTGTAATATGTATCCTTGTTGAAAAGTTTAAAAAAATCTACTAACCTTTTCTTTCTTGGTGTTACAGGTATGGTATGTAACTGCCAAATATGATGTCTATCATTGTATTACTGCACTGATCTCTTGCACTAATCATGATTGATCTTACCTTGTATTAATGCACATAATGTGAGTCGCTCTGGATAAGAGCGTCTGCTGCATGCTGTAAATGTGAATGTAAGCCCCTCCTGGATGTTCTCTCGCTGTAACGGTGTGTGACTCACCTTGAGCTGGTCCTCGCTGCGCGGGTCCAGGGGTCTCTTGTAGAGCAGCTGTAGGTACCCCCGGTCCCGGTTCAGCTCGCTCTGCGCCCGGGCCTCCTCCGCCCCCGCAAAGCCCTCCAGCAGGGTGGTCTTCAGAGAGCTGATGTCCCCGTGGAGAGACTGGAACACACACAGCACACACGCATGTAACATATACAAACATGCACGCACACATACACACGTAACATACACAAACACGTTTTTTAACGTCCACTGGCTCAAACTGCACATGAGGAGTCTGACAACCAACTGAACTACGGCTTACCGTTCCCTCATAGTTAATACGGTTAATACATTTTATTTGGAAATTCAGATAACCCATTATATTATCAACATCATACAGCAGCTTGGCAGACTCTCTCAGAAACGTTCACCGAAACAAGCAACTCATGACAGGAACCTCGCTAAGTATCAACAGCAATATGTCCAGGGATTATTACAAACTCCGTTCCCCAAACATTGAGCCAAGATGGCTGCCGGTGACCCTTACCTCCGTGGTCTCCTTGATCTCCAGGATGAAGACGTGCAGGTCCTCGGACTCCTTCCGCAGAGCCTGCATCTCCTCGGCGGTGCCCACCCGGAAGTCTGCCTTGTCGCTGCGGCCCTTCAGGTCGTCCAGCTCCTTCTGGAAGTGGGCGATCTGGGTTTGGAGAAGAGAGAAGGCCCTGCTTTACACCTGCGGCTCCACGCTGGCATGCAGTAACAGTAACCTTGTGCCAAAACTCCCACCAACCTAGCACCACAACCTCCTGTGAACCTAGCGTAAACCTAGCATAAACCTAGCGCCCAACCTAGCATCAAGGGCGAGACTCACTTCCTCCAGGATCCCGGCCATGACAGGGTCAGCGTCCTTCTTCTGCTGCAGCTGCCTCTCCAAAGCCTTGACCGACAGCGCCGCCTAGAGGAGAGACACGGTCACACACAGAAAACCCTCAATTACAATCGAGCACACTGCACTCAAAGTCAAAGCAGTGCTCATTGAGCAGTCTCTAAAGGGAGAAAACATATAATCACTGAACTCGCATATGCGCATATTTCATATTATGTGTGTAGTATGAAAAGTATTCACCCCCGTTTTGGCATTTTCACATTATATTTTCTTACTTTGTGGAATCAAAATGGATTTAATTGGGATTTCTCAACACAAACCACTCTATGATGTCAAAAGAAAACAGCAGCTCGAAAGCTTTTATGCTAACTGTATACACACATACATAAATAAACATTATATTTGCTCAATCCAAATGCATTGCATTGTTGGTGTCTACAGTAGATTGTGATTCTGCCTTTGTGATTACAAGCTGATATGATGCCACTTTGTCCTAACGGCCTTTAATGGATATTAGGGGCTGCATTGTGGGCATGCAATGACAATATTTGACAGCAGAGGGCGCCAAATTGAGAACGCAAATCAAATCAAATCAAATTTTTAGAGCACATTTAATACACGGAGGCAACTCAATGTGCTTTCCACACAAAATATGCAAAAGATTTGAAGGTATTATATACATAATCAAATAATTTAAAAAAAAAATATATATAGGCCTACAAGTAGATAGGAAAACATATAAAGTGCATAACAGTAGCTGTAGATATTAGTGAAAAACATGATTCATATGCAGCACTGAAAATGTATGTTTTAGCTTTCTTAAAACCATTCAATGTTTCTGTATTTCTCATGGTTCACACTGCAGCCAGAAAGGTCTGAAAGGGCAGATTTGGCCCCTTTGGGTCATTTCCGCCCCCTTGCCAGAACATAAGAATACATAATGAGGAGAATGGGCCGTTCGGCCCATCTAGGCTTGTCGTGTCCTAACCTAAAGAGTATCTAGTACTGCATCTAGCCTGGACTTCAATAGCCCAAGTGTTTCTGCCTCAACTACCTGACCTGGCAAGCTGTTCCAGGCATTGACAACTCCTGTGTAAAGAAAAACACACTAATATCTGTGCAGAATTTGCCTTGAACTAATTTCCACCTGTGGCCTCTTGTTTGTTGTTACACACACAGCTAGTGATGTCTCTCTGCCTGTAAGTGTTTTTATCAGGTGGGTGGGGCGCTCACCTGGGACACAGGTGTGCTGGTGGGAGCCTGGCTGGGGGGCGCTCCTCTGCCCTGCTGAGGGGGCAGAGCTGGACTGGGCCGGCCGGGGGGAGCCTGGGAGACAAGGAGACATCTGCTCAAACACCCCTTTCACTAACAACAAACATATCATTCACACAACATGAGTTACTGTTATACTGGTGCTGGCTCAGTAGGTAGAGCGTGGTTCTGTGTGGCTCAGTAGGTAGAGCGTGGTTCTGTGTGGCTCAGTAGGTAGAGCGTGGTTCTGTGTGGCTCAGTAGGTAGAGCGTGGTTCTGTGTGTCTCAGTAGGTAGAGCATGGTTCTGTGTGTCTCAGTAGGTAGAGCCTGGTTCTGTGTGGCTCAGTAGGTAGAGCGTGGTTCTGTGTGGCTCAGTAGGTACAACGTGGTTCTGTGTGACTCAGTACGTAGAGTACGGCGATGACAACGCGAAGGTTGTGGGTTCGATTCCCACTGGAACCACATATACTGAAAAATGTATGCATTCACTACTGTAAGTCGCTTTGGATAAAAGCGTCTAATAAATGCCATACATTATATTATTATAGGACAATCATTCCAACTGGCTTCTGTCATACAGTAGGCTTCGGGTTTTAAGAAAACAAAATCTGTATTAGAAATCTACACGACTCACAGACATCAAATATGTTACTGACATTAGCACTATAACGATATCTAGCAGGCACAAAGTTCTAAACGCAAATTCTTCAAGAAATTATTTGTTTATTCATCATCAAGCAATGACGATATAGCAAAGGAAAAATAAATAAATTTATGACATCGGTGTGCTTGAGATTCACGCTGAAATTCAGAGTTTGGACAGCAGTGCAAAGACGGTGATGCTCAGAGACCCACCTGGGACGGGGGTCGGCTTGCTGGCGCTGGGCAGGGGGGTGGACTGGCTGCTGGGCGCGGGAAACGAGGGTTTGGGGGTGGAGGCGGAGGCAAAGGAGAACTGCTGCAGTGTTGGGGCCGCTGGCGTCTCCGCTGCCAAAAACCTGGAGATGTGAACCAGACAGTGTGACATCACAGAGCGTGACATCACAGAGCGCAGAGCGTGACATCACAGAGCGCAGAGCGTGACATCACAGAGCGCAGAGCGTGACATCACAGAGCAAATCCCTGAATCAAAAGAGGGATGGCCTTGATCCAGACTGAACTCGACAATCAAAGCTATTTAAATATATACATATAACAATTAAAATAAAATGTAATTGTAAAAAAATGGAAATAAAAGAAAATGGAAAGGGAAGCATCTATTTTCCCATCTAAAGACAGGAAGTACCACGGCGGAGCCTGACCTGTCGGCGAGGTTGACTTTGACGGCGGGCGTGGCCGGCTCTGCGGGGCTCTTGAACACACTGACGGGGGAGGAGCTGAGGAGGCGCGGGGGGATGGGGCTGGGGGCGGAGACGGGGGGGACCAGCACGCTCTCCACGGCGGGGGGCTTGGAGGAGGGGGTGCTGAAGGAGAAGGCCGAGGCAGTGGGGGGGGCGGAGGGGAGGGGCTCCGGCGCGGGTTTGGGGGCCGGAGCCGTGAAGGAGAACCCAGCCGAGCCCAGAGAGAGGCCGGAGGGGGCCGCGGAGGGGCCCAGGGAGAAGACGGAGGGCCCGGTGGACTGGGACCCGGGCGTGCTGAAGGAGAAGCCTGCAGAGGAGGAGGAGGGGGGGGCCGTGGGGGGGGCGAGTGACGGGGTGCTGGTGGGAGGAGGCCGTAGAGCTGGGGCCACAGCAGCTGCAGGGGGCGGGGGTGCAATAGACCCTGAGAAAAGAACACAAGAATCTGACTGGTTAAAACACAACAACAGAGCCTTTCATTCCTGGGCCCGTACGTACAGGAATATTCTACTCTTAGAATCTTGGTACATACGGGACCTGATCACAACTTTTTTTTTTTTTTTTTTTTTTACAAAATCAAGAGTTCACAGAGAATGTTTTATGACTGCCTGAATTTCACAGGGGTGTGAAAATCTATCAAACTTCTGAAATATATTATTTAATGTACTTTTTATTTCGTGCATTTACTTCTGGACTTCAACCCGGATAGAGCTGATGAATAAATAAAATTAAAAAAATATATACATTTTCCCACAAATGTTTCCCCTCAAAATTCTTCAATCCCCCTGAATTTCACAGGGAGGAAAAAATACCTCTTGAAATCAATCAATCAACTTCTGAAATATATTATTTAGCGTACTTGCATTTATTTTTAAACATCAACCCAGAGGGCTGATGAATAAATAAAATAAAGTAAATAAATATTTTCCCCTCAACTTCTTTAATCCCCCAAAAACGAGACCTGCCAACTTGTCTCTCTCTTGTTTTGTTAATCTTTAATAGAGAAGCTCGCTAGGTTTCAGCTTTGAGAAATCAACATCGGACAATGATCAGTCCAGTTTTAGCACAGGGCGAGGGGCACAAAACCTCCCATCGGGAGAGGTGAGCAACAGCGCCCCCACTGTTCCACACTTGTACAGCAGCTCACCACCACTGCAGAAATGGTTGAGATCAGATGCCCCTCTTCCAGAGGACGGTCATCTGGGCTGGTGTAGAGATGTGACATGTGATTGGCCTGTAGGTTTACAGCCCACTCTTCAGGGCCTTTCAGTTCTGTTTTCACGCACCGCTTCATCTGAAGCTTACTGCACCCTAAGCCCTAACTCTAACCCCTAACCATAACAAACTCAAACCGTAACCCTAACCCAAACCGTAACCGTAACCCTAACTCAAACCCTAATCGTAACTCAAACCGCAACTCAAAACCTAACCCAAACTCAAACCCTAACTCTAAACCATAACCATAAACCCTAACTGTTCCCACCATCTCTCACCTTCCAGTTACGTTTTCACATCCAACCCTGACCCGTACCCAAACCGTAACTCAAGCCGTATCCCTGACCCAAACCGTAACTCAAACCCTAACCCTGACCCAAACTCTAACCCTGACCCAAACGTCACACATAGCTCACATCTCGACGAAAGCGCAGATGACCGTCCTCTAGCCTCTACCCTGCAGAAAAGGCATCAGACACAGGGAGTGCAATGCAGAGCACTGACCAGCAGAGGGCAGCCTCTCGCCCTCCAGGGGCAGGTTCACTGGGACGGTGGCCAGCTGCTTGACTCCGGGGTTCAGGTTGAGGAGAGAGAAGGGGCACAGCACGCCGTCGGTGGACAGCAGCATCAGGGTGGGCGCCGGGGGCAACGTCTTCTCGTCCGCTGTGGTGGGGGGACAGGAAACACACACGGTGAGACACATGGCATTCAACTACGTTGGGGGGTCACACTAGCAGGAAACAGGGGGTACTCACACATCTGTATCTCCTCCTGGCTGGTGTAGTCGATGGCGACGCCCATGGGCAGCGTGTCATCGCTGTTCAAGGTGACGGGTAGCTCTGCCCTGCTGGCGTCCTCCAGCAGCCACAGCTCCCAGTTTGTCTGGAAGCACAGGCACATCAGCTCTGTGATGAACGTTTTCAAATGCATTTTCCCCCAATATTTCTTCATATTAGCTATTAGTATATAAGATGTTGTTTTTTGTTTTTAAATTTGTTTCAGATTTTTTCCTGTTTTTCTCCCAATTTTGTAGCCAATTACACCCTCTATTTATTTCGATTTACCCTCCCTGCACGAGTCCGCCGCTAGTCTCTACGAGGCAAGCTAATTCTCCGAGGGCAGAGAACTCTGCTTCCTTCGAGACGGAATTCACCCATCCACGTTCTGGAGACTCCCTTACGTGCTTCATGGCAGACCCGAGCCGGCTCACCCTCCCCCTCCCCCCTCCCCCTGGGTGGGTTGGCATGTCTGCCCTTAATGTCATATGATTGGGACATGACTGCAGGACCAATCACAGCCTCAACCCAAACCTCCTCTTCCCCCACCCCCAAAGAAAGACAACATCAACCATCTCTGTGTCACAGTGCTACCTTGTCTTCCTGCTTGGCAATGATGCTGACTTCAATGGAGGCTGCAGAAGCTGCCAGAACAAGATCCCTGTCAAACAAAATAACAAAAAAGTATAAAACAAATGTAAAAAAACAACCAAATGATGAAAAATAAAAAACCATTATGAACTAAGAACAGATTGGATCTGAAATCTAAGATTGGATCTGAAAGCCTCTGCAGGGCTCCTGCAGTATTGCCACTGCAAAACCCTTCAAGGACAACTTTCCCTTATCAAGGATGTTATTCGTAAACAAATTATGTTATGATAAAAAAAAGTTCAAATAATAAAAAAATGCATGTTATTGAATATCCCTGCCTCATACTGTGACCATGCAGTCAGGTTGTCTTGGGAAACAGAAAGCTGATGTGACAGAATTTTGTTGCTTTCCTTTGCACAGAATATTTATAGATGCAGCAAAAAAGGAGAGTTCAGTAAAATGCACTAACTGAACAGAAAGCAAACCACCTTCAAACACAGAAACGGACTTCAAGCACTTTCCAAACCTTGGACATTTTCCACGTTCTAAATCTTCATCAATCTTTTTTTTTTATGTTTGAAAATATATATATTTTTAAAGGTTTTGTTTCCGATTTTTCTCCCAATTTAGTAGCCAATTACACTTTCTTTTCATGTCAATCCCCCCTCATCCCCCCTCGTATTGTGAGTTGGCTGTCGTATCCCTGAGACCGGCAGTGACAAAGGCGAAGCACCGTCTCCTCCAAGCCGGCACTCACCAAGCCGTCGACTGTAACTCCAGTACACAGAGCCACTCCTATACGCAGTGAACTCGTATCAGCTTCCCTTCCCCCTTCCTGGGGCGGGCAGCCAATTGCCGCCCCCTAGTGGCAGACCCGGCCAGAGCCGATACTGGAGCGGGCCGGTGGAATCTAACCCCGATCACAGTGGCCAGCATCGAACGTTGCCTTTGAGGTTTTTAAGGGCCCCTGGGAGCCCTGTCTGTCTGTCCGTCCGTCCGTCCCGGTGAGTGGCAAAGACAGACGAGACACAGGAGAGGTGGAGGTGGTGGTGGTGAGACTCACCAGTCCTCCACGTGGCTGAGGAAGTAGTGGTGCTGTCTCTCGGTGCTGCTGCCGTACACGACATCGTTGAAGTTCAGGTAGCTCTCCGCTCTCTTCTCATCCTTTTTCTGACCCAGAGAAAGACAGCTTCACAGCTAGCTACATTATTTGCATTAACATTAGCTAGCTAAAAATATTTACCAGCTAGCATAGTAATTAAAAAAATTTTTTTAACAAAAATTTGTTTCAGATTTTTCCCCAATTTGGAAGCCAGTTAAACCCTCGATTTATTTTGATTAACCCTCCCCCACAAACTCACTGCCCATCTCTACGGGGCAAGCTACTCTCCGAGGCCGGCGATGATCCGCCTCCTTCGAGACGGAACTCACCGACCCCCTTCTGGAGACTCCCTTACGTGCTTCACAGTGAGTTTGTGCCAACCACCCTCCCCCCTCCCTCAGGAGCCAAATGTCACCCCCAATCGGGGCTAACGGCAAGGGCCGGTCTGGCAGAGACGGGTTGCACACCGCGTATAGATTAATAATGTTGATCATGCTGGTAGCTCCATGGTCATCCAACTCAGATGCTTTTCGGAGTTTCACGTTAAATCTATCTTTGGCTGGGATCCCATTTTGGGCTGCCTGTGAAGGAGAAAAGCATCATGGGTGATGGTGGAGTTTCCACTATTTGGGGAGGGTCGGGTACTCACAGGAAGTGACACCACCACAAGCTCAGGGGGCGTTTCCGGGGAGCCATCGGCTGCTGCGTAGGCCACAGCAAAGACGTAGGTACTGAGCCACAGCACGTCCAGCACTTTGAGAGAGAAAACACAGCTGTGTCAACACCACAGTGCACAGCCTGAGATTTATTTTATTTATTTATATAGCGCCTTTCATACATAAATGCAGCCCAAAGTGCTTCAAAGAGAGGTGATACAAATTTAAAAAAAAAAGAAAAAAAAAAGTTCAATAAAATAAATAAAATGGCCTCCTGGGTGGTCAAACGGTTACAACGTTACTGCGACCGGGATTCGATTCCACTGGCCATGCCAGAGTCAGCTCTGGCCGAGAGTGCCACTAGGGCGCGGCAATTAGCTATCCGCCCCTGGAGGGAGGGATTTAAAAAATAAGCCGTAGGAAAAACCTGCTGCATATATGAGTGGTCCTGTGTGTTATGGTGTCAGGCTTCAGCCTAGGCGGGTACTGGCTCGGAGGAGGCGGTGCAGCGCTCACTACTGGCCAGACTACGGCAGCGAGGTATAATTGGATACTAACAGTGGGGGAAAAACAGCAAAAGAAAAGAAACGCCAGTCGTTTACCTTTGACAGGGTTGTCAGAGCTGTAGAAATGTGGGCAGGGAATTACTTTCTTTTCCTGCAGGGTCTGCAGACGACAACAACATTTGAAACAAGTCAATCAGTGGCAAAAAAAAGAGCAAAATCCAAAACATGAATTTGAATACAACCTGTCCAAATATGTTGCAAATATTCTCAAATTCATCAATGCCCCCAGTTTTGATAAATTCATCAAAATATCACTTCCATATTTTGAAATTACTAACATTAGCAATGTACGATACATTTCACAACATGAATAATTAAAAATGCATTTAATCCTGAAAAACAGGCAGCATATGAACAAATGTGAAATGTATTTTTCTTTAATGTCATTCGATATGATGATATATAATCCTCTGTACCTCACCCTTAATAAGGGTATTGACCAAATACACATATAATATTTAATATTTAATGCTGGTATTTTTGAGGTTGTGTTTTAGGTGAAGACTCACAGGAGTATACTGGATGACAGTGGCATCCTGTTTTCCAGCAGCGACTTGCTTGCCCTTTGGACTCCAGCACACTACAAATCAACAAAACAGATATTAATAAACATATTTATACTAAATGATCATAGGGGAACACAACAATGAACATTTTTCATTTTCAAATTTGTTTAAGATTTTTTCCCCCTGTTTTTCTCCCAATTTGGTGGCCAATTATACCCTTTATTTATTTCGATTCGCCCTCCCCCACGAGCCAGCCGGTCTCGGGGAATTAGCTTGTCCTGTAGTGACGGGCGGGACTCATTGGGGAGGGCGAATTGAAATTATTTAAAAAATTATAAAAAATAAAAAGAAATGCATTTAAAGAAAAGAAAAGGGAGAGAGAACTCACCTCACAGGGTGAGGAGGGGGGGAAACTCACCACAGGTAATGCCCACAGAGGCAGGCAGCTGGGCCTGCACCGTCACACTGTCCGTCACCTCCAGGACCAGCATGCTGCCGTCAGACAGACAGGCCGCCAGGACGGACGCCTGCAGCGGGTTCCACTTCAGGTCCTGCACCGCTGTACCCGGGTACGCGGCCGGCCGCAGGGAGGCGAAGGGCAGCTTCTCATGCCGGGCCTGAGAGCGCACACGGGGACACAAGTACGCTAAATAATATATTTCAGAAGTCGACTGACTGATTTCAAGAGGTATTTTTCCGCCCCAGTGAAATTCAGGCAGTCATAAAACATTCTTTGTGAACTCTTGCTTTTGTAAAAAGTGTAGGCACCAGCGAATTTACCTTGCAAAAGTGATGACACTCAAATACCCCCTAACTATATCATAGTAAGTTTGTGATCATATTTATTTTAAAACACATATGCATATTTGAAGTTTAAAAACTTAACTCAAGAATCTGCCAAATCTTCGTAAATCTACCCACAATGCAATTTATGTGACTTACTAGATAGAACACGATCTGGAGCTAGCTGCTTGGGTGGATAAATGGTTGGATCACTGTTGCGATCTCCATTTGGGCATTGCCACTCTTGTCGATAAAAACATCAGGACGAGGGGAGGACTGCGGACTGTGGCTGCACATGTACAGTAGGTAGGCAGACGGAAGATGCGTAATATTTTGGATGTC
>JAINUG010000034.1:5130000-5142500 GCA_029706075.1 Aldrovandia affinis
CCCTGGGAATCGAACCTACACCCTTTGCGTGCCCTAACCACTATACTACACTGCTGTTCTTGTTTCATCATATTATTACAGGCATTTAGCAGACACTCTTATCCAGAGCAATTTACACAGTATACATTTCTACAGCTGGATATTTACTGAAGTAATTCAGGTTGAGTACCTCTTGCTAAGGGGTACATCAGTAGTGCCCCCACCTGGGAATCGAACTTGCAACCTTTTGCGCTATAAGCCCAGTGCTCTAACCATTGTGCTCCACTGCCACCCGTTTGTTTGTCTTATGACTGGGGTCTCATACCTGTGTCCTGGAATAGATTTTAAGGTCAGAGTTCTTTCAGGTACACAAGTTTGATGACAGCAGTTTTTTTCCCCATTCTTTTCATTGAGGGTTTAAAAATCACCAGGCTGCCAATGACGAGATCTAAGGCGGTCTTTCAGGGAGGTTTTTTTTGACAGCCGCAGTTTACATTTAAAAGAACTGCGTCAACGTGTGTGGGTGTAGATCAGGAGGATCGGGAGAGCAGATGGCACCACCCAGGATGAATTTCTGCACCCTATGGATTCAAGATCGTCCCCTCCAAAAAAACTAAAATAATTAAGAAACACATTTTTAAAAAAGGACAAAAAGGGACAACATTAAAAGACAGTGAGACTCACAGTGAAGTAAGGAGTTTTATTAGAAAGCAGACTGTTCAGTATTGCATTTGAAAAGAAAAGATTCTGTTACTCGTAAACTACACAATGTCTCCTGGGGAGGTGATGGACGTTACAATGAAAAGACAAAACAGCAGGATGGGAATCGAAGGAGTCAGTCCTCTACGTAACACCCAAAGTGGCCTTTTCGCTTTATTTGTTGCTTGTGTTAAAAGGTGGACAGACATTTTCTTTGTTGATTTGTTCTATTTTGTATTTTTTTGTAAAGCTGTTGAAGAGTTCGCCTTCTGACCCTAAATACTGATACTCTCCCCCCTCTCTCCCTGTGGCCTGGCTGTGACCTCGGGCCAGACAAATCACCCTGTCAGTAAGGCCCACTCAAGATTCACTTTGTTTCTCTCTCACACCCCAAGCTTTTAAACCTGTTAACGAAAGCCTTCATACAGACAAGAAGTCACATCACTTTTAAACTCTAGGTCTCAATCAGTTTATGCAGTTTCTGAGGAGCCCATACATTCCTCTTACAAAAAGTACAACAGAATCTTCCAGTCAGGATTGCTCCTTGCAAGAATGTCAGGCAAGAATGGTCTTGATTGGTCGCATTATTGCCCGATGTTCCTGATTGGTTGCATTACTCCCCGATGCACCTGATTGGTCGCATTACTGCCCGATCTGCCCTTCTGCTTTGCAGGAAGCAAATGACTAGGAATGGAGGGGGGGGGGAGGTATCCCTCCCTGCAAATTCATATTATCTGTCAACTGTAAAAGGAAATAACCTCTGTGAGGCTTTCAATATTAATTCATCTATATCAAACTATATTATTATGGTCCTCCCAGGTGGTGTAACGGTAAGAACGTTTGACGCTGCCCACTGCGACCGGGGGTTCGATTCCACCTTGGTCGTGCCAATTTAGGCTCTGGCCGGGAGTGCCACTAGGGGGCGGCAATTGTCTGTCCGCCCCAGGGAGGGGGGAGGGAAGCCGATATGAGCTCGCTGCATATATGAGTGGTCCTGTGTGTTACGGTGATGGCTTGGTGGGTGCTGGCTTGGAGGAGGTGCGGCACTCACTACCGGTGTCAGGACTACGGCAGAGAGCTCTCATACAAGGGAGGGGATCATTCACATGAAAGAGAGGGTATAATTGGCTACTAAAAATTGTGATTAAAAATTTGGAATAAAAAGAAAAAGAAAAAATTATATTATTATAAATGCAGTTCATACTTTGCCATCCTTTTCTGCTGAGCTAGAAAAGGATTGTGCAGCATGAAGTGGACATATGATCTTGACGCAATTCAATCTAGTTAATATTGAAAGCTACACAGAGGTTTCATCTAATGGGCACAGCTGACTAGACAACACGATGCCTGGTTTATTCATTAATAACCAGAGAGCAGGTGAAGAGCGGGTCCTCTGGTAACTCAACCAGTGTGGCTCTGCAGGCCTGTGCGTCCTGACTGAAAGATTGCAAAACCTTGTGGGCATGCTCCTGGTGCTGGAGAGCTACAGGGTCTGCTGGGGTTTTTTTGTGTGTTTTTTCCCACCTCAAAATCAGCTACCAATGCAAGACTCAAGAAACCAGGTGTGTTGAGGGTAACTGTGTAATCAACTTGCTTCTATCGATCAATGAAGTGCTGAGTAACAATGGAAAACCAGCAGACCCCGTGGCTCCCCAGGACCAGGTTTGGAGACCCCCCACCCAGAAAACCACAAAGCCCGGACCGGAGCGACCCTGCTGCAGGATTCGGCTCCATGGGGGCCAGAGCAGACTCAGCAGAGACGATACGACCACACACAGCAGTGTTCCGCGCGCCCGTCTCACCCAACGGACAGATCACCTCCCACGAGTCACACACGCTCTTTTCCTCTCTGATTGTCAATGCTCTGAGCACATGGCTTTGAAGGCTAACTCTCCAGGAACTCATCCACCTTCCACTGCTTATACACTTTTTCCCCCCCCAATTTCTTTTTAAAGTGCTGGCATTTATAACAGAGAATAAAGACACAGGCAAAACAAACATATTATTGCGGTTTCCATGCCTGCTTCGGGTACATATATGTATATATACACATTATGGCGGCCTTCGAATACCTTGGTAACCCGGTAGCCGAGGCCACTGGGAACTGGGCTGGTGTGCGAGTGGGGTCACGGGACTGAGGGCGTGGTCTTTGGGGTCACAAGACAAACGACCCAGAATGACGGCAATAAAATGGGGGCTACTCAACGCTCCTCTGTGTTAGCTCTGCGTTTTACGCGATTACACCGTCTGCACCGATCGATCGGCCACAGATTTGACTCGGAGTGGAGTACGGCCGATGGCTTTCTTTCTGCCCATGAAAACACTGAAACATCAACCAGCCCAGCAGTGCCTGAGCCACACCCAACGAACACACGCGTTCGAGGCTCGGTCCCTCCATTCGCAGGCCAAACAGACGTGGGGTTTGAGTTCCCTGTTCAGGACTAACGTCATAACAATGATAACAAACTGAGTTAGGAGCACTGTTGAGTCCAAGAAGGTTAGACAGCGAGCCCGCCAAAACAGCATCGTTGTTTACACTCTTACTTACACATTCAACAACTTGGTAATCACACAAAACATAGGTCCACAGACTTCGCATCAGTCATCAAAGCACATTTTAATAGGCTCCATTACCGATTACTGAATACCTTTCTTGCTGTGGTAGTGCACCAAAGGGGTTAACCCTGATCTCTGCAAACCTGTCCGGTTTTCATTGTTATATCAACTACATTTCATTTATCGAATGATCCGATAAATCTGATCCGATCTTAAAAGCAATTTGACAAAAAAAAAAAAAAAAAAAAGAAAGAAACAATACAAACAATGCTCACACTCCTTCTTGGTCTGCTAGGATATTTTCAGAATTTCCCTCCCCCCCCTCTCTCTGTCTCTCTCTCTCTCTCTCTCTCTCTGAGACGATATAGTGCAATATCATACATTTTCCCTCCCCAGACGTTTTTACCCCCTATGGAAAAATACATCAGTAAAACAGGAGATCAGTTTGCAGTCGGCTCTATGCTTGCTATTGTGGGTACAGAGCAGGCAGGGTCTAAACACAGGAAGGCAGGGCGTAAACAAGCATCCGAGTGTTTCGCCTACACGTACTGAATAAGGCATAAGAACGAAAGAAAGAAAAGTAACTACATTAAAAACACTAGGGCCTCATAAATAATCCGTGTACTCCATTGCTCATAGTTAGTGTCTCCAGTCTGTCCTTGTTGTCAGCATTGTGGTGAGGATTTTGGCTTGGGTAGTTTATTTATTTATTTTATTATTTCTTTCCCCCACAATGCTTTTGAGAATTTGGAACCAGGTCGGTCTCGATGCGTAATCGTCACGCAAAAAGTCCCGAATAGACTTGTTTTCTTTTCTTTTTTAAAAAAATGAAGTGAATTGAGCTACATTCAGGTTAGATCAGAATCCCTTGCGGATACAATTCTGTCTCTCCGTAATCCTGTGCAGTAGAACCTTACTGCCTTAAAAAGCAATGGAATACACCTGACCTCAGTAAAGACCTCATCCTATGTCCCAACGACCTTGGGCAGTGGTCATACGTCAGACTGCGTCTTTCTGAAGCAGGAGACCAGTACAAGGCCCACGCCTATGCAGCAAGTCACAGTATTTCGTGGGTTTTTTCCCCCCATTAATTTACACGTATTTTTTTACATAATGCGACGTGCGAGAATGGAGAACTTTGCCCCATGCTATAAGGCCTGATTCACTTCCCATTGTCTGTTTTAAATGACACACAAGATATTTCTGTGAGAATTCATCAGGGCGATGCCTAAATCCTTCCCCAATGATTTTCTAAGAACAGCAGGCCACACAATCATTCTTTTCTTTTCACTTCCTCAGTACACATATGAAGTGCTAAATGAGAACTGAACCTCTTCATGGTAGAAGCTTTTTTGTGAAGCGTGCATGGGTCCAGCTTCAGGTGATATCATACTGAAGCTAGTCATTTTTGGCAAACATGGCCACATCGGTGAGACAATGTGAAATGCAGGCCTCTCGTCCAACAATCTCAACATCCAAGGAGTTTAAGGCACTCTCGTTCCCCTCCCCTCCCCTCCCACCCCCCATCCCCAAAACCTTGTCCAAACCAACTTCCCGCCCCGTCACACACAGTATTGCTATGAACCAGTCAAAGACCATCCCTCTCACCCTTGTTAACACCTTGCCAACGGTTTCAGTCGACACAAATCAGCCCCTTTGGAATAAAAAGGTGACCAGCTTTGCGATTGGCTGTCCTTCCTAACGCATAACATCGGAAGAACAGGCAAGATTTGGGGCGAGGGAAAGGGCCAGAGCTGACTGACTATTAGGGTCACAGTTGTTTCGTGCCCCTAAAAAAACTAAACAGAAAGTGCACAAGATGACCAGGGTGGGCCCTGGTAGCGTTTTGTAAAGATGGGACACCTCAGTCGATCAAAGAATTGGTGATCTCTGACACTGGAAGACGTGTTTCACAGCAGCGGAGACTGCTTTTAAAAACACAGCAGCTCTGTTCAGCCCAAACGGATCTGCGTACAAGAGAACCACAACCAACTGACGACACGTCCTTCCTTCCTTTCCTAAAACATTTGGCTTTTTTTATGTATTATTCTCTAAATTGTGTTTAAAAAATTCATTTGGAAATACGTAGCATATGTTTCAAAAACAAATTGCCACTTCATTTCTTGCCCCCAAAATCGTATTAATAAATCACAGAATACCCTGTAAAAAGATGCCAATTGCAATAACATAACGCTTTTAAATATGCCGTACTGTATACTTTTAAATATATTAAGACATACTGCATATCTGAAATGTTAAATTTTGGAATAGTCCAATAAACAAACATTTGTCATTTTTTCGTGAGGGTGAACATCTTTGCCTTAGCCCTCTTTGGACAACCAGATACCTATAAAATCCCATCCTATGAATCCCAGCTATATAATCTGTGCACACAACCCACCCCCTCACTCACTCACTCACTGATCTCACACTCCAAACGTCAGATCGTATTCTTGCAGTAATACTCCTGTAAACGTTTCCACGACGACTTAGTGCAATTAAGCTCCATGTCACATGCTTCATGTCACAAGGACCCAAAGGGATCTTTTTCCCCCCCCCTCCTCAATGGAAGAACCATATTCTGGACATATATTGTCAAATACTACTAGACTGTTTGAATTTCTTATATGGCACAAAAGTTAAAAATATCTGAATAGCACATATGCATGTTTGTATATGATGAAATATGAGTACAGTATAGGCCATGTTTTTTTTTTGTTTGTTTGTTTGTTTTTCCTTTAAAAACCTAATTTTAACATTATTAGGTTATATACACATATGTTTAAACCATTAAATACACGGGTCTTCGGTGGGCGTTTACCTATCATTTTACCCCAAAATAATCCACGCTCCTGCAACTCTCCCCTGGCAACCATTCGGGGCTGTTCACACTCCCATCACTTTATCCAGAACATCATTTGCAGGGGGAAAATAAAAAATAAAATAACATAATATTAATTATAATAATAATGTGCAACTTATGATTTCTAGCTACAGACACCCTGCTCAGAAACAACAGTCGCTGTCAGCATGGCTGGGGGCTTTTCGTCTGCAGAGGTCTTAGAAAAGCTGGGAAAAGCGAAAGGCAGCGTCAGTCGCTCTTTTCTCCACTCCCCCTCACCCCCCCTGAAAAAAGTAAATCCAGGCGAGTCCACAGTCTGTCCTCACATGCCCCCCCACCCCTCCCCCTTCAAGTGCAAATGCATTAAGCCAGCAGGATGTTTTTTTGTTATTTTCTTCTTTTCAAATTCAGTACAAAAAAAACTAAAACAAAAAACAAAATGGCGGAGAAGGCACTGAGCACCCAGAGTCCAAGCGTGATGAACCCCCAAACCGCAGTGCCGACCCCCACCTCTCGGTCACACAGTGGAACAACGGCCCCCTTCCCTCCCCCCATCCCTGTCTAGCTGCCAGCCCAACCCATCTCCCTCCCCAGTCCGACCCCACCCGTGAATCTGAACAGAAAAAAAAGTGTCTCTTTAGAATGTTAACGGTACATCTTCAGGCAGCTGTAGCGGGTTTATTTTTGCTCTTTTCTTTTGCAGGTTAGTTAGTGACTTGGTTGTTTTAATTCTCTATTCATTTTGCATGCAAGCGTTTTTTTTATTTGTTTGTGTGTGTGTGTGTTGTCTGTGTGTGTGCGGGTGTGTCGTGTGTGTGGGTGAGAGTGTGTGCATGTCTTTTGTATGTGTGTGTGTGTGTTGTGTGTATGCGTGCGTGCACATGGGTGTGGGGTGTGTGTGTGTGTGTGTGTGTGTGTGTGTAGAGGGCGTGCCGGGCATTGCAAGCGCTGTTTTCTGTCCCGTCGGTGAGTTTCGTGCATCAACACCAACATCAGAGGGTAACAGGAAGGATGTGTGGTGGGTGTGTGCTCAGTACTTCTGTATAGGTGTGAGTGTGTTTGTGTGTGTGTATGTGTGTGTGTGTGTGTGTGTGTGTGTGTCTTCACATCAGAACGAGCATGTCCGCACAGACACAGGCAGCTTGGCATGGTTACGAGCCGACATAGAGGCTGCTCATCTCTGCCACCAGAGCCACCTCTTCTCCTCCTCTCCCCTTCGGCAAACTTATATCAACAAAAGTCCTTCACACTCCTGTGAGAGATTTTAGTCGAGTCAGTTCTCTGTGTGTCGTTCACAGTGTGCTAGTGCTTTTTATTTATTATTATTTTTGCAAAAGCACCATGGCTCTGCTGGGGATTAAAAGGGATTCTGAATTAACACCTAAAATGTCGAAACTGTACTGTGTGTAACCGCTAATTTTATTCCATCTCAATATATATATATTTTCACAAAATAAATCCCCTCTCCTCAGCTTTTGGTTTTCCATAAATTAAAAAAACTTTTCAAATAGCTCTCATGCGCACAGCACACCCATACAGCCGCGTACAGCTGTCTTTGGGTAAATTACAGCCTTTGCGTCTTCAAATCTCCCCCAACTGTGCTAGATTTACGTCACATTTCTCCTAAAAAGTTGTGTGCTCAAGGTCACTTTGGCCCTTTTGCGTTGCGCGTGCAGTTTCCCCCAAAGGCGTCTTAATACCTCACACACTCTCATCTGCATCCTCCCAGCGTAACGCATATTTATAGACAAGGTGTTTTTTGGTAAAAGGAGGGGGTGCTAACGCAACGCGGAAAACACATTTTTGCAATTGGTACAGCACCTACGCGCTAATCTTAATATTGCACTGGTTTAGAGAGCCACAAACAGCACCTGGGTTCAAGGTGCCTGTGTCTTAATATTGCACTGGTTTAGAGAGCCACAAATCTGTGGGTTTAAGGTGCCTGTGTGTATGTGTGTGTGTGTATGTGTCTGTGTCTGTGTGTGTGTGTGTGTATGTGTGTGTGTGTGTGTGTGTGTGTGTGTGTGTGTGTGTGTGTGTGTGTGTCTGTGTGTGTATATGTATGTGTGTGTGCCTGTGTGTGTGTATGTGTGTGTGTGTGTGTGTGTGTGTGTGTGTGTGGTGTGTGTGTGTATGTGTATGTGTATGTGTGTGTGTGTGTGTGTGTGTGTATGTGTGTGTGTGTGTGTGTGTGTGTGTGTGTGTGTGTGTATGTGTGTGTGTGTGTCTGTTCTGCTCGGGTAGTGCCTGTCAGTCCGTGTCTCTGCCGTGTGTAGTCCCGCTCCCCTGCCTCACCCCAAAACCTGCACAGTGTGTTAGTGTGGTGTGTGTTCCTCTAGTGTGGTGTCCTATGTTGAGAAGTTCCCTTTGGAGTTGGGATGGGGGGGTGTGTGAGGGGGGGGAGGAGAGGGGGGGGGGCAGGGCGCTCACTGCCCATTTATCCGCAGCCCCTCCCCAAAATCCTCCCCCTTCTGTCCGTCGGGGCTGTGCCTCGCCTCCCCGCCCTCGCCCCCAGGCCCTGCCCCCGCTCCCCCCTCCGTGCTCTCCAACGCCGCCTCATCTTCCTCCTCCTCCTCCTCCTCCTCAGGCTCCTCCTCCGCCCCGCCCCCCGGGGCCCCAGGCCCAGCCCCCTCCCCAGGCCCCTCCCCCTCGGGCTCTGGGCTGGGCTCGTCCAGCTGCAGGTGAGTCCTGAGGCTGCCCTTGCGCTCGGCGTAGAGCCGCTGCTCGAAGGCCAGGCCGGCGGGCGCCAGCGACTTGAAGTCGGCGTCGAAGGGCAGCGATTCGCCCGCCGCCTGCGCCGCCGCCGCTGCCGCCATGCCCAGGCCCAGGCTGGCGGCCGCGCCCCCGCGGTACACGTCCATCCCGTCGGGCAGCATGGACTTGATCTTGGGCAGCCAGCGCTTCCGCACGCGCCGCGCGTTGGTGCACATGTCGGCCGCGATCACGTTCATCTCGCTCTCCTTGAAGTTGGGCGCAAAGTTCTGACAGTACACTGTGAGAGAGCGGGAGAGGAAGAGGAGAGAGGAGAGGAGGGGGTTAAAAAACAAACAAACAAACAAATAAGGCAAAGAGAAGATAGGGAGGAGGAGAGAGGAGAAGAGAGGAGGAGGAGGAGGAGGAGACGGGGAGAGAGAAGAGGAGAGGAGGAGAGAATGAAGGAGAAGAGAGACCGTGACCTCTGGCTGAACTACATCACAGCAGTGCAAAGTTCTGACAGTGGACTGTGTTTCGGGGGAGAGGAGGGGAAAGAGGAGAAGAGCAGAGAGGAGTAAGCCATCAGTAAAACATCTTGTAAGTCGCTCTGGATAAGAGCGTCTGCTAAATGCTTAAAATGTCAAATGTAAATGTGATGTAGGAGAGGAGAGGAGGAGGAGAAGGGAAAAGACAACTCTTTTGTGCCATACTCCATTGGCCTTCTAAACAGGCAGGGGAGTGGGCAGCTGGATAAGAGGAAGGGCCTTAACGCTGGGCTGTAATGTAGGTTTTAGGATGTTGTGAGTTGTGCTGTTTGTTTTTTTAGACTAGATGTGTATAGTGTATTATACATGTTGCGCTGCGTGTACCTTGCATACTGTGTGGGTATGCACCTTGTATAGTGTTTAATGTGTATGTCTTCTTTTTGTGACCACAAAGCACTTTTTTACGCAAAGTAAATTTCTGTGTAAACAGACAGTAAAGATATCTGATCTAATCTAGGAGAGGAGGAGCGTGAAGGAGGAGAGAGACCATGTCACAGTGACCTCTGGCTGAACCACATCACAGCAGCGCAGCATCAACCGCTCATAACCCATCTGCACCAGACAGGAGTGGATATCTGCCAACGTAAACTACCACGCTAATTCCACAGATTTTATACCATTTCAACATACGTGTAATCTTGACCACAGTTGGTTTAACAGTAATAGGATTCCATTCTTAATCGAGACACAAGCGCTCATTCCTGCCCAGATTCTCTCACTTCCTCCTCTGGCCACGGGTTTACCCCGGCCCATCCCCTGTGAAGGTCGCGGAAATCTGAGACAGCCGTCGAAAACGGGAAAGACTGGCTTTGAGACCAAAGAGGATTCTGGGATCAAATCCAGCTGGGGGTACAGCTGCTGTGCCCACGAGAATTTCCTCAAGTGACTCTGTGCGTGTGTGTTTGTGTGTATGTGTGTGTGTGTGTGTGTGTGTTTGTTTGTGTGTGTGTGTGTGTGTGTGTGTATGTGTGTGTGTGTGTGTGTGTGTGAGTATGTGTGTATATGTGTATACAGTGTGTGTGTGTGTGTGTGTGTACATGTGTGTGTGTGTCTGTGTATGTGTGTGTGTATAGTGTGTGTGTGTGTGTGTGTGTGTGTATATGTGTGTGTGTGTGTGTGTGTGTGTATGTGTGTGTGTGTGAGTATGTGTGTGTGTGTGTGTGTGTGTGTATATGTGTGTGTATGTGTGTGTGTGTATATGTGTGTACATGTGTGTGTGTGTGTATATGTGTGTGTGTATGTGTGTGTGTGTGTATGTGTGTGTATGTGTGTGTGTGTGTGATCACCAGTGTAAGTCATGGCTGGTAAACGGTGGATGAGGTGCGCTTGCTGATTGGATATCAGGTTGTGGAGCTACTCACGTTTGACGGCGTTGAGCACACGGCTGTCCAGTGGCTTCCTGCTGGGGTCACTGGTGGAGGAGCGGATGCCTGTCCCACAACTGTTGGCCAGCGTGTTCCTGCAGGTACCACATATGGCCACCAGGTGGCAGGCCGTGCGATATGTGTTAAGATAACACCTACCGCACACAAACTGTCATGCAAAAAATGCACCCCAAGGCCTGCTTTTAAAGAGCTACTTTCACCTGCAAAACTGAATGGTCAGGGATAGATATGTTTCATATGTTACAAACGTGTTATAAAAATGCTACCTGAAAGGGCCTCAGGTAGCATAACGGTCAAAGCACTCACTTTGTCAGTGTGAGCTGACTATTACAGCCGTGGTTCGAAACCCGACTGTGCCAGACTAGCCCTGACCGGGAGCCCCGATTCGCCCCAGGGTGAGGTGGAGTGAGGTCGCTGAGAAGCGCAAAGGGTGTCTCCAGAAAGTAGGTGTGTGAGTTCCACCTCTGAGGAGGCTTGCCCCGTAGAGACGGGCGGCAAGTTTGTGGGGGAGGGTGAATCAAAATAGATAGAGGGTATAATTGGCCACTAAATTGGGAGAAAAATGGGGAAAAATCTGAAACAAATAATAATTTAAAAAAATACTACCTGTGGGCAACTAGAAATAGCTGATTTTGTCTATTCTTTGTGTTTACGTTGTTTGGCCGCTCTGCTTCAGAAGATGTGTCCCCCCCCCCAATCCCCAGACTCACGTACCTGTCGAAGAAGGTGGCAAGCAGCCGCCGCAGCAGCACTTTGTGCTTGATCCCGGCGCACAGGTGGCAGTTCATCAGCTGCCCTCGGGTCATGAACACACCGGTCCCTGGGGGCAGAACCACAGACGGGACTCTTCAAACGGGAGAGCAGTGAGCGTTCTGGCACAAAATGGCTGCCGCTCCCTCACCCAGGTGCAGCAATGCTACCCCCCCTTCCCCCTTTACTGTAAAGCTCTTTCAGATCATGAGATAAAATCATGATCCTTCCTCACTCTGCTGGACAACACTGTGACTATTCTGCTCTGCTTACTGTGTTAACACTACTCCTTCTCTCACCTTCACATTTTTATATTTGATATTTTAAGCATTTACCAGACGCTCTTATCTGGAGCGACTTACAATACAACTTTAGGCACATCTTTATTCTGTTCTGGTCATTAATGTGCACTTATTTTACTATCCTTCTTGCATTTAGAGGATTTAAATGCAAGATTGCATGTATCTGAATCGATTCAATGTTTAGGACCTAGTTTACGGACATAACAACCGCCCAACAGTACTCAGTGTGCATTCCTACACTGCTCTTTACCACACTGTGCTAGCCTGTGCACCCCTACACTGCTAGGTAGCACACTGTGCTAGCCTGTGCACTCATACACTGTGCTAGCCTGTGCACCCCAGCACTGCTATGTAGCACACTGTGCTAGTCTGTGCTCTCCAACACTGTGCTAGCCTGTGCTGTCCTACACTGTGTTAGCCTGTGCTCTCCTACACTGTGCTAGCCTGTGCTCTCCCACACTGTGCTAGTCTGTGCTCTCCTACACTGTGCTAGCCTGTGCTCTCCCACACTGTGCTAGCCTGTGCTCTCATACACTGTGCTAGCCTGTGCTCTCCCACACTGTGCTAGCCTGTGCTCTCCTACACTGTGCTAGCCTGTGCTCTCCCACACTGTGCTAGCCTGTGTTCTCCTACACTGTGCTAGTCTATGCTCTCCTACAATGTGCTAGCCTGTGCTCTTATACACTGTGCTAGCCTGTGCTCTCATACACTGTGCTAGCCTGTGTTCTCCTACACTGTGCTAGCCTGT
>JAINUG010000034.1:5155000-5202500 GCA_029706075.1 Aldrovandia affinis
CAACCGGATCGGATTGGCCGGGTCTCCCTCCCGCTACTTTCTAAAACGGCTCCTGGAGCCCACCCCTCTCCTGCAATCTGGTGCTGTTGGCAGCGCGGCCGCCGCCAAAAGCGTGACCTTCCAGCCCATTAGACAGAGCCGGGGAAACCGGACCTGGGCCCGCGGTGAGCACAGCCGTACCCTGTAGAGGTGAGAGCTGCAGCAGGACTGGGGGGCCGGAGGGGAGGGGGGCAGCATGCTCTGTGCCGTGAGGTACTCTCTGTGACTCAGTCCTGTAAAAGAAGAGCTGCAGTGTTTCTGCTATTAAGACACAGCCGTGTACCAGGGCGGCCCACCCTGATCCTGTATGAGTCAGCAACAGAGAGAGAGAGAGAGAGAGAGAGAGAGGAGAGAGAGAAAGGGGAGAGAGAGGGGGGGGAGAGAGAGAGAGAGGGAAAGAGAGGGAGCGAGAGAGAGAGGGAGAGAGAGAGAAAGAGAGAGGGAGAGAGGGAGAGACACAGACACAGACACAAAGAGAGAGAGAGGGAGAGAGAGAGGGAGAGAGAGGCAGTAGGAGAGTAAGAGAGAGCAAGAGACAAAGAGCAAAGAGGAGAAAGAGACAGAGGGGGGGGAGAAGATAGAGAGATATAGAATGCACAGAGAGAGGGAGGGGTAAATAAAGAGACAGAGAGAGATTAAGAGAGAAAGCGAGAGTGAGAAAAAGCTGGAGGGGAAAGAGGCGTGCAAAATTAGCACTCAACGAAGAAGAGCGACATGGCTCCAATACGTTTGGCACACGTCTACTGTAATGCCACTGCCTCCCAGAATAGATTCACTGGGTCTCCAGCACAGAGGCCTATAAGAATCTCAGACATGCCCTCCCGGTCACCCTGTGACCACGCTACAAGCTCGTACAAAATGGGGGCCACACACACCTTCGAAACGTCGTACTGACACACAAAATGGCAGGCTCACAACAAACAAACATCCCCGGTTTTCAGCAACCAGCCCCAAACAGCATGGACTCTTTACAGAGCAGGAAACAGGACAGGAAAGAGGGAGGCGGGACTTCCTCCTGGGCCACAGACCGGTCTTTAAACGTTTGAGGGGGCCCGGCTCAAGAGGTCTGTGATTTATTCACTTGGCGCCCGTTTCCGCGGCAGCCAGCAGCCTCAGATTCCAGGCTTTTTCCACTTTGACGTTTGGCGCTAGGTCAACAGGTCTGACACAACGCAGATCGCTCTGGGATATGGAGCGCAGAGATCGTCAGGAGGAGAGCGGAGGCCATGCCCCGAGACCCCATGGATAAACCCCACACGCGGTTTCAGCCCGACCTCGAGACGTTCTCCCAAAGAATCATTAGTGGTTTCCCTGAATGAATACAACAGTCATATACACTTCAGTCCTGAAGCCAATTTAAAAGTCTAACCAGTCAAAGGGGATTATATTCTCATAGAACCCTCCCCCTCCCCAAACACACTCCAAGGTGCCTTTTAAAATTAGAATCACAGTCTCATCAGTTCAGCTGGTGACCAAAGGTGACCAAACCTGGCAGACGTGCCAAAGGAAGGGGACCTCTCGAGTGTCCAAGCTAATGAGCCAGACCTTGATGTAACAACGCAGCCCGGCACCAAATATTAACCGCGCCAGTGTGGACTGTGGCCAGGAGTCCCGTGGGACACTAGTGATTCACCACAGTGTCAGAAAGGGAGCGAGCCGTAGAGGTCTAACGCACCGTATCTTGGCCGGTCCTATACGAGTGTGCACTGCCTGTCAGGGACACGGTTCCAAACCCGTCTCTACTAGACCGACCCTGGTCGGCGTTTGGCTGTCCGCCCCAAGGGGAGGGGGGAGGGTGAGCCCGCTCGGGTCTGCCGTGAAGCACATAAGGGAATCTCCAGAACGTGGGTGGGTGAATTCCGTCTCAAAGGAAGTAGAGTTCACTGCCCTCAGAGAATTAGCTTGCCTCGTAGAGATGAGCAGCAGACTCATGTGGGAAGGGTAAATCGAAATAAATAGAGGGTGTAATTGGCTACTAAAAAAAGTTGGGAGAAAAGCTGGAAAAAATCTGAAAAAATGTTAAAATTTTAAAAACAAGGTTGTTAAAAAAGAAAGTTTAAATAAGCTGGAGATGCTGCTAAACTCCAGTTCACAAATACAGTGCAGGTCATGTTGATAACGGAGGAGTCATCATTTGCAAACCCAGCTGGCGTTTGACAGGGGCAACCTGACAAAACAATCTGTCACCAAGGAGCACGTTAACAGTTGTTTAAAGTCAAAGACAAAGTCTCTCAAAGACAAATCATCCTTTTCAGTCAAACCAGGAACAGTAGCTGTCACCAGAACATGCCTAATGTTTATTATTACTACCATATATATATATATTGTCATGGTTTTAATACCTTCACACATTGTCACGTTGGTGCGCTAAGGCTAAGCTACCAAGGGATTAGCAAGACAGAGATGCAAGACAGCTAGATTGCGCTACACAAACACAAATAACCTCTTTTGTTAAATCTAGCATTTCGAAATTAATTCCTTACTAGGGTGCAAATATTTTAATGAACAAAAAGGTGCATGCTTGCTTCGCAAGATTTTCAAATCTGAAACTTCTGTAAAAACGACACTGCGCTCCCACGAAAGGGTTAGAGGGCTTGTGAGTACGAGCGTGCGTGTGTGTGTGTGTGTGTGTGTGAGTGAGTGAGTGAGTGAGAGTGTGTGTGTGTGTTTATTGTAATCATCACTTTAACTGGAAAAGGGAGTCAGACTCCGTTTTGAACCATCTCACCCCTAGATAGGCTCAGCGCTCAGCATGTGTGTGTGTGTGTGTGTGTGTGTGTGTGAGTGAGTGCGTGAGTAAGTGAGTGAGAGTGTTTGTGTGTGTGTGTGTTCACTGCCACACTCCAGCAGCCCAGCTTTGACATGCTGAGCCTATCCAGCAGTGAGAAGGTTAAAACTGACTCCCTTTTCCAGTTAAAGTGATGATTACAATAAACACACACACACACATACGCAGACACATACAAGCAGGCATACGGGAAAAAAAATGAATTGGCTGCCGCCACGTCATGTGACGTTACCAGGCGTTCAGCCAGAGGCCGACCATGTCACTTACCAGAAATCTCACACAGACACAGGGGAAAAAAGGCCTTTAGTTTTGTGAACACTGGCCACACACACACACACACACACACACACAGAGGAGGAAAAAGGAAAATGCCTATCTCAACTTCTCAACTTACAACATCGCTCTGCTAGGAACATCTCTTCTTAAAAATACTGCTGGCCACTCAGTCTGGAAGTGAAATAGCAGGGAATGTGTTTATTTTCCATGGTATCAGGACTTGGCCAAGCTCCTAAAGAAGTACACGAAGTTGAGCAAATGTACCTTAATCAGTTGCATGTCTAAATTATACAACGTACCAGCAATGTGCCTGTGTGTGTGCGCGCGTGTATGTGGGTGTGTGTGCATGTGTGTGTGTGTGTGTGTGTGTGTGTGTGTGACTGAACAAACACCAAGGAGGAAACTTGAGAATGTCTTCCTTCTCACTCTGTTTCTCTTTCTCGAATTTTCATTCATTTGATGAGGAACAGGGACAGGCACAGTCTCAGAGAGGCATGTTTGCCCTCAATGGAAAGCACAAAAACAAGACTGCGGATAAAATGCTGATTGCACAATGACTTTCCGACGGCTCGGCTCGGCTCCTCTCCTCTCCTCTCCTCCCCTCCCCTCCTCTCCCCACCCCTCCTCTCCCCTCTCCCTTCCTCTCCTCCTTTCCTCTCATCTCCTCTCCTCCTCTCCGCTCCTCCTCTCCTCTCCTCTCCATCTTTCATAAGACAGAACGAGACACACTCGTGCACACGTTGGTCTGATGGTCAGTGCATGATGATGTGATATTGATTCTCCTCACACCTCTCTCATATCGCACCTCCGTGGCAGAGAGGTGTGTTGGGTGGTACTGTGAGAAGGTGGAACACAGGAAAAGGGTTCGGTAAGCATTATTGACCCAGCATTTCATCTGTGTGCGCTTTCCATGTGCGTCCACACACTGTCTCTAAAGTTCATTTTCAGATATATATATTTTTTCAAGATTTCTTCCCATTTTCTCCCAATTTAGTAGCCAATTACACCCTCTCTTTTCATGTCAATCCCCCCCCTCGTATTGTGAGTTTGCTGCCATAGTTCTGAGACCGGCAGTGACAAAGGTGAAGTATCGTCTCCTCCAAGCCGGCACTCGCCAAGCCATCGATTGTAACTCAGGTACACAGAGTCACTCCTATACGCAGCAAGCTCATATCGGCTTCCCTCCCCCCTCCCTGAGGCGGACAGCCAATTTTCCGCCCCCCTAGTGGCACTCCTGGCCAGAGCTGATACTGGCGCGGCCAGTGGAATCGAACCCCGGTCGCAGTGGCCAGCGTCAAACGCTGTAACCACTAGACCACCCAGGAGGCCAGATATTTCTTCTTCTTTGTTCCCCCCACAATCCATGACAAGGTCCAACTGAACACGCACGCGGGCGGGCGAAAGTAAGGTAAACTTTTACATCGCTAATTTAATAATTAGTTAATGACACAAGGAGCTATTTCGGGCGCCCAGTCAGGGGCTGGGTTCGAAACCGCTCACTCGTTCACTATTCCCGACAAACTGTTTTCGGATACTACAACTGAACGTCATTTGCGTTAAAAAAAAGTGACGGATATTCAGGTGACGCAAGCGGATGCGCCCAGTATCGCGTAAACAAACCGAGCACTCATGGCGGCAGGTTGAAATGTACTCAGGTGGTATCGGGTTTGCATGTTCAGTTTTGAATGTTAAATCCCAAATAAATTGTTGAAATTCTAATGATGTGCAAGTGTGGTTTTGTCAACTGTGGTGCTGTCTGCTAGCCACTGCTTTAGCCACCAATAGCTACCGTTATGGAAGTCGTGAGCTAACTAGCTCGTGTGCTAACATTAGGATAACTCACGAGCTCACGACTAGCACCATCTCCCATAGCGATAATAACGGTAGCTATCGGTGGCTAAATCAGTTAGCTAACGTTACCACCATGATTCCTGTTTCTGTTTTACTGCTGTTGGCTCAACTTTTGTTAGTCAGTTAGTCTTTTGTCTTTGTGTGTTTCATGAGAGTGAGTCTTCTGGTGTGAGTGTGAGTGTGAGTGTGAGTGCAAGCGCGAGTGCGAGCGCGTATGGTATGGTATGGTATCGTGTCGTAATGTTGAATATGCAATGTGGAATGTGGAATGTTGGAATGTTGGATGTGGATGTTGGATGTTTGATGTGTGATGGTTTGATGTCTGTTGAGTTTTGTGTGCGTTTGTCGAAAGTGACTGAGTAGAGTGCTTCTTGTGTGTGTGGGGAAGAGGGAGAGGGGGCGCACTAAGAGTGTCCGCCTCTCTCCCTCGGTGTGATCGTGAAAGAGAGTGAGAGGGTGCCCTGAAAGAGGGTCCGCCTCTCGCCCTTGGTTTTATTTGTGTGATTGAAAGAGAACTCGCACTCGGGCAGTGGAGAGTGTTTCTGGGCAACAGCCCGAGAACTCTCACTGTGCGTAGTGGCGAGTGTCTCTGTATGAATGGGTTGAAAAGAGCATTTGGACTGCAAAGTTCGAGTATCTCAGTATGCATGGGTGGGAAGCACTTGAAAGGTCACTGGATATGTGTGTGCCTGGGAGGTTCCAGGGGAACTCCAGAAGAAGAGGTGTCCCGTAAGTTATGATTATTTTAGCTTGTTATTTTAGTTTGTTGTTTTTACCCGAAAGCTACGCGGCAAGTAGGGTGAAGATTTTGTGTTTGTTTTATGTTAACCTGCTACTCCCACTGTCTCTTCCCCATATCTGGGGGGAGAGACAGAAAAAAAAAAAAATCCGGTCCGTAGACCGACAAACTCCACTCCGTCTCCTGGCTGCTCTGTTCCCATCCAGGGATTGTCACGTGGCGTGTGACAAACCACATACAGGGTTCCCACTCAAATCAAATTTCCATTTTTATGACATTTCAATGACAAATGTAAGGTTTTCAATGACATTTTTACACAAAAATGGACTTTACTTTCATAATTTAACACGTTTTGTTGCCAGTGCAAATACACCTCTTATTGTGTGTGTGTGTGTGAGAACAGCCGTGGAAGGTGGCAACAACGGTGGCAGGGGAACAGACATTTTGCGGTAAAGTTATCGCCTGTCTTCTGAAGATTATATATACTCATATTTTGTCAATGATAATACAAAAAAACACACACACTGCATCGCCCAGCTGGCACTGCCACTCAGTGTAACCCAGACCATCTCCAGACTCATCGGTGAACCCAACCGGTAAAAATCTATAAAGTATCATTCAAAGAGAGATCAGCCACAATTGAAATGGGGTGTTTGGGGGGGATTTGGGGCGGCAGTGTAGTGTAATGGTTAGGGAACTGGGCTTGTAACTCAGAGGTTGCTGGTTCAATTCCCAGGTGGGGCACTGCCATTGTACTCTTGAGCTAAAGGTACTTAACCTGAATTGCTTCAGTAAACATATTCAGCTGTATAAATGGATTGTATGTAAAGAAATGTAAACTGTGCAAGTCGCTCTGGATAAGAGCGTCTGCTAAATGCCTAAAATGTCAAATGTAAATGCATTAAAGGTGCTCTCTGGACTGTGCTAAACAAGCCTCCTCCCTGTTGTGTGGACTAAGGCCCCTGGAACATCCGAGTCCAGCATTCAGTACTGAGGGCTTACGTCTTACTGTGAGGGGACTCAAAGCAGCGTCGCGCTGAATACTTTAGGCAGCGAATAAATAAAAAGAATAAATAAATAAACTAAACTAAAAACACGGAAGAATAATATGGGCATTGTAAGGAAGTCAGCCACTAAGGGCAAACACAGGCCGTTTCCCTTGGCAGAGGGGGTCTTTCGTGGAAGACATGGTGTGCTGGGGCCGGAGTCCATTTTGCCTGGTACCAACAGCTGGGCCAAATCTCACAGCGGTGAGAGTCCAACAAATAAACGGCCAGAAGGATTTATGGATATCAGCCATGTTACAATGAGCTGTGTGCAGAGAGAGAGAGGAGAGAGAGAGAGAAAGAGAGAGAGAGAGAGAGAGGCTCACCCCCCCTCCCTGCCCCCCATGGCCCGCCCTTGTTGCCCACCCGCTCCACACTCTGACATGAAAGCAATGCCATTGATCAAACTCTTGTTTTTGAGACAGAGAGAGAGAGAGAGAGAGAGAGAGAGAGAGAGAGAGAGAGAGAAAGAGAGGGGAAAAAATGCCAGCCCTTGTTTTCTGCTGAAAGCTTGCTGGCAGGCTTTTCTCTGGAAGCTCAAGTACAGTACCTAGCACAAAGGAGAAAGTGAGAGAGACTAATGGAATGAAAGAGACAGAAAGGGGGGAGGGAGAGAGAGAGAGGGGGGATAGAAAAGAGAGAAGAGATGAGTTTGTACCCTAAAGAAAGAGGGAGACAGAGACAGGGAAGGAGCAAGAAAAAGGTAGAAAATGTGTGTGAGAGAGAGAGAGAGAGAGAGGGGGAGGAAAGAGAGAGAGAGAGAGGGGGGGTGGAAGAGAGAGAGAGAGAGAGTGAGACAAAGAGTAGTAGAGGGGGAGAGGAGAGAGGGAGAAAGAGAGAGGGAGACAGGGAGTGGGAGAGATGTGGAGAATGGAGAAAGAAAAGAGAGAGAGAGAGAGAGAGAGGAAAAAAAGAGAGAGAAAAATAGAAAGAGAGACAGAGAGGGAGAGAGAGAGCTGTAGAGGGGGAGAGGGAGAGGGAGAGAGAGAGAGAGAGAGAGAGAAAGAGAAAGAGAAAGAGAGACAGAGAGAGAGAGAATACACAGGAAATGAAGAAATGGCCATAAGGCAGAGGGGCAAGCGGTGCAGGAATGGAGGCTTTGTGCTTAGTCACATGTCCGGGCTTCATGAACAGCAGACAGGAACACATTAGTCAGCTCAGGTCACAGAGAACTGCTGTGGAGCGGGAGGCTGTCAGTCAGGCCCCTCTCTTTCTCTCTCTCTCTCACTCTCATTCTGTCCCTCCCTCCCTCCTCCCTCCCTCCCACCTCTCTCTCTCTCATTCCGTCTCTCCCTCACTCTCTCTCTCTCTCTCTCGGTCCCTCTCTCTCTCATTCTGTCCCTCCCTCCCTCCCTCCCTCCCTCCTCTCTCTCTCTCTCTCATTCTGTCTCCCTCCCTCCCTCCCTCCCTCCCTCCCTCTCTCTCTCCTCTAACTGTAATCTCTGCAGTGGCCTAGCTCAACAAATCAAAAGCAGCTCCTGGGACAGGAGTAATTTTACGTTTGTCTTGGGGAAGTGCTTTCTGTATGTGCATCCAAGCATTTCATTCACCCCCCCCCAACCCAGCCCTCCCCTCCCCTCCTCTCCTCCCCTCCCCGTTGCTGTACTCATACCGCTGCATACCGAAGGGACTTGCCCTCAAGGGAACTCTCTTATGCAGTATTTATAGAGGGGACGCCAGGACAACATGAGATCATGAGATTGTCTAGTAAGCGGCAGAGAGGCACACAGACCAGGCTAGAGATAGTGAATAGTCCAGACAAGTTACCCAACCCAATCCAAACAGTAGTGAATAATCCAGACAAATTACCCAACCCAATCCAAACACTAGTGAATAATCCGGATAAGTTAGCCAAACCAACCCAATCCAAACGCCATTCAGGGAAACGGACAAGATGAGTATTGGGCGAAGGGTTAAAGTGATCTAAATCTATCTGAATGACTGAGCCATAATAACTCAGACACAATAACCCCCCTCCTCCCCTGGCTAACATTCACATTCGATTACATTCTACACACACTATTGCAGTCTGTATTCTACATACATAATACCTCAAATAGTAGGAAGATTTGGGTCCTAAACCTTATTTCATTACTTAATATAAAACTCCTGTCCTTGGCATGTCAGAAGGCTTAGATAATGATAAATTATCTAAACTCGCAAATTTCGGACGTCCTCTATCTGAGCTGGGAGTTTACATAAGACTGTGTTAAGAAGCAGTGTACCATCATAACTGCAAATCCACTTGTCTCAATCACCGTCATTATTATTTCAAAATGTACCTTTGCACACCATTCTGGGTAACCGGGGAACCCGTGTCCCGTTGAATCATTTACCGGCATCCAAAACGGCTCCATAATTATTGTATGCGCTTTAAACGCACCTTTGGGTCCGATAACCTCTTAACCACTGACAAAGAAACGTTCAGTTTCGTAATATTAATATTACACGAGTGTGAAAAAGAAGAACTCCGTTTGTCGAAAGAGGAAGGAATTGTGAGATATATTAATGCCGAAGTTCAAGTATAGTGTGTAAAGGTGCGCAAACAGCTGCCACGAGGACTGCTATTCTTTAAATAAATAAAAAACACACACACAAACACAAACAAGAACATCAGATGTATCGCTGCGGACAGGGACAAACGCATAGCTACGTATCAGCTGTGTGTCTGACATTATCTTGTAAAGGACCTTACATCAGTGCTTCGACAATGTGTCGCAAAATCGTAAGCCTGGACAGCGGGCATCGTATTTATTTAACGAACAACAACAACAATCGATGTGCATTTCAAACATGGAGTTTATCTCGCTGCCCTGCACTTAAATAACACTTATCAGAACCTGTGCGGTTTAAATGAAATTTAGGAAAATGATAAATCCCCGAGATAGGTTACCGTGGGTTGCAGGTTAGTAATCTTTAACCTGTCATAATTCACTTGTTACTTCATTAATAGCCTTAGCTAATAACACTTTAAATAGCCAGTTATTACAACAATTCCCCTAACGTTACTGCCCTCGTTTTGTTATTAATACGTTGCATACCCAATAATATTACAGGCCTATTATTTACATTATTTTTAAGATACAACTTGGATAACCGGTCTGCACAGACTACAAATTGAATGGATTGTGGTCGCCACGGGACAGACTGCCATTTGAAGTGATAGCCCCCAAGACACAATTCACCAATTCTGCTTTATTAGTATACAATAGGCTAGTAGGAAGGTTTGGGAGGACAAATTCATTTTAACTGTAAAAATACACAGACAAAATTAACTTGTCAACTTGTAAATATTGCTCCAACCTGAGGAGCGCTCCAACAAATGAAAGATTTAGGCTAGCTGTACAGACTCCTGTGAATTAGCATGCTACAGGCCTCATGTCTGGAGCTTGTAAAATCCATTATCAACCGATTTATTTATAAGCTTAAAGACTTAACGTTTTTCGTTATTCTTAGTAGCAGGAGCATTATTAAAACGATGCCTCACCACCTAATTGGCACAATTGGATACTTACGGACTAGGTAATACACCTTTTGGGCATTGCCTGACTGAGATTTAGTTAGATTTGCAGGCTACACTGACCAAGCAGAAATCGAATTTCAAGGAAAATACGAGTTTAAAAAAATATTAAAAATTGTCCTTTTTGCAACGATGTTGATATGGCTATTACTATTTGCAGGTCCAGTTTCCGATATATTTGGCTAATATTGCTGATTGACAGAAAATAATCATAAAATACCCAAATAGGTTTGTTTCCTAAAACCTGTAGCTGCGGTCATAAAAACATGCAGAATGCATGCACTACAATTATTTCTCACGTTCTCGCCAAAAAGCTGTCCATGCCGACACATTTCCACCGAAGTCTCACCTATCGCCATCGAGTGATTGACAAAAGCATTCAAACTAGAAACTACAAAGCGGTGACATATCGTTGCATCATTTAAGTATGCATTAAACAATTTGAGACATTCACGCACAATATACTACTTCATCTTACGGGTCAAACTTCGACACGTAAGACGCCGGTAACAACGGCCATGTCTTAAAGCTAGCCTGATATTACAGATACATTTTTAATTTTAAAATGTGCACCCCAAATCCCCGATAACACGTAGCTATTCAACTTTGTGGGGAAGGTGTTAAAAGTTTTTTTTAAGTCATAATGTATTATTCTTATTATATTGAGTACGTTTAAACAAGTCCTGTCCATGAAAGCGTAGTAGACTATATGTACATATATTTATTTAAAAAAAGAAACCTATGTGTGTTGGTGGGGGGGTTCTCGCAGAAGGAGTGCTTTGGTAGTGACGCAGCGACGTCATATTCACATTAAATTCTGCCCCTTTACCCGATGTACACACAATCAATTCGAAGTGCTTTTCGATTTGCAGATGCCATTTTAATGCCCCCTTCATACGGCATGCATAAACAGCTCTTCAAACGAGCCTGCTAGCCCGCAGCTCTCCACTAGCGCAATTATAATGTAGCACATAAAGTTGCGTTATCAAATCAATGTCACACTGAGCGGGGGGTACAGTAACGTCCAAAAAACGACACGAAAACGCAAACATTCACGGCCGCGACACAAAGCATGTCATTATTAAACAAACTAATGCGCTCATATTTGTGTCCGGATGCGACAGATTAAACCTCGTATAAAATAAGGCTACAGATTAATCTAAAGTGCAACCGAGAGGACATTAAAATCAGGCAAGTCATATGCGTCACACTATCAAGCGATACACATTTTTAAGCAAAAGATAAAAGGATTGTGAAAAATACCCGCTATGTTTCTCCTCCATAAAACCTGGTCGTCTTCGAACGCCGCGATATTTCTTCGGATGCAAAGTTTCGCAGGGTCCTTCTGTGCCCAGGCCCCTATCTCACCTCGTTTGCTCTCTCTCTCTCTCCCTCCCTCCCTCTCTCTCTCTCTCTCTCTCGCTCGCTCTGTGCGTTTTTCCCTATCCAGGAAGTGATTGTCGCTCACATGGACGGTAACTGAACTGCGCTCCCCCCTGACATCATTCACGATACAGTCGCGAGTTTTCTTTAAAGAAACAGGCGATGCGATTAACGTGGAGACAAGCTATTTGATAGATCTACGGACAGACAGAAGGAGGGCATTCGTAAATGCCTCGGTACTGCGCTCGGACCACCCTCCAGTGTAATAATTATAAGAGAAAGAAGGAGTTACTATCATAAACATCATCATAAATGGAGGTCTCATTTGTATGTGTTTGTAGCCTATATATATATATGTATGTACCTACACACACACAAATACACACACACACACATATATATATATATATATACAGTATATACGTATATACAGTCAAGTCTGAAATTATTGAGATCTTTGATAAAGATGAGCGAAACAGTCTGTATAAGATAAACAATACAGGTTATGAGCTATATGGTATGCTCAAAAAATGGTATCCTTTTATAGCCTATCAATACAATTGTTCCGAGAACAACAATTTTCTTTAACAAGTAATATTTTTTTCAGACCCCTAATAATTATTTAAAATAAAATCTTACAAAAATAGTAACCAGGCGGCACGGTGGTGCAGTGGATAGCGCTGTCGCCTCACAGCAAGGTCTCGGGTTCGAATCCAGGCCGGGGGCCTTTCTGTGTGGAGTTTGCATGTTCTCCCCGTGTCCGCGTGGGTTTCCTCTGGGTACTCCGGTTTCTTCCCACAGTCCAAAGACATGCACGTTAGGCTAATTGGAGAGTCTAAATTGCCCGTAGGTATGAGTGTGTGAGTGAATGGTGTGTGTGCCCTGCGATGGATTGGCGACCTGTCCAGGGTGTATTCCTGCCTCTCGCCCGGAACGCATGCTGGGATAGGCTCCAGCGACCCTGACCAGGAATAAGCGGCTTAGATAATGGATGGATGGATGGATGGACAGCCGGAAGGGGGGCTACGTGAGACTGCTGTTCATTGATTATAGTTCAGCTTTCAACACCATAGTCCCCACCAGACTGGCTGGCAAGTTGATTGAGCTGGGACTGAACGCCCCCCCTGTGTGCCTGGATCCTGGACTTCCTGACCGCCAGGCCCCAGGTGGTCAGGGTGGGCAGACACACCTCCAACCCCTCACCCTGAACACAGGATCCCCCAGGGTTGCGTCCTCAGCCCCCTACTGTACTCCCTGTACACATGACTGTGTGGCCAGGTCCAGCTCCAACTCCATCATTAAGTTTGCGGATGACACAGTGGTGGTGGGCCTGATCTCCAACAACGACGAGAAGGCCTACCTGGAGGAAGTTGCTGATCTGTCACTCTGGTGCCAAGACAACAGCCTCCTCCTGAATGTCACCAAAACTAAGGAGCTGATTGTGGACTTTAGGAGGACACAACAACAGAGGACGTACTCACCATTGGGGATTAATGGGACCACTGTGGAGAGTGTGAGCAGGTATAAATACCTGGGGGTCCACATCACCGAAGACCTCACATGGACAGCACACACTGACACTCTGGTGAGGAAGGCGAGGCAGCGCTTTACCACCTCAGGCAGCTGAGGAAATTTAAAGTCTCCCGGAGGATCCTTCAGTCCTTCTACTCTGGAGCTGTAGAGAGCATCCTGACCGGAAGCATCACCGCCTGGTTTGGCAACAGCTCTGCTCAGGACAGGAAGGCTCTGCAGAGAGTAGTGCGTTCGGCTGAACGCACTACTGGAACTACACTCCCCACCCTGCAGGACTTATACACCAGGAGGTGCAGAACCAGAGTCCGCAGGATCATGAAGGATCCTCACCACCCCAACAACGGACTGTTTCAGCTGCTGCGGTCAGGCAAGCGCCTCCGTAGTCACGCTGCCAAAACAGAGAGACTGAGACGGAGTTTCTTTCCTCAGGCCATCAGGACTGTGAACTCTGACCTCACCAGGGCCCCCACCAAGACACACACACTGCCCCTCTTATGCACACCCACACACACACACACGTAATGACCACACATAATTTCCTCCATTTCCAAGTGCTCTTAATGTATATATTGTGTTGTTGTTTTTTTATATAAGAGCTCTTGCTGTACTTATTGTAATAATTATATATATTGTATTGCTTTAATTTTTGTAATAATTCTATTGTCTTTTTACTGTAAATACTGTGTACTTTTGCACTTTTTCGTTGAGCATTGTCACTTTCCATTTCACTGCACACCCCGTGTGTGTATGCGACAAATAAAAATCTTGAATCTTGAATCTTGAATCTTGAATGGATGGACAAAAATAGTATCATGTCACATACGTACAGGTAACAGGTCAGGACAAAATAAAGGCAACACTTGAGGAAATGAGGGATTCAGGGTGCAGTACCGCGAGTGTCTGTCAGGGGTGCCACGGCAGGTACCAGTGGATAGACCCTGCCCCCCCGGCCCCTGGGACTGTCCTAGCCCGGGCGTTTGAATGTGGCCGACCCCCCGTTACCAATTTTTGCCTTTATTTAGGCAGTTACTTGCATATGTGACATGTTACTATTTTTGTTGGTAGTAGTGAAAATGTGCCAACGAATTATTATGTATTAGTGATAGTGAATTAAAATACATGTGCTACAACACACAAGTACAGGATTAATGAATTTCACAGACATGTATAACATATAGATAGTATAATACATATAGATAGCTTCTATAACCAATAAGTGGGCTGAGAAAAGTTTGTGTTGTGTCAGGTGTGGTGCGGATAAAGAGGAAGGGGACTAGTAAAGAACGTGAAGGACTGAACACATGTACACGTATGTGTGCACACCTGTTACACCTCCACGCCTGTTTGGATGCCGACACACCCCACTCTTATCTATAGCCACATACACACTGTCAACGTATAAAGGAGAGTTTAGCTTAACGCTTGGCAAAACAGCGTCGAGCTGCTCCCATATGCATTCTGGAGCGGTGCCTGAGACAGCATTTTCCACCACCATCAACAAAACACCAAATAATGGAATTTCTTGTGGAATAATGGTGTTGCATCCCTCCAACAGTTCCAGACACTTGTAGAATCTATGTCAAGGCACAGTTAAGCTGTTCTGGCACCTTGTGGTGGCCCAATGATATATACAGTAGACTCAGTTTTTATTCATACTCTTGATAAAGATGAACAAAAGACACCATACAATGTAGTTGGCAGTTATACCTGAGCAAAGAACCTAAAATAATTCATGTTTAATTAAAAATGCCCATATTCAGCTGTTCAATGGATAATATGTAACATATAACCTATACACTCAGGTGCATATAGCTATTTAAATAATACCTTAGTTTAGAAGTGAGGATTCAACTTAGGGTGGTGAAAAGAAATGAGTTACGTCAAACTCGCTCTGACACTAGAAAGCGCATCATCACACAGCGTGACGAACGCATCGTTCAAGACCGAACACGCTAAATACCTGAGCCACGCTGAGGCCAAGCTGTATTCGGTCCAGAATAAACACCTAAATTAGACTCACTCTGGATCACAGGTGAGCCAAACTCGGGCTGAATGGGCCAATTTTTTTAATCCTCTTACGTTATTTCAATTTTGTTTCTGATTTTCTACCATTTTTCTCCCAATTTGGTAGCCAATTACACCCGCTATTTTCAGGTCAACCCCTCCCTCATAGTTCGCTGCCATAGCCCTGTGACCGGCGGCAATGAAGGCGAAGTATCATCTCCTCCGAGACGGCACTCGCCAAGCCGACCGCTGTAACTCCGGCACCCCTGAGCCACTCCTGTGCACAGCAAACGTCCTTTTGGCTTCCCTCCCCCCCTCCCTGGGGCAGACAGCCAATTGCCGCCCCCGGTGGCACTCCCAGCCAGAGCCGACTCTGGCACGAAGGGGAATCGAACCCCGGTAGCCCCCTCATATGTTCTGATGTTCTTATCGCCATTACCTGCCATTGCCAGATTGGGTCCCATTGTGATTGTGATGTCCATTTGCCAAGTTAACCTTACGGAAAACAAAGTTGTTTGAATCATCCTTACACATTCAAATGAGATGATAGATTCGAAGATGTATAGTCTGTCAATGGTTCTGAATGCTGTACTGTTCAATAGTTTTGCAGACTTGCCAAAAATTCCATTTACTTACCAGCGTTGTCCTGTGGTCTTCTGGGCAACACAGCCAACAGTGTCAGCTCTAAAGCTCATCTCCTGAAACTTCTGTTTTTTTGTTTGTTTTACCCTTACAAACAACAGTTTCCACAGCTGCAGTGGGCCTACATGTTGCCACATCGTTGGGATTTGCATTGAAACCGCTGATTAATCGTGAACATTGACCACAAGGCCTTGTTAAGCCTAAGCACTTAATGCTCGAACACACATTCAATATAATTATGTGGTTTTTCCTTGGCTTTTTTGGTACACATTATAATAATGCATAAATGCATTCTCCCTCATCATGGCAGTTACACACACACATTTCTTTTGGGATCAAATGTTCTTATATTTTCTTTAGAATTGTATGCACATAATGACATTGGATTTAATTTACACTGAATTACACTTTCCCAATTTTTCTCCAAATTCACTAGCTTATTACCAACTACCCTTTTTTTTTTTCCTCAATAAATTTGTTTCAGATTTTTTTCCCCGTTTTTATCCCAATTTGGTAGCCAATTATACCCTCTATCTCTTTCGATTCACCCTCCCCCATGAACTTGCTGCCCGTTACGAAGGGGCAAGCTAATTCCCCGAGGCCAGCGATGACCCGCCTCCTCCGAGGCTACTTTCTGGGGACAACCTTTGCGCTTCTCGTGAGTTTGTGCCGGCTCACCCTCCCCCCTTCCCCTGCGACAGACAGCCAATCGCCGTCCCCGATCAGGGCTCCCAGCCAGGGCCGGTCAGGCACAGTCAGGTTTCGAACCACGGCTGCAATCGACAACTTGCATTTGCAAGAGAACGCTTAGACTATTACACTATCGGAGGTCCCTTGTACCCTCTTTTTATGTCAACTATTCCCTCCCCCTCATACTGTGAGCTCGCTGCCGTAGCTCTGTGACCGGCAGTGACAAAGGTGATGTACCGCCTCCTCTGAGCTGGCACTCAGGACAGCCAATCACCGCCCCGAACGGGACTCTTGGCCAGAGCCGGGAGCAATTGAAGACATCTTATGATATAGCCTAACATGTGTCTGTCCCTCCAGTAGATTAGGAAATCCCCAAACAAATATCTCCCAATGTAAAGATCGCAGCCCTTTACCCTTAAATAACAGACACAAAAGTGCGGCAATGGAGTTTATTTATAAATATGGAGGTAACTCTCTCTGAACGGATTCCCAAGAAGCATGACACTGACACAAGCCACAATCACATGACATTCCAGTCTACTCAACACTCTACCAACATGTGCTCCATGACTCCTAAAAGGCTTTTACAACTGCTTTGGATATGGTACAATGACGTTAATTGGCAATGATCACGTACAGTATTGAACCGGCCTGTTAATAAAATGACTTGGGGGGTCAATGGAGTATCTTCATTCATTCATCCATTCATTATCTAACCCACTTATTCCCCAGCATGCACTGGGGCGAGAGGCAGGGAATACACCCTGGACAGGTCACCAATCCATCGTAGGGCACATACACCATTCACTCACACACTCATACCTACAGGGCAATTTAGACTCTCCAATTAGTCCAACGTGAATGTCTTTGGACTGTGGGAGGAAACCGGAGTACCCGGAGAAAACCCACGCGGACACAGGGAGAACATGCAAACTCCACACAGGAAGGCCCTGGCTGGGATTCAAACCCGGGACCTTCCTGCTGTGCGGCGACAGTGCTATCCACTGCACCAACGTGCATCTTCTTCCCTCTAAAATAAAGTGAGACTGAAGTTCCTTTTTCCCCCCAGCACAACAGAGCAGTCTGTCTTATTTGAACAGCCGGTCCATGAGGCTCATTACATCTTGATCCCCGAACAACGGGAAGCCTGTGCTCCTCTCTCACCAGGGTCATGCCAGTCTTGCCCAAATCCATCCCACAATGCAACAGAGTGGCATTGAGTGCCATGTGTTTTTTTCGGTTGGCAGTCAGTGTAGTAAGCCGCCGGCATGACCAAGCCTTTTGCTGGACTCAAACCCGGTACTCGATGGTACGACTGTAAAAGGAACTCTCTGGGACTGTGTGTGTGTGTGTGTGTGTGTGTGTGTGTGTGTGTGTGTATCTGAGGATCACTTACGTACAACCATTCACAACAGTCATAATCCTTAACACAATTCTGCGTTATGGTTTTAAAGATGGCGCAAACACAATGTGGCAGAACTGCGCAGCTAGTTACCCCATAAAACTGCTCTGGCAGAGCACGACATCTCGGGGGTCATTTCTACTCATCCAAATGCCCCCTACACCCCCCCCAACTTCAAGAACTGCTTGCAACCGCACTGAGAAATAAAGTTAAAACCCAACCCAACCTCTTCTCAATCCTCCAGCTTTCATATTCATAAGCAGTAGTAGCAATGTAGTACATTTTTTTGCATCCGCCCAACATCCGATCGGGCCGAATAAGCACAGAAGCAAGCTCTTACCCCACGCCCCCCTGGCCCTTCGTCCCAAAAAGTCCACCCTTGCATCTGGGCCCCTCCCCAGAAAACAACACATAGAATTGAAGCAGGCACAGCGCAGGACGCCTAAGTGCCTGGCCGGTCATCTCAACCTCGGCCCCCAAGAAAATAACACATAGAACCGAAGCAGGCACTGCGCAGGACACCTAAGTGCCTGGCCATCCGTCTGTCTCAAGCTACATGTCCACAAAGACCATGAAGCACCAGCCCAGGCCGCCCACTAGGAACATGGTGACGTGGATGCTGTAGACGCAGAGCTCATTGAGCGCGCCAAAGTCCAGCCGCCGGTGGCCGAGCAGCAGCAGGATGATGGAGAGCTTGTACTGCAGCCGCAGGAAGACACGCACCCCAGCGTACTGCAGCAGGAACAGGGCGGACAGCGCCACCCACAGGAGGGAGGTCAGCAGGCTGCAGCCGAAGTAGAGCAGGAAGCGCACGAAGCCGTACGTCCAGCGCGACCGCGCATACAGGTCGAAGTTGTTGTAGCGCGTGCGCACGAGCTGTGCGGTGCGGGCGGGCCCGCACGCCGAGTGCATGCACGTGCTGTGCGGCCCGTGGAAGGAGCGCACGCGCCGCGGGATGGGGATCACAGGCATGGGGCGCAGGGGCGGGCCGCGGGGGGCTAGTCGAGCCCGGAGCTGCGGCGGGGACTCCCAGCAGCAGGGCCCCCGTCCTGTCCTCCACCGGGAGCGCAGACCCACATGGTCCGCCGCTGGTCCTTGCTCGTTGCTGTGGGAACAGGGTGCCGCTTGCAGAATGGATACGTCACTGCCGCTACCGCAAACGCGATTCCCTAGCAGCTAGCATGGCAAAGGCTACAGGCTCTGTCACGGGGCAAAACAAGTAAGAGATACAAATGCAGTACAGTTATTCAAAGGTTGAATAGAAGTGTGAAACTGTCTCTACAAAAATCGACATTAAACCTATGTTTTTGCTAAATATTGAAATAACATATTCATGTTTTCACTTCCGGGAATCCATCAGTGTTTAAGCAACACTGTCAACTCCATAACTGAAACACAGGGCAAATACTGTCTCCAATGTCATTTACAATGGGTTTATTTCTGTCGTTTTAAAAATCCGCGTTAAGCACGTGGTTTGGACGGGTTTACACGATTCGTATCGCAGTCATAAAGGCCGGTGTGGGGGAAAAACAGTTCAACTCAGAATTGTAGCTAAGCTTGCGAGCTATCTAACGTAATTGTCTTCTGTATTACTGTTAAAAATGTAACAACCTCGCTAGGTTGCACTTGGCAAGGATTGAAATTTTCCGTGCATAATTGGTTACACACACGATTTATGAGTATGTCTGCAGCATTGCATGTCATTATAAATCATTGCACAATCCGGTCGGAGCTAGAAACGGTAGCTAGCTTGCTCGCTAACGTTAGCTGGCTAGCCAGCTCAAATACAAGTAAGAATTATCGATATTCAGTTTGAAAAGTTTGAAATTAAACTATCTTTTCATTCAGCTCATAACACGACATTTTTGTATTGCATGTTGAATACAATTCCTCACTCGATAAATTCAATACTTGACAGTTTTTCTCTGGCTCGTATGTACCACTCACCATCCGGCAGGTTCATGTCGATATCACGTCCTGTCGTAAAGAGCGTTTACGTTGAGATGTGTTGCTATGACAACGACCATAATTTTAAAGGGCTCGCGGTAGACGTTTCCCCTGATACAGCGCCAGCTAACCCTGCTCAAATCATAACCTTTAAAAATTAACTAAATTAACTGACCTCAGACCACCCCTCGAGGGAACTTCTTCTTACACCATTTTAAAGGAGACAGACGTGTCGTTATGAAGAATCGATGCTATTTATTTCTGCAGTTTATTCATTTGTATATATATATATATATACACACACAAACACTATATGGCCAAAAGTCAGTGGACTAATTATTGAGTTCAGGGCTGTGTCTCAGGGTTTGGGATAGGCCCCTTAGTTCCAGTGAAGGGTATTCTTAATGCTACAGGATACGAAGACATCTTAGCTAATTGGACGCTTCCAACTTTGTGGCAACAGTTTGGGGAAGGCCCTTTGCTGTTCCAGCATGACTGTGCCCCTGTGCACAAAGCGAGGTCCATAAAGACATGGTTAGATTTTGGTGTGGAGGACCTTGATTGGCCTGCACAGAGCCCTGACCTCAACCCCATTGAACACCTTTGGGGAGGAATTAGAATGCCGATTGCGAGCCAGGCCTTCTCGTCCAACATCAGTGCCTGACCTCACAGATGCTCTTTTGGCTGAATGGGCACAAATTCCCACAGACACACTCCAAAATCTTGTGGAAAGCCTTCCCAGAAGAGTGTCAGCTGTCATAGCCGCAAAGGGGGGTCCAACTCCATCCATGCTTGATGGTGGGGATGGTGTTCTTGGGGTCATAGTCAGCATTTCTCTTCCTCCAAACACGGGGAGTCGAGTTGATGCCAAAGAGCTCGATTTGGGTCTCATCTGACCACATCACGTTCTCCCAAGCCTTCTCTGTATCATTCAGGTGTTCATTGGCAAACTTCAGACGGGCCTGTACATGTGCCTTCTTGAGCAGGGGGACCTTGCGGGCACTGCAGGATTTTAATCCATTACGGCGTAGTGTGTTACCAATGGTTTTCTTGGTGACTGTGGTCCCAGCTGCCTTGAGATCATTAACAAGCTCCTCCCGTGTAGTTCTGGGCTGATCTCCCACCTTTCTCATGATCATCGATACCCCACGAGGCGAGATCTTGCGTGGAGCCCCAGACCAAGGGCGATTGATGGTCATTTTGTGTTTCTTCCATTTTCGAATAATCACACCAACAGTTGTCTCCTTCTCACCAAGCTGCTTGCCAATGGTCTTGTAGCCTATTCCAGCCTTGTGCAGGTCTACAATCTTGTCCTGACGTCCTTAGACAGCTCTTTGGTCTTGCCCATGGTGGAGAGGTTGGAATCTGATTGATTGATTCTGTGGACAGGTGTCTTTTATACAGGTAACGAGTTGAGACAGGTGTCTTTTATACAGGTAACGAGTTGAGATTAGGAGTAAAGCGAGAGGACTAATCTAACCGGTCTGTGGGAGCCAGAATTCTTGCTGGTTGGTAGGGGATCAAATACTTATTTCACACAATCAAATGCAAATCAATTTATATCTTTTATATAATGTGATTTTCTGGATTTTTTTTATATTCTGTCTCTCACTGTTAAAATAAACCTACCATTAAAATTATAGACCGTTCATTTCTTTGTCAGTGGGCAAACTTACAAAATCGGCAAGGGATCAAATACTTATTTCCTTCACTGTAGGTGTGATGGTCAGGTGTCCACTGACTTTTGGCCATATAGTGTATATATATATATTTTAAACAGACGGAAAACAATATTTATGAGTTGAAGGCTGCTTTGTCTGAATTGAATGTTCACCGTAAATAAAGACTGACTTGATGGCTTTGATTGGACCTTGTTTCATCTCAGTATAATGTTACATTACAGGTTTTATTTATTTATTTATTTTACATTTTTGTCACTGTATTGCCTGTCTTTTTAGTTTGTTTTTATGCCTTGCAGTGTTATGGATGTGCGTGTGTGTATGTATGTGAATGTGTGTGTGTGTGTGTATGTGTTTGTGTATGTGTGTATACTTTTAGCTTTTTTATCTGCACTTTTTGAAGCACTTTGTGACCCATTTTTAAAAAGTGCTGCACAAATTAAGTTTACTTACTTACATGAGGCTCCTGTAATTCTGCTGTAATTCCACATTCAACATCTGAATTGAAAAGAATACGGCGCACAGCTACAGTGGGGAAAATAAGTATTTCACCCCCTGCTGATTTTGTGAATTTGCCCCCTTACAAAGAAAGGAACGGTCTATAATTTTCATGGTAGGTTCATCTTAACAGTGAGAGACAGAATATTAAAAAAAATCCCAGAAAATTACATTATATGAATTTTAAACATTTATTTGTGTTTTATTGAGGAAAATAAGTATTTCACCCCTAGCAAAACATGACTCAGTACTTGGTGGAGAAACCCTTGTTGGCAAGCACAGCGGTCAGACGTTTCTTGTAGTTGGTCACCAAGTTTGCGCGCAGATCCCAGGAGGGATTTTGGCCCACTCCTCTTTGCAGATCCTCTCCAAATCCTTAGAAATCCATTTTCAGTGTCCTGGCTGAGGAAGGAGGTTCTCACCCAAGATTTCCCGGTACATGGCCCCATTCATCCTCCCCTCGATCCGGTGAAGTTGTCCTGTGCCCTTAGCAGAGAAACAGCCCCAAAGCATAATGTTTCCACCGCCATGCTTGACGGTGGGGATGGTGTTCTTGGGGTCCAAGGCAGCTTTTTTCTTCCTCCAAACACGGCGAGTCGAGTTGATGCCAAAGAGCTCGATTTTAGTCTCATCTGACCACAGCACTTTCTCCCAAGCCTCCTCTGAATCATCCAGGTGCTCATTGGCAAACTTCAGACGGGCCTGTACATGTGCCTTCTTGAGCAGGGGGACCTTGCGGGCACTACAGGATTTCAATCCACTACGGCGTAGTGTGTTACCAATGGTCATCTTGGTGACTGTGGTCCCAGCTGCCTTGAGATCATCAACAAGCTCCAGCCGTGTAGTTCTGGGTTGTTCCCTCACCTTTCTCATGATCAGGTTCACTCCACGAGGTGAGATCTTGCGTGGAGCCCCAGACCGAGGGAGATTGATGGTCAATTGGTGTTTCTTCCATTTTCTAATTATCGCACCAACAGTTGACTCCTTCTCACCAAGCTGCTTGCCAATGGTCTTGTAGCCCATTCCAGTCTTGTGCAGGTCTACAATGTTGTCCCTGATGTCCTTAGACAATTATTTGGTCTTGCCCATTGTGGAGAGGTTGGAATCTGATTCATTGATTGATTCTGTGGACAGTTGTCTTTTATACAGGTAACGAGTACTTAATTAGGAGTACTAATTAAGTAAGAGGACTAATCTGTGTGCCTCCTGGTCACATAACCGGTCTGTGGGAGCCAGAATTCTTGCTGTTTTGCTAGGGGGTGAAATACTTCTTTTCCTCAATAAAACACAAATAAATGTTTAAAATTCATATAATGTGATTTCTGGGATTTTTAAAAATATTCTGTCTCTCACTGTTAAGATGAACCTACCATGAAATTTATAGACCGACCGTTCCGTTCCTTTCTTTGTAAGGGGGCAAACTCACAAAATCAGCAGGGGGTGAAATACTTATTTTCCCCACTGTATGTGTGACATAGATTTTCAAAGTGTGTAGTGTTCCCTGAATTGCTTTTATTCTAAACAGATCAGTTAAAATATTAATTAATTTCACGTCAGACAGAGATAATGAAACTAAAATATTTGCTCACCAGCTAATTTTTCTAAATATGTACACGTTCTATAACCATTCTTGGTGAAACGTTTGCCTACTGAAACTTTGAGACAGGAGGCTACACTGGGTCCCAGAGGGTCTGGTTATTACAAAACTCATCTGTTATTTGTTTGTATCATTGACTGGATATTCTACATGTTTACTGTGTTTACCATAGAATGTCCAGCTGGTACTGTGCGACTGTAAGTGGTAAATTCTTAGAAAATGTATGAAAAAGGTGGATGACATTTTTACATTTACATTTTAAGCATTTAGCAGACGCTCTTATCCAGAGCGACTTACAAAAAGTGCATTAATACATGGTAAGATTAAACATGGTTTGTGTTAGTATGTTAGTGTTAGTATGATCAATCATTGTTTGCAAGAGATCAGTGTAGTAACACTACAACAGACATCATCGTTGGCAGCTGCACATCGTACCTATAACACAGTGAACTAAAAGTTTGTGTTTTTTAGTTATTTTTTACATTTTTAAACATGTAAAAATGTATGAGCCTTCATGATGAGCCTTTGTCCTCCCAGATGATACCCATGGCCCAAATTTGGGTCTCCTGGCTCATAGACTATAACAAATCATCACTTTTCCACAAAAAAAAAAAAGAAGAATATTAACCCTTTGAGGAGTGCAACTATCACAGTGCGACATCCATTCTAGAACATGCCCTAACATTCTAGTTGATTCTAATTGATGACATCACAAAGAGCGGGCTGCCAATGGCATCCTTGGGGTGGGGTGGGTGGGTGAGCTGGCTTGAGTTCGCCGTGAAGCACATAAGGGAGTCTCCAGAACGTGGGTGGGCAAATTCCGTCTTGAAGGAAGCGGTGTTGAGTTGAGTTGAGTTGAGTTGCTTTTAGTGTCATTCCGCCACATACAAGTACGTAGAAAAACGAGATTGCGCTTCGATTTACAACAGTGCAACATTAAGACAACAATTACACAACAGTTAAGACAGTGCAACATTTACGACACAACATTTAGGTCACACACAACATTTAGGTGTTTGCTGCCCTCTGAGAATTAGCTTGCCTCGAAGAGACGAGTGGCGGACTCATGTGGGGAGGGTAAATAGAAATAAATAGAGCTACTAAATTGGGAGAAAAATGGGATGAAATCAGAAACAAATTATTTAAAACATTTTTTAATTTTTTTAAATTTTTAAATTTTTATAAACCATTTGTGTTGCAAACCTGTACCCATGCCCAAAAACAAAAAGAGGAAGGATGGATATCCACCCCCAGCCTCCCACACAATTCTCTCGGTATCAAGAACACATCTTACCAATCGAGCGGAAAATCATAAAAGTGTGGGCAACTGGGGCCTCTGATAGCGTAGCGGTCTAATGCACTCGTTTACTTGTGTGCAGTCCTTATCGTGGTCACGGTTTGAAACCTGACTGTGCCAAACCGGCCCTGGTGGGGAGCCCCGATTGTTTCGCTATCTGCCCCAGGGAGAGGGGGAGGGTAAGCCGGCACGAACTAGCTGTGAAGCACATAAGGGAGTCTCCAGAATGTGGGTGGGTGAATTCCATCTCGAAGGAAGCGGAGTTCACTGCCCTCAGAGAATTAGCTTATCCCATAGAGATGGAGATGTTGAGTTCATGTGGGGAGGGAAAATCAAAATACATAGAGGGTATAATTGGCCACTAAATTGCGAGAAAAAACTGGAAAAAAATCTGAAAACAAATTTTTAAAAAGAATTAAAAAGTGTGGGCAGCTGATTCTGTTTGAATGCAAAATGCACCCCAGATTAGGGCCCAAATGGATCAGGTGTTCACATCTGTTAATGCCGGTAAGTGACGTACCTTTACACAAACAATGGCCTTCCTGCACTGTGTGTGTGTGTACATGTGGTGTGAGAGAGTATAATTACAGTGTTTGCCTCTTATGTTAATTGGTTAAAATGTATAGGCCTACTTTGTTTTTTTCACAGACTACCTGCACTTGGCAATATTTACCATCTGTATTTCATGTCATGACAGACAGAAAGAGAGTAAACAAGACAATCAAACCCAAGGTTATTGAGTATGGTGAAAGGCTTGCATCTAAATCCACCTCTGTGATGACAGTTGATAATCAATGGGTAGAATTATCTGTCTGCGGTATGATTTGAGACTTATAGTCTCCTCTAAATGTTGGAGGATAAGTTGGACATGAGTTCATCCACAAGGTCAATCAAACATAGCCTACATTCAACATACATGATTGTAATGTACAAGCACTTGTAATGTAGATTAGATTATTAGATTATATTATACTTTATTAACCCCGCAGGGAAATAGCACCATAGATATTAAAAACACATTAAAAACACAGATTTACACAAACATATAAAACATAAAAACATATAAAACAAGGACACCATAAAAGCTCAAAATCCAGTTAATTAAAAAGTGCATTAAAAGTTGTCTGGGAACTATATAAAAAGCTAAAATCACAGGACTATTCTATCTTGTCCCCACATCTAGTCTGACTAAACCAGCGTATGGCTGAAGGCAGAAATGATCTTTTATACCTCTCAGTGGAACACGTGGGGGCGATAAGGTAACCACTGAAGGGGCTCATGTGCTGTGCCAGGACAGGGTGGAGTGGAGGCAGACAGTTCTGCAGAATGCCTTTAGAATCTTCCTCCAGCCTACCCTGACCTCTGACCTCCAGAGTGGCCAGTTTCACACCAATAGAGGAGCTTGCCCTCTTCACCGGTCTGTTGATGCGTGCTGCCCCCCCCCAACAGACAGCTGCATAAAAAAACAGCACTTGCCACAACGCTCTCAGAAAACATCAGCAGCATTTTGTTGCAGACATTAAAACCCTTCACTTCCCTTAGGAAAAACAACCTAGTTCAGTGTCCAGTCCAGTTTGTCATCTAGGTGCACACCCAGGTACCTGTAAGAGCGCACCATCTCCACATCGGTATCCCGGACGCAAACATGCACCACTGGCTCCTTCTTCCTCTCAAAATCATGTAGCCTATTTTAAAAGTTAAGACTTTATATCTCAGCGTGCCAGCAAATAAATGTCATGTTTTCTTCCCAAGCACAGTATAAGGCGGTTAAAAATCATTATGAAATTTGAGCGCCAATGACGTTTACGACACTTAGATAGCACAAACACCCGTGGGATTCAGTTCATCGTTGTCGTAAAACAAACTGCCGCCATAACAATTTGCTCATCCAATTACAAGAGGTAATTTGTGATTGGCCCATACCCACAGACTGGCCCCCGCTCCTTATGACACCTCGCGCTGTGTAGGCAGAAGCGTCGCGTGCCGAGGGCGCGTGTAAACTCGCTTTCACCTCTCCAACTTTTCCTAGCGGCATCGGGCAACCTTCGCATAGGGTTTAGATTTATGGTGGGGGCCGAAAGATTACATCCAGCCTATTTGTCAGCCAGCCAGACGGCGGCAGGGGGAGAGACGCGCGCGCGTGGCGGTGACAGATAAATCATAAACAAGGGGCGTTTTTAAAAAGAGTTTATTACGGTCGTTAATGGCGCCGCGGATCACTTCGCGCAGGATTTAAAGGTAAATTATGCAAAAATCAGAAAAACAAACCTTATAATACTTAATCAAACACGCGTAAAGCTGTCGCGCGGGCTAAATAAATTCTCCCCAATTAACTTTCTTCAAAAATTGTGATTGCTTTTTTACTAATTTAATCAACGGTGTAATAATTCGAGCGCGCGCCCTGATTGATGGCCAAATTGGGTTCACGGGTAGGGTGCTCGCGGAAGGCCGTCCAAGGAGCACTGATTTTGATTAAAATGGAAAATCGTCCCCCCAACAACAGCATCGTCTATGTGGGTTTTGCTCTGAAAACGTCCACCCCCACCATCCCTTTGGCTTACTGAAAACAAATATATTTGCGTTTTCGTTTCCCAAAAGACCTCTTATAGACACATAGACTATATATTTTGCAAATCCCTTCTCTGTTTGGGCGGCTTCCAGACAGAAATAATTCTTAACTAGAGCAGATAGAGAAGGGGACACCATCTTTTTTGTACAAGCATGGCTGAGAAGTGTTTATCAGATGTCAATCATTTCTATTCACAGTGGACCCATGGACCATATAAACCTATGAGCAAAAGTCTGTACACAAAGACTCCGTATCAACGACACACATTTATATGGAGTGGATTTTCACCAGGACTTCTCTTGTCCTTGCAGCAGTCTCACACCCTCAAACACACATTTTTATTTTTACAGTACATTATACAACAGAATGCATATCCAAGTGGGTGCGAGGCAGGGGCGATTTTAGGATTTGACCTTTAAGGGGGGCTCAGCCCTCAATGAGAATGTGAGATGTACACATGCAAAGCACAAGCCCTACATCTTTAATGAATTTACTGTTACATTCCCCAAAACAAAAACACCACAATGGTGGTCGCTCTCAAAATGGAAATACCACTCTCTATCTGCGTTTTTTTTTTTTTTATAATGGTTTTTTTATAGAAAAGAATGACTAAACATTTTCAGGGGGGCTGAGATGAAAGACAGGGGGGCTAAAGCGACCCCCAAATAGGGTCTAAAATCGCCAGTGGTGCAATGACTGCCTTAAGATCCCAAGGAGGACAATAACAATAATCATCACACCAGTGCATACACCTGTACAGTCCAGTGAAAACCAACCCAGGTTCCTCGCTTGGACACTATAACATAGAGACACGGTTTGTTTTTATGGCCCAGCCACGGCCCACTATCTCAGTACATTATTTATTTGCTTATAGGTGACATCTTTATCGAAGGAGACTTATGGCGTTTACCATTTACATATTACCGATTTACACAGTCCATATTTGCGAAAGCAAATTCATGCTAATTGCCTAGCGCGAGGGCACAACAGCGGTGTCACGCGAACAAGAATATAGTTCCAAATTCGGTACCCTGAACAATATCTACTGAGATATACCTGAACTAGGGTTCAGTCCCTATGTTTGGCTCACAAAATAATTAACTGTGAGTATGTGTACTTTCCCGAGGAAGAATGTAATTTATTTTGTTTTACAGGGAATATATTCTCTCGCGAAATGCCAAAACATTTACAAATAATCAAGCAGTTGACAATTAGTAGTGTCACCACTAGAGGGAGATATCTATCTAGCTTTCGGCCTGTCTCGGTTAGCGCTGCCATAGAGTGGACGGCTGATGCGTAAAACAGGATAAGTCATCGCCGTCCGCTGTTTGTCTGCTCCGAGAGGCGAGTGATAATACGAACAACGCATTTTATTCCCCCACTTTCCTCGAAAATAACACGAGCACATTACTGACAGACCGTGAGCTTTAGAAACTGGGAATTCTTTGAATAAAATGGAAAATATGAGCACAGATGCAGATGGCATATATGCTTAATTACGTCACAGTGAGATCAAATAGGCTATGTTATGATTATATGAAATCTTGATACTAATAAGCTACAATAGAGGGATTTTGAATGATGATTAAAAATGAGCATACTATATGAATACGTGTATCATGAATTTCTAATGTTACTTTTTTATTGTAAAATTATTTAAAAAATGTAAAATTAATATGGTGGTATCAAATGCTATTGTTTTACCTTAATTTCAATCATGTGCTAAAATATACACGTATAGGCTACATGTCAAATAAATGCACAGCAGCATATCAACTTCATATTATCATTCAATTGCAATTGGCTGCATGGGCCTACAATATATTTCTGAAAGGATAAACAATTGGCGAATTTTATAAAATAAAAGTAGGCTACATGAATTAAATCCTTACGTTATGAATATAAACACATTTATCACAATGCCTTTCCTTTTGGGGTAGCCTCATACAGATTTTCGATCACTCCTTGGCCATGTGTGGAATGTATTAAGTTGGGTGTGTTGGCCTTGTCGCCTCGAGACTTCTTAAGAGTTTCAATTTTTCTGTCTGTGCCACTGCGTCCTGTTCCGGAATGCACGTGCAGCCGTGGCGCGGGACAGACCGGGCTGTGACGTGGAAATCCTCTTAGAAAACCAAAAACACACACAGAGATAAATCAATTGATGAATTAATCAGCCCGAGTAAAGGGTCGAGCCAATACTCGGAAGAAAGGCGAAATTAAATCAATTAACGGGGGCTAATAAGAGCCGAAGGACTTTAATTAAAAATACGTTTAATTAAAGTGATGTTTTCGGTGTGGGATTATGAGGTGCTCCGATGTCTCCAGACACCGATGACGCGTTTACGAGTTCCCGCCGCCAAATCTCATCTGTCAAATAAGAAAACAAAACAAAAACAATCACGTGGGACCGACGTAGATTGGCAAGGAAGGGTGTTAAAATAGAAATTGCTCTCAAATCACTATGTTAGTTGCAAATGCTGAAATTCTAATTTTCTTTTCTTCCCAGTTCCAGGGAAGACTGAACACTCAGTTTTGGGGTGAGGAGAGGTTAAAAACAAACGGGCCTTTTTTGCAGGTATTTGAATTGGTTTTTCCTTCCGACGATATTGGATTTTTGTTCGTTGTTGTTTTGGACACAATCTGTAAAGTCTTGATGTTATGGAGCAATAAGTTACAAATCCAGTCTGATTTTCACATGCCTGTTATTTTCCACCCTCCCCTCTCCTCTCTTTCCCTCTCTCTCTTTCTCTCTCTCTCTCTCTCTCTCTCTCTACGTACAATCCGCCACCACCATCTGTTGTCATTCAGCCTCGCTCAGGAAATAAGATTCCAAATCTGCATGTTTTAGTTCACTCACACAAAAGAACAACAGCAACAAAATAAACTTGTTGATATGTAGCAGCAGATAATTGTTTGCATACCAGATGTATGAGATAACATGAGGCTACATCTTATCTACACATTTCCTAGACCTGCCTTATATAGCAGGCATTGCTGCAGGTAGCAGTCAAACTGGTCACCAAGCCCATAACCAGAGGGTCATAGGTTCTTTGAAGAAGTCAGGGGCCCACTGCTGCTTCACTCAAACATAAGGTACTTTGCGGTGGGTTTCAGATCAATCCCACACGTCTAAACTTTTCCTTCCCTGTGTTACAGGTATGGTGTGCAGCTGCCAACCATGGTGGCTGTTGCAGTGTTACTACACTGATCTCTTGCACTAACCATGTGTAATCTTACCATGTATAAATTCACTTTTTGTAAGTCGCTCTGGATAACAGCGTCTGCTAAATAGTGTAAATGTAAATGTAAACAATGGGACAGCTGAAATATCGGCCGTGCAAATCGTCTTAGGTTATGCGAAGCAATAAAAGCTTAGCAGATGAGTCCTGATGTTGGGCAGGAGTGTGAGAGAGCTGAATGCCCCTCCAGCCCCAGACTACAGCAGTCCCAGTGCTGAAACACAACGTGCTTCAGTCTCACGAGTCACACATCATAATAGAAGGGTTCCCAGGCTGGGTCCGCATCAGCTAGCGCCTCCTAGCTGCTCCCCGGGGGCGCGCACACAGGTCTCTACCGGTCTCTGCCTCGACCGATCAGCGCCCACTTCAGCCCACCTTACTGCAGGTAGGACAAAGAGGACCGTGTTCCTGCCTCAGCAAACTCCTGTTCATATTTGACCGCTGATGTACCCGACTCACACTGACCGCTGATGAACCCCAGACTCACACTGACCGCTGATGTACCCCAGACTCACACTGACCGCTGATGTACCCCAGACTCACACTGACCGCTGATGTACCCCAGACTCACACTAGTGCTGATGTACCCCAGACTCACACTAGTGCTGACTTGCATGGCTATGCCCCTGCCCCATATGTGGCCTAAACTACAGAAATATTTTATATATATACAGTATACATACATATATACTGTATGTATGTACATATATATATATATATATATGCGTCTGCTAATTATGAGTCACCCCACCGGGCTCCTGGCCACAATCGGTGCTCGTACGATCTGCATCATATTTGTTCATCATAAGAATAAGAACTTGGTGGTTGGCAGCAAGAGGGGTCAGGAAACGAGCCACAGTGATTGGCTAACTGTGCATGTGACCTCCCGAAGGCCTGGTGCACATGCCAGGCCGTGTGGAGGCTGGAGGCTGGGCCCTGTTCATGGAGGCCCCCTCTGTTTGTGCAGTGGACTGGGCCGGAGTGCCTGTGATCGCACACAGAGCCACATGATTGGGGGTCTCTCCAATCCGGAGCAGGGGGACATGGGTTTTGGGTGTCAGATGTGCGGTGTCACGTGGGGGACGAACGAGTGGGGTGGGTGAGCCAATGGCGAGCACCGGGCCACCTTTCTGAGGCCGCAGCCTCAAGATCAGGCTGGTTGAGCAAGTCTCTATCAGCTGGGATTGCAGATTTGGGTTACGGATGGGAGAGGGGGTGCGTGGGGGGAGTCGGTGAGGGGATTAGCACTGTTAAGCCTCCAAGTTCCCTGATCTGCCTTCTTGAGCCTTACTGTGACCCTTACCACGGCTGCATGTCAAAGAGCTTTAATCTGGGGGGGGGAGGGGGTCGCTGCGTGGGCTGGGCAGATGTTTGATTTAGGACGCTGTGCTGCGCAGATTCTGCGCAGATTTGCTGCTTTTCCAGGTACAGACGTGTACAGACAGACAGGTTCTGGGTCGGCAGATACTGTATGTAGAGGGACTGCATTGAATGGAATGAGCTGTCCTGGTGATGTAGAAATCTGCAAATCTACACAGACCCCCCATAAATAAAAAATATATATAAATCCAAAAAATAATGAATATATTTAAAAATACATAAAATGTGTGCCATATATTTCAAGTATATATCAATAATCTCTTGCACATTTTGCACTTTTATGCACATATTGTAGAATAAATCTGACAATATGTAATTACATATAAAATATGCTCTCTATCATATCCATTAAATTGCTGTTTAATATAGTTCTACTACATGCAACATGCCACATTGACATGTTTCAAAGGCTTTCCTCAGATTTTAGATTTTGAACGCGTTTCTTCTTCTGAAGGCATGTTTTCTACCTTCCAGTGTGTTCCACTGTGGTTCGTGCTGGGAGCCTTTTCAAGAGCTAGCCACCGCACGCAACGACAGCAGGGATAAACTCAGTGCCATTTCTGCACCAGATGTTCATCCGTGTAAACCAGTCCTTCCCTCCGCACACAATCCAGTCAAGATTTCCCCCCTGGTCACTAGACTACACAGCATATGTGTATTTGTTTACCAAAGATATATAAGAATATACTAAACCTGTCAGCCAACTGATCCCCCGACTCAAGAGCTACCATTTACACCTTGTGTTTCCTTGTGTCACAGCTGGACTTTGTTCAGAGCTGGACCTCGATAAATAACCACAAGATGACCAGTTATGGAACCTCACACTCATTTATACTTTGATAATGTCACGCGAATTGTAACCATAACATTACATGCAATTTATATAATTGATATCGTCCGATCAGCGTTTATATTCCAAAGTCTCGCTCTCTGTCTCCACGTACACATTCAGGCATTCAGGTATGTACACACACACACACACACACCCACATGCATAAACACATGTACATACACACACACACACGCACACACACAGGAGCACACAGATGCTCCCCCTGACCTCTTGCCCCAGGCAGCTGTGTAAGATGTATGTTGTTTTGTGTACAGAAATAGCCCCAAGCTTGCAGCAATTCATACCCATATTGACATGCGTCAAAGTCTAATTGACATCTTACGGAATCCAGGAAATCTTCTGCTCGCCCAGATCCTGTCCCCCCCTGCCCCCCCCCTTGATCCGGTGCTCTGCAGATGTTTCTGAAACACTGTAATCCAGCCAAGTCCCCTGTGCCCAGGATTAACACCAAGGGCCCATCTGGGGACAGGAAGGAGAGCTAGGGGCCCCTTAACTAGGCATCCATCCCAGTCTGGGTCCTGGGTCTTGGGCCCCATGCTAGCACCCAAATCTGCCACACTGTTCTCAACCTTTTTTTATTGTTTTTTGTTTCAGATTTCTTTGCCCATTTTTCTCCTCTCCCTATTTAGTGGCCAATTATACCCTCAATTTATTTCGATTTGCCCTCTCCTGCGAACTCGCCGCCCATCACTACGGGGCAAGCTATGATCTGCCTCCTCCAAGACGGAACTCCCCACCTACTTTCTAGAGACACCCTTCGCGCTTCTCGGCGAGCTCATGCCGGCTCACCCTACCCCCTCCCCCTGGGGCGGACAGCCCCCGATCGGGGCTCCCAGCCAGAGCAGGACTGGCACAGCCGAGGATCTAACCGCAGCTGCAGTGGGCAATTTGCATTCCGAGGGAATGCTTTGACCGTTACACCACCCATTCATGCATTATTCAAATCTGCCAGCCTGCTGAAGGACATTAACTTTTTCTCGTTCTGAGGAGACTTTAGACAACTGCATGGGTAGTGGGTGTGAATTGTGTGCGAGTATTGTTTTGACAATATCCCTGTGCCATCTGCTCACAAATAACTTTTGATTCTTAATAATAACAAATAAAAATTATAATAATAAAAAGTTTTATCAAGCGCCTTTCAGGACACCCAAGGTCACTTTACAGGGAAATCAGCACACAGTACCAAGGATAAACAATAACATAATAAAATAGCAGAGAATTAGGTTAGAAAACCATTCTAAGAGACAGGAAATGTCATTTTAATATAACTAAATATAAATATTTTCTAATATAAATATAACTATACATAAAAACTAAATAGATAAATAAATAAAAAGAGAAGATGTATGTAATAATAATGAAAATAATAATAATCTTAATATGTAGTAAGTTAAGAGAGACTGAGAGGAAGGTGGTGGTTCTTGCTTCATGTTTCCATTAGGCCACAGACTTTATTGGACGTGTACTTGCCTGTTAACCTCCCCATGGGGAGAATCGAATCGGCATTCTGCGTGTGTGTAAATCTCAAGCCTTGACCCCGCCACACTTGTGGCTTAGAACAGGATCAGAAATGTGTCGGGTTGGGCCTCCCAGGTGGTGTAGCGGTTACAACGTTTGATGCTGGCCACTGCGACCAGGGTTCGATTCCACCAGCCGTGCCAGTGTCGGGTCTGGCCAGGAGTGTCACTAGGGAGCGGCAATTGGCTGTCTGCCCCAGGGAGGGGGGAGGGGAGCCGATATGAGATCGCTGCATATAGGAATGGCTCTGTGTACCGGAGTTACAGTCAACAGCCTGGTGAGTGCCAGCTCGGAGACGATACTTCGCCCGTGCCACTGCCAGTCACAGGGCTATGGCAGGGAACTCACAATACGAGGGGGGATTTACATGAAGAGAGGGTGTAATTGGCTCCTAAAATTGGGAGAAAAATGGGAGAAAATCAGAAACAAAGTCTTTAAGAAATGTGTCGGGTTTAGATAGCGTAGCGGTCTAAGGCACTCGCTTTGCGACTGCAAGCTGCCTATTACAGCCACGGTTCGAAACCCGACTGTGCCAGACCTGCCCTGGTCGTCAGCTCCGATTGGGGGCGGCGTTTGGCTGTCCGCCCCAGGGGAGAGGGTGAGCCGGCACAAGCTCGCTGAGAAGCGTGAAGGGTGTCTCTATAAAGTAGGTGGGTGAGTTCTGTCTCAGAGGAGGCGGATCATCGCCGGCCTCTGGGAATTAGCTTGCCCCGTAGTGACGGGTGGCGAGTTGGTGGGGGAGGGCGAATCAAAAGAAATAGAGGGTATAATTGGCTACCAAAAAAAAAAAAAAAAAAAAAACATTTTAAAAATGGGAGAAAAGGATGGGGGGGAGGAGGGAATGCTATTTCATCAGTTCCTGGGTGAGAGTTATGACCTAAGATCCTGGGATCTGTCTCTTTTGTAGTGGCGACCATGGGCAGGAGCCTCTGGTTAGGACCCTCTTCCTCCTTTATTAGAAAGCGATTGGCACTGGAGGTCGTTAAGTTTAAGTGCCCGGTAGAAGGAGTGAGGTCAGGGCTAACAAGGCCCTGTCCGTGAGCACAAGTGCCAATACTGGCGGTTAGAGTGGTCCCGGTCAATCAGAGCCGGGTTAGGGTCCTGTGGCGTGAACGAGGGAGGGGGGAGGGCGTGGGGGGGGCACGGACTGTGGACCACCATTAGTCTGATTGGCCTGAGAGGGTCGACAGGGGTCAGTCACAACATCGATCCCCTGACTACCTTCGACAGGGAATCCCACTGAGTCTGTGATCCTGCTTACTGGTTCTCTCTCTCTCTCTCTCTCTCTCTCTCTCTCTCTCTCTCTCTCTCTCTCTCTCTTTCTGTCTGTCTGTCTCCATCTCTCGCTCCATCCACCTCTCTCTCTCTCTCTCTCTCTCTCTCTCTCTCTCTCTGTGTCTGTCTCCATCTCCATCTCTTGCTCCATCCATCTCTCTCTCTCTCTCTCTCTGTCCCACCATCTCTCTCTCTCTCTCGCTCCCTCCATCTCTCTCGCTCCCTCCATCTCTTTCTCTCTCTCGGTCTCTCGCTCCCTCCTCTCTCTCTCTCTTGCTTCCTCCCTCTCTCTCTCTCTCGTTCCCTCCATCTCTCTCTCTCGCTCTCTCATTCCCTCCATCTCTCCCTCTCTCTCGCTCCCTCCATCTCTCGGTCTCTCTCTCTCTCTCTCTCTCTCGTCTTGAGTTATATCCATCCTGCTACATTAAGAGGGCAAAGAAAATCCATCTCTTCACTCACTCATTTACTTCTGATGGTGATTTACAGATCACCCAAACCCTCTCTTATTGACTAGCTTCAACGAATATTCCAGATGTAGATTTATGCATTATTGGAGGTTATTCTGAGATTGAATATTTAAACAGAAAAAACACCTAACAATCACTGACTGCTATTTCTATTCCTCCAAATCAATGTATGTATGGACACACAATACTAGTAAGTAAATATTTAAGTAAATATTTTTAAATACATTTTTTAATTAAGTAAGAATTTAAATAAATATTTATGTAAGTAACGGAAGTAATATACTTAAAAAGTAACCGAATGTATCACAAACAGCAGGACAATTTTACTGTATTAACCAGCAACAGCTAGTTTTGTAATTATATCAAAGACGCCCCCAACCATTAAATATTAGAATATTCAATGCTAATGCGACATAGCTACTTGCATGAATAAACATCTATTTCTCTCGAGTATCATTATCACGGTTATTTTAGGAGCTTTTTAAAAATAATAATAAAAAATCCTGCGACATCTGAACGTAACACAAACCAAATCGTGACCTAAATAACACACGAGAGAAAGGCGTTCGGTTTCGCCGAATCTCGAAAGCGATCAGACCCGTATCGCGTAGTCACGGGATACAGCGCGTGTTTATCGGCCTCATTAAAATTACAGCAAGTACAAAAGTATCCGGCGGCCGCTCACACTCTTCCTTTGACCCGACCAAAAACCAGATATCCGACAGGCCTGGAAAGAGACACCTGCGCGCTCACAAGTAGTGAGCTCACAACATTGCGTCATGCGTGGACGAGGGCGGGGTTTGGTGAGGTCATCACGCACAGCTGACGCGTGTCCCCCTCCTCGGTCCTTCAGCACCTATAGGACTCTAATTTGATTACCTCTTTGGCCGTATTTCCCAGCTCCAATGACAGAAAATTACAGGCGGTACTTTTCTTTTGTTGGGGGTTGCCAAAATTTCACTTAATGACCTGGGGCCATATGTACAAAGAGTGGAAGGATAAGAGTGCTGATCTAGGATCAGTTTAGCCTTTTCTAATATGGTTAGGATATGGACAGGGAAATCTGATCCTAGATCAGCACTCCTACTCTTAGAATCTTTGTAAATACAGCCCTGGCCTCTTCTTAAAATAAGTCCAACAACAATGAGAGATATTTGGATCCAACAACGAGAGAGATTTCTATTCCTGCGATCACACGAATCACACGAATCACACTCACTCATCCACCAACATAACATTACATTTTTACATTTTTTTTTTTCAAAATTCTTTTTATTGGTTATTTTGTACAATGTGAACAAAGGCATCTTGACAAGTTTTTTACATATTTTCTCCCGTAACAGGCGCCCATAACAATGGCATATAAAAGGCAGACACATTTGTAATACAAACCAGGCCGTACTAAACATTAATAAGTGATTGCCTGTATCATTAAACATACACATAACAACCTCCCTCCCACCCACCCTCCCATCTTCCCACCCACACATTTACACAAAGGTTAGCCAAAAGGGAAAAGGTACATTTTCATACAAAAAATTAAAAAATTACACATAATAAATAATTAAATAATAAATAAAAATAACAAAGCTGAAAGAAAAAAAAAGAAAAAAAAGAAAATATATATATATATATAAAGATCAGTGTTAAAAAGATACAAATAAAATAAACCCTGGTCTTCGTAGATAAATGTAAAGAAATAACAAATAATCAGTGCTACATTATAGTCACCTGTCAGGCATTGAAAAGTCAGGAAGCCAAACCAGTCTCACTGGGGCACAACCAGGAACTGCAGCGTCTCTATATAGTTGAAGAGAGGTTGCCATATTTTAAAAAATTTGCCCATAGACCCACGCAGAGTGTACTTGATCTTGTCCAGTTTACTAAAATGAAGGACATCTCTAATCCAGGCCTCGTGAGACGGAGGGGAGGATGACCTCCAACGAAGTAGTATCAGTCGTCTAGCTAATAGAGTCAAAAAAGGCCACAAGGTCTGCCTAATTTTTGGCAAAACCACTGTACGCGGTATTACCCCAAAAATTGCTGTCAGCGCGGCTGGCTCAAGAGACACCTGTAGCACTTCAGACAGTGTTTTAAAAATATTAGACCAGTAATTATGAAGAGCCGGGCAAGACCACAACATGTGGGTCAATGAGGCAGGATACTGTCGACATCTGTCACAAAGAGGATCAACATCAGGGTAAATTTGAGAGAGCCTAAGTTTTGTCCAGTGAGTGCGGTGCATAATCTTACATTGTATTAGGCCATGTTTGGCACATGCAGAAGAGGAGTGGACCCGGAGACGAATCCTATCCCATACATCATTGTCAAATTCCTCCCCCAAATCCTGTTCCCATGCTGCCCTGATAGCTAGCAATGAGGTGCTACGAAGAGAGAAAATTCTCTCATATGCACATGATATGACACCCTTTGATGTGAGGGGCGATAATAGAAAAGCGTCAATGGGGGGGCTTAACGGCTGAGAAGGAAATTGGGGGGTCATGCCCCGGACGAAGCTACGAATCTGCAGATATCGGAAGAAATGACTGCTTGGTATACCAAATTTAGCTGAGATCTGCTGGAAAGATGCAAAGCCACCCCTGATATACAAATCATTAAATGTCCTTAGACCAAAGTTAGACCACATGCAGAAAGCTCCATCTATTAGAGAAGGAGGAAATGCGTGATTTCTATAAATAGGGGCTTGCAATGAAAAGGCTTTGAGCCTGAAATGCCGTCTGAGTTGATTCCAAATCTTGAGAGTCGTCTTGACCAAGATGTTTTTGCGGTAATCTAAGCTGACCGGGCCATCAGGTGTGTACACCAGAGCAGCCAAAGAGGATGGGATACAGGATACCGCCTCCATCCTCAGCCAAGCTGGGGCATTCTGGAGGCCATCTCGATCTGCACGGAGCCAATGCTGGAGTATGCGAAAATTGGCCGCCCAATAATAGAAATTAAAATTTGGTAGGGCCATACCCCCACCTCCTTGGCCTCTGAAGATATACTTTACGGATTCTTGGGTTCTTCTTATCCCAAATAAACTCTGAGATAACCCCATCTAGTCTTTGAAAAAATGATTTTGGGATAAAGATAGGGATGCACTGAAACAGGAAAGAGAATTTAGGTAGGACATTCATTTTCACCGAGTTGATTCGACCGGCAAGAGACAGAGGAAGCAGAGACCATCTCCCAAAGTCCTGCTGTACACGGGTGAGGAGAGGGGCAAAATTAAATTTAAAAAGATTCTCGAATTTGTCAGTAACCTGGACCCCAAGGTACGTAAACTTGTCCCTGACTGTCTTAAATGGCAATGTGTGAAGTGGATATTCGCGGGCTGCAGCATTTAAAGGGAAAAGTTCACTTTGTCAAGGTTCAACTTGTAGCCAGAGACGCGGCCAAACGTATTGAGAACAGACAGCACAGCAGGCATAGACGTGTCCGGTCTGGAGACATAGAGAAGCAAGTCATCCGCATAAAGCGAAACTCTCTGCTCAATGCCAACCCTAGTCACGCCCAAGATATGAGGGTTAGATCGTAACGCAATGGCGAGAGGCTCAATGGCGACAGCAAAGAGCAAAGGTGATAGCGGGCACCCCTGTCTCGTGCCCCTAAAGAGAGGAAAGTAGACTGAGTGGGTATTGTTCGTTCTGACAGACGCAAGCGGGGAGGAGTACAGCAGTCTCATCCAAGCAATAAACCGGTCCCCAAAACCAAATCTCCCCAGGGTATGGAAAAGGTAGCCCCACTCCACTCGGTCAAAAGCCTTCTCGGCGTCTAAAGAAATAGCTAGTTCGGGGTCCTTTAAATCCGAAGGATTGTATATGATATTGAACAAACGTCTTATATTCGAAAAGGCGTGTCTATTTTTAATAAAACCTGTCTGATCCGGGAAACCACAGATGGTAGAACTGGCTCCAAACGCATGGCCAATAGCTTTGCTAATATTTTATAATCTACGTTGAGTAATGAAATTGGGCGATAAGATCCACAGGAAAGGGGGTCTTTATTCTTTTTTAATATTAATGAAATGGAAGCTTGTGATAGGGATTGCGGAAGAGAGGCCTCATCTAGCGAGTGATGAAACATGTTAACAAGGAGTGGGGCCACCTCCACCATGAACTTCCTGTAGAATTCAACAGGTAATCCATCTGGTCCAGGACATTTTGGAGCACTGCATTGCGCCTATCGCGCTCAAAACCCCCTCATTTGTTATAGGCTCCTCCAATCGAAGTTTGGAGGCTGCATCTACGGTGGGGACAGTAAATGTGTTGAAAAAAGAATCAAAAATTAAAGGGTCCTCTGACTGTTCCGAGGTATACAGGGAAGTATAAAAGCTCATAAACTGATCATTGATTAGCTGAGGATCGGTAGTTACACCCATAGGGGTTTGAATTTGGGGGATTTGGTGGGTTGAGGATGCCTGGCGAAGTTGATGGGAAAGTAATTTGCTTGCCTTGTCCCCATACTCAAACTGAGCGTGTCGCGATTTGAGTAGCATGTCTTCAACCTGAGTAGTCGACAAGTTATCAAACTCCGCCTGTAAAGCGATACGAGCCTTGTATACCATCGGGGAGGGTGAGGTTGCATATAAATTGTCCAACTGTAATATCCTAGTCATCAGCTCAGACAATTTCTCTTTCCTCTTTTTACTATCATAACACGTATATGATATGATCTGTCCTCTGATAAAAGCCTTAAAGGTCTCCCAAAGAAGAGATGGTGAAATACCCGGTGTCTCATTCGTGGCCCTGAAGATATCAATCTGAGCCCTCAAAAATGAGACAAATTTCTCATCTGAAAGAAGACGTGTATTAAAACGCCAAGGGGCGCGTGAGTCCGGTCCACCACCCACTATTAGATCTAAAGTCAGAGGGGCATGATCTGATATAACAATAGAACTATAAGAACATGAGCGAACAGAGGGTATAAGTCTCTTATCTAGGAGAAAGTAATCAATACGGGTATAAGTATGATGGACAGATGAGAAATAAGAATACTCCCTGCCTGTGGGGTTAAGAAAACGCCAAGAGTCTATAACTGAGAATTCCTGCAGAAACCCACTAACAACCCTAGAGGATCTAGATGGGATGGTATGCTTGTGGGAGGAACGATCTAAAGGGCCCAACCAACAATTAAAATTCCCCCCGAGGATCAGAAGGTGCGAAGACATGTCTGGGAGCTTAGAAAAAAAAGTGCGGAAAAAGTTACTGTCATCCCAATTTGGGGCATATACGTTGGCGAGGATTAGTTTAGTGTTATAAATGCTTCCAGTGACGATAACATATCTACCATTAGCGTCTGAAATGATGTTGGAGGCAACAAAAGGCACCGATTTATGTATTAGAATGGCCGCGCCTCTGGCTTTTCCCTGGAAGACAGAATGATAAAGTTGGCCAACCCAGCCCCTCCGTAATCTAAAATGGTCCGAGACCTTCAAATGAGTCTCTTGCAAGAATGCAATCTTGGCCCCTAAGTGCCGGAGATGTTGGAGAACCTTACCACGTTTTACCGGCTGGTTTAAACCTTTACAGTTCCAGCTACAGAACCTCAGTGCGCTCCCAGCTAACTGGCCCCCTGAGCTAGGTTGTTGAGCCATCCTTAAAGGTATGAGTAGCCCATTATATGACATTAGAAGACCAGGTGTAACATACATAATAAAAAACACAAACAAACTCACTCCCACCCCCTGCAGTGCCTTCCCAATTAAGACACGCGCACCCCCCCCTGTACAAGCCCCTAAGTACTTCCTAAGAACCATAGAAGACCTAGCAGCCTATGAAAGCTCCTACTAAACCAGGGCAACAACAAGTATGTAGTAATAAGTAAAGAGTAAGTAAAAAATAAAGAAGAAAAAGAAAAAGAAAGCACAGTTGCAACTATAGGCATTTTCCATAAAGCACAGTGAATCACCAACACAAATAGTATGACAGCTTATGGCTTACAATCCTTCGAGAGGGTTAGATAAACACAGGCTTAAGGTAAAATGTCAGTAACCTCAACCCCGTCACTCTGATGTAGGGGGGACGGCACTCCCCAGGTCTCTGTTAATAAAATTAACTGCAGCGGCTGGGTCAGTGAACTTACGGAGAGCCCCGCCCGGTAGAGTGATCCTCAACTCAGCCGGGAAAAAGAGACCAAACTTGACCCCCGGACATGCACGGAGCAGGCGCTTAGCGCTCCCAAACTCCGCCCGCAACTTGGCCACAGATGGGGCAAAGTCAGCAAAAATGGACAGTCTCTTGCCTTGATGTAGAAGAGGGGCAGCCTCTCTCGCCCGGCGCAGGATTTCCTCTCTCACATGAAAATAGTGAACCCTAATGATAAAAGGTCGTGGTGGGGCTCCCTCCCAGGCTTTTCACGTCGGGACCTATGGGCACGGTCCAAAAGGGGTGCTTCATCTAGATGTAATATGTCCTGTAAAAATTTAGAAATAAACTCCCTCGGGCGAGGACCCTCCAGACCCTCCGGAACACCCACCAGGCGAATGTTATTACGTCTCGACCTTCCCTCCAGATCGTCACATTTAGCTTGGACCCCTTTAATTTGGTTCTTGACCACTTTGAGCTCATCTTTAAGAGCCTCCACAGTCTTGTTAAGAGAGCCTAGGTCGTCGCTACAGGAGGTCGCCGAGCGTTCAAGATCCTTTATGGTAGAACCGTGTGTGTCCACTGTTACTTGCAATGTCGCTACTGCTGAATTCAGCTCATCCCTAATCAGCGCCATTTCTGAGCGGAGTGCCGTGAAAAAACGAGTCGATTTTTGAGTCCAATTTATCGTATATATCTTGCTTCAGACCGTCAATTGCTTTAATAAAGATTTCTAGGTCGAGTGGCCTGCCCCTATCGCCACAGTCCTCCTCCCCCCTTGGCGAAATGCTCTGCTGGGGAGTTTGGCCAGACATGGTCGGGGCTCCGCCAAGGCCTGTCTCTGCAGCGGTCTTCCTAGCAGACCTAGGTTCTTTCTTCCCAGCCATTCAAACAATTGTATGCGACGTTAATTTCGAGTACCGTAATAATAGCTAGAAGGTTATATTAGCTCAAACAGCCGTAGTGATAGCTATTGGCCAGCAAGCTATATACAACCGTAACAGCCAGCTAGCGAACTAATTTATGCCAGCAAAAAGCTAGACAACGAGGACAGATAACGCATTTACTAACGTCACAGTTCACTCGACACTCACTTATCTCGTCGGCATAAAGAGGAGTATGACATGGGTCTCTTCCACGGCACAAAAATAAAACAATTCCCAACCTGAGAAAGCGCAGCCCCCAGGTAGTTATGTTCGCAACCCCCGTGAATGCGGTCAAAGCCAGCAAGCTGTTTCCGGGGATACAAGGCCTTCACCTTAGCTTACGCCAACATCCACACAAAAAAAAGGGTCTGCGTTCGATAGTTGTCATTCAAACGAGCAACGGGGTCGATAGGCACTAATAGTATAACTTAAAACAGCATTTATAAAAAATAAAGCGAAACTGTGCTATAAATAAAATTATTATTGCCACTGCCTAGCGGAGCTTCGGGAAACGTGACCTCACTCCATGACGTCCAACAGCGCCCCCCACATTTTTACATTTTAAGCATTTAGCAGATGCTCTTATCCAGAGCGACTTACAAGATGTGCATTAATACAAGGTAAGAACAATCATAGTTGGCGCACAAGATCAGTGCAGTAAACAGCAATAGATATCATTGCAGGCGTCTGCATATCATACCTGTAACACTGGGAAAGAAAAGGTTAGTGGTTTTTTTGTTTTTTGTTTTTTGGTTTTTTTACAGTGTAGAACAAGTAAACAGTGGTGACTACAGATTGACTAGATGGACAGTGTTCAGTGGTAGTGGAGTCTGAAGAGGTGGGTTTTGAGTCTCTTGCGGAAGATTGGAAGTGATTCCGCAGTCCTGACCGATTGCGGGAGGTCGTTCCACCAACGAGGGACCAGGACAGAGAAGAGGCGAAACCGTGAGGAGTGGCTGCCAGGCGCCCGGAGGGATGGGGCAGTCAGTTTGCCAGCGGAGGCGGAGCGGAGGGGTCTGGGCGGGGTGTAGGGAGTGATGAGTGACTGGAGGTATGGGGGAGCAGTACCTCTGGCCGCTTGAAAAGCAAGCACCAGTGACTTGAATCTGATGCGTACTGCAATGGGGAGCCAGTGCAGAGAGGAGAGTAGAGGGGTGACGTGGGTGAACTTCGGCTGGTTGAACACCAGGCGAGCAGCAGTGTTCTGGACTAGTTGCAGTGGCTCGATGGCACAGGCCGGAAGGCCTGCCAGCAAGGAATTGCAGTAGTCCAGACGTGAGATCACCAGGGCTTGGACCAGGAGTTGAGTGGCCTCTTGGGTGAGGAATGGTCGGATCCTCCGGATGTTGTGGAGGGAGAACCGGCAGGTCCGAGTGATCGCTGCAATATGGCTCGAGAAGCACAGCTGGCTGTCCAGGGTTACCCCAAGACTCCTGGCAGACTGGGACGGAGACACTATGTAGCCTTCCACGGTGATTAACGCATCAATCATCGGAGAGCCCTTCGCTGGGAGGAAGAGCAGCTCTGTCTTCCCCAGGTTCAGCTTCAGGTGGTGGGTGGACATCCATGCAGAGATGTCAGCCAGGCATGCAGAGATCCGTGCCGGGACCTGGGTATCAGATGGAGGGAAGGAGAGAAAGAGTTGAGTGTCATCAGCATAGCAGTGATAGGAAAAACCATGAGCAGAAATAACAGAGCCAAATGACTTGGTGTACAGAGAAAATAGGACGGGGTCTAGCACCGAGCCCTGTGGGACTCCGGTAGAGAGGGTGTGGGGAGAGGAGAGGGATCCTCTCCAGGCCACCTGGTAGGACCGGTCAGCCAGGTAGGACTCAAACCATGTCAGCACAGATCCAGAGATTCCCATCTCAACGAGAGATGAGAGCAGGATCCGGTGGTCCACCGTGTCGAATGCCGCCGACAGGTCGAGGAGGAGGAGGACGGAGCTAAGGGATCGGGACTTAGCAACGTGAAGAGCCTCAGTGACCGCAAGGAGAGCAGTCTCTGTGGAGTGGCCTGCTCTGAACCCAGATTGGTTGGGATCAAGCAAGTCCTTCTGTAAGAGATGAGCAGACAGTTGATTATAGACAGCCCGCTCTAATGTTTTGGAAAGGAATGGGAGGAGAAAGACAGGTCGGTAGTTAGAGATGACAGCAGGATTCAGAGAGGGTTTTTTGAGGAGGGGGACATAACATAATATAACATTTAGCAGATGCTTTTATCCAAAGCAACTTATTATTCAGTAATGGGAATCGAACCCACAACCTAAGCATTGTCAGGGCCATGCTCTACCTACAGTGTACTGTGCTGTGAACACTCTTTACTCCCTCCTCAGATAAATGACATAGAGGGGTCATTTGCTGGACTATAAAGGAACAATAAAATAAATAACCCCTACAAACAGGGAAAAACATCTAAGATTTCGGCCCCATCTGTGAAATGTGAATGTTGAACGTAGAGAGCCTAGCCTCAGTCTACCACAGTGGGTCAGGCCTGTATACGAACACTTAAGAACATATAAGAATGCTTAAGAACATAAGAATGCATAATGAGGAGAGCGGGCCGTTCAGCTCATCTAGGCTCGTCATGTCCTAATCTAAAGAGTATCTAGTACTGCATCTAGCCTGGACTTGAATAGCCCAAGTGTTTCTGCCTCTACTACCCGACCTGGCAAGCTGTTCCAGGCATTGACAACTCTCTGTGTAAAGAAAAACTTCCTAATATCCGTGTGGAATTTGCCTTTAACTAATTTCCACCTGTGGCCTCTTTTTCTGCCCCTTGACCCCACTTATCTTAAAAGATCTTTGGTCGTTCACTTTGTTAACCCCTTTTAGGAAAGATACAGTTTTATCTTGGTATAGATACTTTTCAATGCTGCCCTGTCCTAAAATGATTTTATTTCTTGTATTTGCATTGTCTTGTTGTCCAACATCTATGTGCAGCCTTATTGACTTTTAAAAGCCCAACTACTGTAGGGACGAACATTGAAAATTAGCACAAGCTACAAATGTTTTGATACAGGGCATCCGCGTGTTATCAATGCAATGTGTCTCTGCTTTCTGTACCTATCCCTACTCAAATAAACATTAAATAAATAAAGCAATACAGTCATCCTCCCAGTTCATCACGCGTATGTCTGACGCAAGGCTGGCAAGCTCGGCCCAAACTAAGAGGATGGCTTTCAGAACCGCAGAACAAATGACCCCTGAACTGCGCCTCTCAGATTACATCAGCCTCTCCAATATTTCTCCATTACTCCCCGTTCCCCTGCCCTCCCCTCCCCTCCCCAAACCGTCTCCCTGGGCTCGCGTTACACAAGGGGAGCTCCTGGATATCACACACATCCTGTTCAGAGACACTAGTGTCTGTGTGACAAAAGCACGACTGACGGACTTCAGATCTAATATTCATGAAGGCACAGGGCTTTGGCAACGAGGTGCAAATGGCCGGATGGCCAAACAAAAAAGAACTGAACAGGAATACTGTTACACACACACACACACACACACACACACACACACACACACACACACACACACACACACACACACACACACACTCTCTCTCTCTCTCTCTCTCTCACACACACACTTACACACACTCACTCACACTCACACGTACTACATTTACATTTACATTTACATTTTAGGCATTTAGCAGACGCTCTTATCCAGAGTGACTTACACAGTTTACATTTCTTTACATACAATCCATTTATACAGCTGGATATTTTACTGAAGCAATTCAGGTTAAGTGCCTTTAGCTCAAGGGTACAACAGCAGTGCCCCACCTAGGAATTGAACCTGCAACCTCTGAGTTACAAGCCCAGCTCCCTAACCACTACACTGCCAGCCCAGTACTCACACACACTCGCACACGCGCGCACTCATGCGCACACACGCACACACACACTCACACACGCTCACACAAACACACACACACACACACACAGAGACACACACACACACACACACTTACACACACACACAGACACACACACACAACGAGACACAAACACACACACACTCAGACACACACACACACACACACGCACACGCATACACCTGTATACACAGACACACAGAGACACAGAGACACAGACACACACACATACATACACTCTCACACACACACACACACACAGAGACACGCACACACATACACCTGCACACACACACACACAGACACAAACACACGTGTGTGCATACGCACATGCATACACCTGCATACACAGACACACACAGAGACACAGA
>JAINUG010000034.1:5207500-5215000 GCA_029706075.1 Aldrovandia affinis
TCAAGATAATTTATGTAAATAAGGAAGAGCAGAGGTCCCAGCACCGATCCCTGCGGGACACCACTGCCCACAGCACCGAGGTCAGATACGGCCCCACCTACTGTTACTCTTTGTATTCGCCCTTGCAGCCAATTATGAACCCACTCTGAAACTACTCCTGCAATTCCTACTGAATTCATTTTCGCAATGAGCCTCTCATGTGGTACCTTGTCAAATGCTTTCTGAAAGTCCAAATATATAATATCATAAGTCTGGTTCAGGTCAACACACTTTGTAGCCTCTTCAAAAAAAAGTCCAGGAGGTTTGTTAGGCATGACCTCCCTTTGAGAAATCCATGTTGGCTCTCCCTTAAAATACTATTATTTTTCAAGAATGATTCCAACTTATCCCTAATAATACATGTGTGTGTGTGAGTGTATGTGTGTGTGTGTGTGTGTGTATATGTGTGTGAGTGTGTGTGTGTATATGTGTGTGAGTGTGTGTGTCTCTGTGTGTGTGTGTGTGTGTGTGTGTGTATCAGTATGTGTGTTTGTGGTGTGTGTGTATGTGTGTGTGTGTGTGTCTGTGTGTTAGTGTGGTGACGTGTGTGTGTATGTGTACATGTGTGTGAGTGTCTGTGTGTTAGTGTGGTGACGTGTGTGTGTGTGTGTGTGTGTGTGTGTGTGTGTGTGTGTGTGAGTGTGTGTCTGTGTGTGTGTGTGTGTGAGTATGAAAGGTATAGGGTATTCTACCTCTCACATGAAGGATCAGGGATTTGAAGATGAGCTTAAGAACCATCAGAGATTGGGCCCCTGGATTAGGGCACGGGCGGGGCCCCTGTACACGGATTATGGGCCCAACATGATTAGGGGCCATCACAGCTGCCAGGACCTGCACTGCCACACACACACACACGCATGCACGCACGCATGCACGCACGCACACACACAAACACATATGCATGCCAACACACATATTTACATTTTATATTTTAAGCATTTATCAGACGCTCTTATCCAGAGCGATTTACAAGATGTGCATTAATACATGATAGGAACAATCATAGTCTGTGCAAGAGATCAGTGCAGTAATACAGTGATAGACATCATTGCAGGCAGCTGCATACCATACACTGGGAAGGAAAAGGTTAGTCTTTTTTTTGTTTGTTTGTTTTTTTATTGAATGAAGAGGCAGGGATACATACAAGAAGTGTTGAGCAAGTAGGCAGTGGTGATGACAATTGGGTAGATGTACAGAATTCAGTGGTAGTGGAGTCTGAAAAGGTGGGTTTTGAGTCTCTTGCAGAAGATCACAAGTGATTCCGCAGTCCTGACCGATTGTGGAAGGTCGTTCCACCACTGAGGGGTCAGAACAGAAAAGAGGCGAGACCGCGAGGAACGGCTGCCAGGCACCCGGAGGGATGGGACAGTCAGTTTGCCAGAGGAGGCTGAGCGGAGGGGTCTGGCTGGGGTGCAGGGTGTGATGAGTGTCTGGAGGTAAGGGGGAGAAGTTCCTCTAATATGATATAATATATGCCATTTAGCAGACGCTTTTAGCCAAAGCGACTTACAGTAGTGAATGCATACATTTTCAGTATATGTGGCCCCTCTAGCCGCCTGAAAAGCAAGCACCAGTGATTTGAATCTGATGCGTGCTCACACACACTCACGCACACTCACACACACACACACACACACACACATATACACTTGTGGCAAGCCCATATGCACTCAGGGAAAAAAGACAAATATTAAAAGGAATGATTAAAAACGATATCACATGTGACACAGCACCAAGCTTAAACTGCGCCGTCACTGTCTAATTCCAACACAGTTGATCAATCTAAACGTTTGGGCATTTCTCCAAATCAAAACACAATTGATTTCCTATGCGCGCATGTCGTCGAGAGTTAGACTGTCTCGGGGCTGTCGGGGGCCTGAAATGGTGAGTCATTCCAGTGCATGACAGTCTAACTGGCCCCGCCAGCCAGTTGTGTTTGGTTGCCAGGGGGAGGGGGTAGGGTGAGCCGGCTCGGGTCCGCCGTGAAGCACGTAAGGGAGTCTCCAGAACGTGGGTGGGGGAATTCCATCTTGAAGGAACCGGAGTTCGCTGCCCTCAGAGAATTAGCTTGCCTCGTAGAGACGAGTGGAAGAGTTGTGTGGGGAGGGTAAATGAAAAATAAATAGAGGGTGTAATTGGCCACTAAATTGGGAGAAAAACTGGAAAAATCTGAATAAAAAAGAAAAGAAAAAAGAAGCTCTATATGAACGGAGAGTAAAGGAAGCTTGCCTGTAAAGGAGGAGGGGACACTGATCCGGACATTTTCTGGTTCTCCCATCTCTTCAATGCCTTCCCCCTGCACTGATCTCTTTGAACTATGATTGTTCCTACCATGTATTAATGCACATGTTGTAAGTCGCTCTGGATAAGACCATCTGCTAAATGCCTAAAATGTAAATGTAAATGTCAAGTGTAACATATTTCTTATTTTCCTCCTCTTATCAATGTAGGGTTTTGGGTTCCATATGTATTTCAGTTCATTATTCAATCAGGGAATACCCTTCTCTAAGTTGACATGTATATCACCTTAGATACAGTGGGTCCACTACCAAGATCTGGTTGTTTTCATCGTTCATCAAAAACTAACAACTCATTTTTGCTCATGTGGTATTTGTTATTCAAGTGTGTTATAAAATACTGATACAAATAAAAAAATTTTTGTTTGAGAAATAATCGTATGAAATATAAAGTGTGAGTTGTTTTGGTCTTGTAACAATAAATAGCGGATATTGACGTAATTAATATGGTCCTCTATATGTTCTTGTTGCTACTGCATGTGCTTTAATCTTGAAAAGGACACTTCCTTTGCCAAAGTTATTGCAGCTGTTTGTAATGATGTCAGCAGAGCTTAGTGAAGTAGTTAGAGGTCAAATTGTTCTCCTGAGTGAAAATGTTGTGTTAGTTTTTGATGAATGATAAAACCAGACAGATCTTGGTCGTGGACTCAGACTTTTGGACCCCGCTGTAAGGGTGTTTTTGTGTTACAATCACGCCTGCTCCTTGTCTTGGGGCTACACAGTGCTACTTTAAGCAGCAGCCCAAGAGAAAGCACATCTCCCACTGGTGATAACTCAGGGCCTGTGGGCACATAGCACACTGTAGGGTAACTTGAGGAGCCTACCATCCCCCTGTGGCAGTCATAGCCATTATTAATGCATGTGTGCATTGTTTTTTTCTTTTGTACATTTTAATCTGGTTTCCCCATGTTTTTTCTCCCAATTTGGTGGCCAATTGTACCCTCTATTGATTCAATTTCCTCATCCCCCCCCCCTCTTCCACTAGCCCGCCGATTACAACTACGGGACCAGCCACTACCCTGGGACCGGCAGCGACGATAGCAATGAACCACCTCCTTTCCACCGGCTGTGCCGGGAGTGCCACTAGGGGGCTCCAATTTGCTGTCCGCCCCAGGGAAGGGGGAGGGAAGCCGATATGAGTTCGCTGTGTATAGAAATGGCCCTGTGTTACAGTCGACGGCTTGGTGAGTGCCGTCTCGGAGGAGACGATACTTCGCCTTTGTCACTGCCGGTCTCAAGGCTACGGTAGCGAACTCACAATACGAGGGGGGATTGACATGAAAAAGAGAGGATGTAATTGGCTACTAAATTGGGAGAAAATGGGATAAAAATCGGAAACCAAATGTAAAAAATAAAAATAAAAATGGACCAAGATGACATTTCAGGAATGAACTATAACAGTAAATTATGAGAATATAACACACTGAACATAATCTATAATATTAGCGCTGCCACCGAGCATTTGTTGCACCATATTATTGCCGATGCGGGGCAAGGGTCAAAGTTCAACAGAGGGGAGTGGGGGTGCATTCTTTTCAGAAACAGATTTTGTCTATTCGTGTTGTACGTTAAATGTTCACCCGCTACATTGTAACATCCACCATCCACCCTCCACCCCTCCCCATGCCCCCATGCCTCCACCCCTCCTCCCTCCGTCTCCACCCCTCCCCCACCCCTTCATCGATCCACTCTTCCTCCCAGCAAAGGTGAGCCCAATGAGCAAGCTGATAAACGACACGACGATTGATTTGCACTTAATTAACAATTTGGCGGACCTGTTTCTAAACTCTCCTCTCTCTCTCTCTCTTCCCTCTCTCTTCCTCCTCAGGATGGGGGCAGCCACTCGACGAGGAGAGGAGATTTATGGGTAATTTATAGCCTGATCAATATGTCCTGGCCTAACATCCATAGACTGGAATAAGGAGGCTGGGAGAGCTGTCACTGTGTACATGGAGCGGTGGGAGAGGGGATGGAGAGAGAGAGGCCGACAGGGCCCGGGATATCGGCCCAGGGCAAGGAGCACGCACCAGGGAGGGGTGTGAAAGGAAGGAAGGGAGTGTTTGGGGAAAAATATATATCCATCACCTGTCCCAGGTCCACATGTCGCCAGACCACAAGTGCTGATGCACCACACTGGATTACGAAACCACACACACTTATACATCACAACTTATACACACACACACACACTTATATATCACAACTTATACACACCCACGCACACTTATACATCACAACTTATACACACCCACACACACTTATACATCACAACTTATACACGGCCACACACACTTATACATCACAACACTTATATATCACAACTTATTATACACTTAAATATCACAACTTATACACACCCACACACACTTATATATCACAACTTATACACACCCACACACACTTATATATTTATACATATATAATCACAACTTATACACACCCACACACACTTAAATATTACATATAAATATTGCTTAAATATTACACAGGTTTATAAACACATATCCTTATATAGCACAGACATGCACATGCCTCACATATGTACCTATATCACGTATGTAATATAGCAGATACATAGTGTATGTGTACAAACCACACACATACATTCTGTGAGTTTATGAAGTTGGAGGTTTACAAACAATACATGTTCATGAACTGTACTGCCACAGAAATGCGCTTATTCACCACAAAGGCATACAGAATACATGCATCAGAAATGACCAGTGATCATATACTACAAAACGACCACGTCAATTAGAGATTCTAATGTTGTGCAGACACACATAAGCACAAATGATTAGAAGCAACAAATGGTTTTCGGGGATGAATCTATAGTCCAGTCTTTGAGATTAAGATGTACTGAACAGCAAACATGATTCAATATTAAATCAGAGATTGTACTCAGATTTATAAAAGGAATATTTCAGTTCTAGGAATATGTTTTTGAAATATTAAACATTTCGGTTCCAGTGTCCGGATCTGCGCTGGGAAACGACAGCTGTCATTGAAATGGGATTGCCACAGATTACAGAGTCCGCCCTTGTTTGAGGGGATTAGAGATTAGCTCAAACCATGGGCCAGAACCCAGCTCTCCGATAGAACTGAGATCCGTACCCCACAGCTCTGAATTCAGGGGGTACCTGAGAGACGCCCTGTTTTTATTTTAATACATTTATTTCAGATTTTTGGGGGTTTTTCTCCCAATTTAGTGGTCAATTTTACCCTCTATTTATTTCGATTCGCCCTCCCCCACAATCTTGCCACCCGTCTCTACGGGGCAAGCTAATTCCCCGAGGCCGGTGATGATCAGCCTCCTCCGAGATGGAACTCACCCACCTACTTTCTAGAGACACCCTTCCCACTTCTCGGGCGAGCTCATGCTGGTTCACCCTTCCCCCTCCACCTGGGGTGGACAGCCAATCGCCGCCCCGATCAGGGCTCCTGGCCAGGGCCCGTCTGGCGCAGTCAGGTTTCGAACCACGGCTGTAATAGGCCTATTTTGAGTTTACATTCACGGAGACCAGATAAAGGAGCTTTTCATATTCAGTGTTTACCTGTTTATCCAAATCCTGTTTTACAAGGCCTGCGTTACCCTTCTGTGTCCAGTAGAGGGTAGTGATGAGTATATATACATATACAGTGCTGCTCTCTCAAACAAATCACAGACAGGACTGTAGAATCAATTGTGTATAATAATCAAAATCTTTGGGAAATGTCAGATTGAACGCCCCCCCCACCCACCACTGACAGAATGCTGACATAAGCAACATGTAAAAACAGATGACTGTAAAGACTAGAAATGTGCAAAACTTTGGTTCCTGGGCTCATGTCGATGTGTTGGGCAGGTGTGCTGGCTTTACTGCTCCATGCAGCCTGCGTCCATGTGCTTTACTATCCATCTATAAAAACGTTTTATCACATATCCTGTAATGCAGCATGTAAAGGTTAGTGTTGCCATTTCCTGCAAGGTCACACACACACACACACACACACACACACACACACACACACACACACACACACACACACACACACACACACACACACACACACACACACACACACACACACACACACACACACACACACACACACACACACACACACACACACAGAGACTTCAAGAAGTGTGATCTTTGACTATTGCCCTGTATATTAACAATCCTACAAGGTTCTTCCATGATAAAAACAACCAATACCCATTCACAACAGCAAAAAGGTAAATCGACCGGAACTATAATTCTGCTGTTACCATTTAAAAAGTGTGTTTCCTTGAGTCCAGAGTGCCGGAGACTGTTTAGTTTTCATGGTACCATTCTTCAATTATAAATACATAACAAATAAATAAATACATGTATAAATAAATAAATGAAAACCACCAACTCTTCCCCCACCATCTTCCCCATGGCAGCAATAAGCTTCTGAATCCCACTGTTGTAATAAAACATTTATAATCCAGCATTTGAAAATCTGAGATCTGCTTGTAGAAATCTCCACAGGCTATGTTGGATTATATACGCCTGTAGCGGAGCTGATTTAGAGTTGAGCGCGTGAGCGTCCGCTGAAAAGGGTGACGTCAATAAGAGTGTGATTAGTTCCCAGAGTTAGGGACTTGAGTCTTTAGCTCAGCGGGTTAATCGTGTCTCTTGTGCATCGAGATCCTCGGTTTGAAACTCTGTTACACACCTGTCGGTGAGATTGGGATGGCTGGCAGAAGCCTCAGACTCCACCCCTCTCTGTGTGGACGGGAACATGTGGACCGTGGTTCTGTTGGACTCTGGGTAACACCGTGTGTCACAGCTGCCCAGCTGCTGAAAAAACAACAACAAAGTACAACAAGAAAACTGGAAATACATTAACCTTGTTGGCAACTATTGTGAGGTACTGAACAGGGACCCAGACACAGACCAGGATAAGGCAGTAAAGGAATGTTTAATGATCAGGCAAGGTTCAAAAGCCTAGTCAGAGTCAGAAAAAGTACAAAATCGAAATCCAAAAGAGTAGTCAAAAAGGCAATACAAAAGTCAAAACCAAATGATCAGAAAGGTAAACAAACAAAATCGGAAGGCGAACTCGAAGTCAAACAGAAGGGGTGTCTTGGAAAATACAAACAAACTCTGGCTTACACACAATCGGCACAGTGAATGATGATCAACGTTCTCAC
>JAINUG010000034.1:5222500-5450000 GCA_029706075.1 Aldrovandia affinis
ATCACACGTTGACCCATTTACATCATGGGTATTCACATCCACACAGATTCACATATTGAAATCCATGTGATCTTCCCATAAGGTCTACATCTTTAAAACGTTCACCAATTAGCCGACGACAGTGGAACATTTCTCACAGACCACGTTTATCATGTGCAAATGGGCACAATAAAATAAATCAGTAAAATTAAAACACCAGTCCATCATGGCCTGGGGCTAAGGACTTTGATGATGAATTTTTGCCAATGGGCCTTTAAAATGGTTGCACTGCCTACCTATCTTACTTGTTTATGTTGCGAATAGCGGTGGAAGGTAGCTGAATGACTTAAAATCACAAATTTAAAGACCAGGGTTCTTCAAATCACGGTCCTCGTGTTTCTCCACCCTCCCTTTACCTGAGAGTCAGGTGTGAAGACACTCTGGCCAATCAGTAGCACTGACAGTTCAGTTAACTACCTGAGAGAAAGGAAAACCAGGAACCGGTTTTGGATTTGTGGGCCAGATTTGAGGAACCCTGCTGTAACCGCGACCACATTAGGCAGCTCACACTCACAAAACACCAGTCAATGCCAGTGCATTAGACCACTATGCTACCTGAGGCCCCTGTATTTTTGACCATTCAATTTCATAATAACATACTAATCTAATCTATTGACCCAGATTCAATATCTAATATCAGAATGCCGCCAGACCCTGGCAGTTCCGGTATCAGGGAGCTACGCTGTGACACAGGGCCTGTTTGAAATGTATTAATTTAGCAATGGAGATACCGCACTGCTGAGCAGCGTGTTGGATTGATGTGACCTTCAGGGCCTAATGTCCTATTTCATAGAAAAGGTCACCGGAATGCCCATGGTCCGCTATTCTGGAGCTGACCCACCCACATAATCCATACTCCATAACCATAGAAGAAGACATTTTCCCTCCAACACATCCATGTTGGACAAAAATAATGCCATACCTTTTTTTCCCATTTATATATATATATATATATATAAATTAATTTTTTTGCCTCCTAATCTGAAAATCTAGTCTATCAGTCAAGACGGATGTCTATCTCTGTCTCCTTACCCCCTGATCCCCTTTCAGGGAAAATAAAAGATAAATGATAAAATCACAGAGAGCATGATGAGATTGCTGCCATATTATTAATCTTTGATAAATACATCTTGGGCTCAGGGATTAGGCGGGTGCCCTCTGCATCGCCGCTCCTGGCGATAAGGCGATCTTAGCCCACATGAATTATGATAAAACAATGGAAGAGGGGGATGAATGCTCAGGCCCTGAGCGCTATTATTGTGACAGCGGTGCCCCTTGGCCCTCTGGGAAGGCCCGGTCCTCCAGCGGCTTCCTGGCCTCTGCCTTGGAGCTGGTGGAGCCCAGTGTCGAAAACAATGTCGGGAATCCTGTCTTTTTACATGAAGTAAATTGTTATCTTTGAATGGTGATTATGGATACGTTTGTTTTCCTGGCTCGTATTATAATATATGGCATTTAGCAGACGGTTTTATCGAAAGCGACTTACAGTAGTGAATGCATACATTTTTCAGTATGTGTGGCCCCAATGGGAATCAAACCCACAACCTAAGCGTTGTCAGCGCCGTGCTCTACCTACTGAGACACACAGAACCACGCTCTACCTACTGAGACACACAGAACCACGCTCTACCTACTGAGACACACAGAACCACGCTCTACCTACTGAGCAACACAGAACCACAGCTCTACCTACTGAGCCACACAGAACCATGCAGAACCACGCTCTACCTGCTAAGCCACACAGATCCATGCTCTACCTACTGAGCCACACAGAACCACGCTCTACCTACTGAGCCACACAGAACCATGTTCTACCTACTAAGCCACACAGAATCACGCTCTACACATACACACCCACTAACACATTTCCTCTCCATAGCCCTGCACTAAAAACAATCCCACAATGCAACACAAATACACACAAATACCAAAATATACAATTTTTTTAATTTCAAGGACATTTTCAGGTGTGTCCACAATTCTGGTTCACCCCTGAAGTGCAGAATATACACATAAAGGTTTCAGTTTAGAACAGAAACCCTAAAGGCAGGTGTTTCGTTTTGCGAGCACGTTTGCAGAAGGAAACTCGTAAGGCTTCCGTTCGGTGTGAGCAACAGCATTACAGAAGCTGCATTGCATTAAACACCATTCGTCATGAAACGCAGCTGAGTGAACAGAGCTCGCTGAAACGTTAATATCACGTCATTTTCCCAATGCCTCTCTCAATGTCTCCACTGTGCGTGTTAATGATGCCTCACGCTCTCTCTCCCGCTGGCCTGATGCAATCAAACCTGCACCCTGACTGGTGCTCGGGCCCCTGATCGATTTCCTGTCCCTGATGGGCAACACGCCACAAATTAATATGAGCGAGCTGTCTCCCACAAACGGAGAACAAGTGGAGCAGCTGATTAAAACAGTCTCTCTCTCTCCCCCTCTCTCTCTCACTCTGTCTCTGTCTCTCTCCCTCTCTGTCTCTCTCCCCCACCCCCTCTCTCTCCCTCTCTCCCTCTCTGTCTCTATCTCTCTCTCTCTATTTCTCCCCCTCTCTCCGTCTTTCTCTCTCCCTCTCGAGGGTTTTATGAGTGAGTCCCAAACAACATTGTCTCAGCGTAACGCTGGCGATGCAGTTAAAGACACACGGGGTCAGTGTGTTAAATATCAATTTAAGTCCTTATACATCAGCTCAAGTGCTGCCGTTTGATGGCCGTCCCCCTTGTAATCGGACGTGCTGATAATGCTGCAGATATCCGCAGCCACAACACTGTCGATCGGAGGGATGTGAATGAACACTTAGGAGGAAGAGAGCTGAAGTCAGAGTTTTAGTGGTAAATTCTAAGGCTGGAGAACAACCTTTTTAACAGGAGGCAATGCATGAAATCACAGAAAAGAGAAGAGGAGTTTGGACCATGACCGTGTTTTGCTTGCGAAGTGGATCGCACACACACAGTGGATCGTGAGCCGTCTGGTAGAGGCCGGATTTTTTTGTTCCTATAGCTTTCGTGCGTGCCCCATTTTTCCTGTGACTCAATAAGACAATCATCAAGAACGGGGCCAGAGGGGGCACAGGAAGGGGCGGGAGGAGGGGAGGAAGAGAACCAAAAATGTGAACATCACAGACCTGATCGTCAAAGAAACACTAAGCTACAGCTTGGCGGATAGCGTAGCGGTCCAACGCACCGTGTTTTGGCTGGTTCGATACAGTGTGTGCTGCCTGTCAGGGCCAATTCGAAACCTGTCTCTTAGCTTGTCTTGCAGAGATGAGCAGTGGACTAAAGAGGTTAAATCGAAATAAATAGAAGGTGTAATTGGCCACTAAATTGGGAGAAAAACAGGAAAAAATCAGAAAAATGTATATATATAAAAAAGGATTGGATCCTGTTGCGTTCTCACATGTGTTCCACCCCACTGGGTGTGGATCAGCTGGCTCTACAGGCCTCATTCTCCTTAATGCAGCACAGAGGGGAGACCCCCGTACACACTCAGCTGATGTGGGAGTTACCCCTGCCCATCCCCTCGTATTCCCTCTCCTCTCACTAAAGGTCCTGGTGACTCTGGGTAATGAGTGACAGAGCTCTTGGGCTCGTACGAATCATAACCCTTTCAGTGTGGATCTGACACATGACGACGTTTATCACAACATCGTTTTAAACAACGCAGCTTTGATTTGATTGTGGTATGGTCCATTTTTGTGTCTTGTACTACGCTGGTGTTCATCGAATGTTGCAAGTCATTCTGGATAAGAGTGTTTCAATTAATAAATATAATTTAATTAAATTAGACTAAATAAAACTAGATGAATAAAGGTAAATGTAAAGTGTGTGTTTGTGTGTGTGTGTGTGTGTGTGTGTGTGTGGTGGGTTGGGGATACGTCCCTTCTGAGTAGTTTCTTATGCTTTTGCAGAAATCAATATGTTCATACACAACATATTGCTGTCTCTTAAACTAATATTATTATTTTTTGCCAGCACAAAAAGCATTCGGTGAATTCTCCTCAGGGAGAAATCAAAGCTGTATGTGAGATGGCCCAGGGACTCCAAATCATTCCTCAGACTGCTTTGAGCGGTGGCAAGGAGAGAGAGAGAAAGAGAGGGGGAGGGGGAGAAGGAGAGAGTGAAAGAGAGAGAAAACACACTCAGGATCCATACAGTTATCCAAACTTTAGATGGAAAGGTTATTTTCCCCTTCCAATGTGCAACTAAAACCACTTCAGGATCCAGGGCTCGTCCACACTGTAAATTATACACACATATCATCTCTGTGGTGCTCTGCCCTGGACTCTGTTTCTTTGTTTAATTTTTATTTGTATTCTTACACATTTCTTCATTCATTTCAGTGATTAATAAACTGGTCGTTTTACTGAAGCAATTAAAAAAACATTTAACACTTAAGGCTCTTGCTTGTATGCGATTATAACAATGACTGTGTCACTGATATTACTGTCAACATGCAATTACGCCATTTATAGGCACAGTCTATTTTGAGATTGGTTTTAGTGCAGAAGTAGTGACGTTGAAGTCGACGAATGAAGTTATTTGACGGTCATTATTTTAATGGAATCTAATACGTTGCCATGGAGTTTGTCACAATAGCATATTTGAGGGTAAGCGTGCACTTGCAACCTTAAAATGTTGTCGCATGCAAAAAACAAAATAAAGCTAAATGCAAAACATTCCTGGAGCAAATGAAAATTCTTAGAGTTTCCTTTTTTAATTTAAATTATGCTTTAAAGATTACAACCGAAAAGAATAGTCAAATTTTCAATTTGCGCCGCTGGCTTTTAACCCCGCAGTCTCTCACAGGATTACACCACGTTTACTCCCGCAAACAGCTTGTAGTCGCAAATAACTGACCTCTTAAATCACACGCGGGGCCAGAATGAATACCACTCTTAAGGAGCTTTAACACCCGCGAGGCCCGTAAACCCATATTTAAATTAAATCCTTACGAGAGCACATGGGAAGGGTGGGGCGGAGAGCGAACGGCTGAGCTCGCGCCCCGCAAGACCTCGGCCTCGCGCCCCCCACAATGCAGACACGTGCGGCGATGCGGGTCCCCCGCCCCAGACTAACCGCTCCCGCCCCGCAATTACGCTAAGTGATTTATCACCGCTTGCGATCTGATGTTCCGGGGGAAAAACCCAGAATAGCGCGAGCGCTTCCTTTGTTCTCCGAGGTCTAGACGCGTCGCGGACAAATTTGAGACAATAACAGCTCGCCTTATCTGTGACAGGCCCGTCGCGCGCACGGGGGCCTGATGGATGTTTTTTTGTCTGCGCGCGCACCGTGGGCCTACCTGCGCTACCTGCACCGGGCCGGCGTACGCTGGTTTACCAGATGTTTACAATCCTTTGTTGAAGTTCTTGTTAAAATTGCATTTGCCAAAGGTGCTATACTAAACACAACAGGGCTGTATTTGGAGACGGCTGATTGGCTGATTCGATAAACGATATACAGGTTTTTGGACACTTTTTCCTCAAGACCATTTCAGCCAATGAGAAGGTCAATGATTTCAGCCAACAGTACCCTGCTCCCAATGTACCAATGTTTTCTACATCAAGATTCTCTCTCTTCTTCTCTCTCTCCCCCTCTCATTCTCTCCCTCTCTCTCTCTCTCTCTCTCTCTCTCTCTCTCCCCCTCTCCCTCTCTCTCTCTGTGCTGTCTGTCCTCCTGCAGTGAAGGATGGCCTGGGCTCACACTCTAATTGAAAAGCGTGGTGCGTGGTTGAGCCATCTGGCTCAGTGGGCTGTGGGAGGGTTTGAGGGCCAGACAGGGGCCCCCAGGGGAGCTGTTAGCACTTCATTGACACGAGAGGGACCCTGAGCGGGGGTGCGGAGCGTGGAGGGACCGGCCCAAACGAGCGTGAGACGAGGAGCCAGCAAGGCCATGATCACTCCACCTTCAGAAAAATAAACCTGCATGAAGATGGATCACCTTCAGATTCAAATTAGTGAAAGATATGTGCACCCATCTGCAAACTGGCAAAGGATTTTCTTTTTATTGATTGTATCAACAACAACAACAACAAAAACACTGTCAGCATTATCAAGTTTCAAAATACTATAAAAGCAATATAATCTATCTCTCCAGCATCCCACCCCAAACCTTACCCCAAAACCAGCGCTGCCAACCATCACAAAAAATAACAGTGAACTCAGATATTTACAGCATTACATTAAGCCACTTTTTACAAAATACACTTGAAATAATTCAATTTTAAAAATGTTATTCTGTTGGGACAATGGATTTGAATTGTGGAGGAACGTTGTGGAATGTTGGACTCTTGTGTCGGCAGTGCAGTGTAATGGTTAAGGAACTGGGCTTGCAACTCAGAGGTTGCTCGTTCGATTCCCAGGTGGGGGCACTGCTGTTGTACCCTTAAGCAAGGTACTTAACCTGAATCGCTTCAGTAAAAATATCCAGCTGTATAAATGGATTGTATGTAAAGAAATGTAAAACTGTAAGTTGCTCTGGATAAGAGTGTCTGCTAAATGCCTAAAATGTGAAATGTGCTCTTGAGAAACAGGGATGGGGCCGTTTTCACTGGACACACCCCGTGCATACATGGGCCCTACATGGACCATAGTCCTCTGCTCCAGTCAGATATCGCATTCCAGTCAAAGTATTAAATTAAGAGATAATTATGCGGGGGAGCAGATGATCGAAAGGCTGGCCCGTGATATATTGAATTAAAGTCGTCAGTTAAAACGCGCTAATGTGCTCGCTGATTAGTTGGAACGCTGTAACGATGGTGTGGACATCAATCAGCCAAATAAACAAATGCTCCACTGCTGTGTGTGCTTTTTCATGTGTCTATGTGTGTGTGTGTGTGTGTGTGTGTGTGTGTGTGTGTGTGTGAACGTGTATACATATGTGTGTGTGTGTGTGTGTATATGTCTGTGTGTGTGTGTGTGTGTGTGTGTGTGTATCTGTGTGTGTGTGTGTGTGTGTGTGTGTGAACGTGTATACATGTGTGTGTGTATATGTCTGTGTGTGTGTGTGTGTGTGTGTGTGTGTGTATATGTCTGTGTGTGTGTGTGTGTGTGTGTGAACGTGTATACATGTGTGTGTGTATATGTCTGTGTGTGTGTGTGTGTGTGTGTGTGTGAACATGTATACATATCTGTGTGTGTGTGTGTGTGTGTGTGTATATGTGTGTGTGCGTGTGTTGACATGGCACATGAAACTTGTCCATGTGTATGTTTTTAGCGTGAATGTGTACAGTGGGTGTGTGTGTGTGTGTGTGAGGTGGGCACTGTTTTATTGCTGGGACCTACAGCTGGGACTACACACTGCAGCCTGATTTACACTGATGTACATTGATTTGCACATTTTACACTGATGCGTGCAATTCTGATTTGGCCTGATCTGGTTCTACCTGTCATTAACCGTGAGTAGCCCCCTCCACCCCAAATTAAAAATAAATAAATACATATGCAATAACAAAACGGACAATGCCAGCCATGGTTAACACACATACACACAGACAGACAGACAGACAGACAGAGACAGACAGACAGACAGACAGAGAGACACGCACGCACACACGAGATGTTCCATTTACAAAAGCACACCTAAACCTATCAGTCCTCTGTGTTTGCTCTCCCATCATCCCCCAGTCATATAACTGCGGTTCCCTCTTCTACCCTCTTTCCGAACAATGACCCAAGCGGCCCAATCTGACGCCTCTTAAAACTACACAACGCTGCATCGGCTCACATCATGACACAGGTCAAAGGTTATTCATTAACGGGTCAGGGATTTGTTGTCTCACTGATGAAGGGCTCATCGTTTGGGTAGCAGCATACAGAGACAACACCGGGCCCTGCCCTTGGCGTCCACCCCGAGCTGCCATGGCGGCTCCATCACCCCTGAATTGTTTCTGCAGCGTGTGGCACCCAGGGGAGACGTTACTGTCCACCATGATTTACCCTGGCCAGCTGACACTGACGCAGCGTGTGGAGGGGCAGAGAGAGAGCGATACAACCGCCACTGGATTCACACACACACACACACACACACACACACACACACACACACACACACACACACACACTCATACACACAGACATGCACACACTGTCTTATACTCACACATGCACACACTGTCATATACTCTCACACACACACACACACACACACACACACACACACACACACACACACACACACACTGTCATATACTCACACATGCACACACTGTCATATACACACACACACACACACACACACACATGTCATATACTCACACATGCACACACTGTCATATACACACACACACACACACACACACACACACACACATACACACACACACACACACACACACACACACACACACACACACACACACACACACACACACACACACACACACTGTCATATACTCACACATGCACACACACACACACACACACACACACACACACACACACACACACACACACACACACACTGTCATGCACACACACTGTCATATACCCACACATGCACACATACTTTGTTGTACGTCGCTCTGGATAAGAGCGTCTGCCAAATGCCTGTAGTGTAATTTAATGTAATACGCACAATGTCATATACTCGCACATGCACACATACACACACTGTCGTATACAGACACACACACATACTGTGTATATATATATACAGGTAACTGCCAAAATAAAGGGAACACTTTAGTAAATGAGGGATATTGGCGGCTCAGTATCCCTAGGCTAGATGGAAGCCACTCCTGAGTAAAAGGCATATGATAGCCTGCCTGGAGTTTGCCAAACGGCACTTAAAGGACTCAGAGCATCAAGAAAAAGATTCTCTGGTTTGATGAGACAAAAATGAACTTTTTGGCCTGAATGCCAAGCGCTACCATAAAGGCCTGATTGATGGAGTGCTGCAGAGATGGTTGTCCTTCTGCCAGGTTCTCCCATCACTGCTGAGGAACTCTGAAGCTCTCTTAGAGTGGCCATTGGGTTCTTGGTCACCTCCTGACCAAGGCCCTTCTTGCCCGGTTACTGAGTTTGGCCGGGCGGCCAGCTCTAAGAAGAGTCGTAGTGGTTCCAAACTTCTTCCATTTCACAATGATGGAGCACACTATGTTCCTGGGGACTTTCAATGCTTTAGCAATGTTTTTATACCCTTCCCTAGATCTATACCTCAACACAATCTTGGAGGTCTATGGAGAGTTCCTTGGACTTTCTTTTGGCTCTGACATGCACTGTGCACTGTGGGATCTTATATAAACAGGTGTGTGCCTTTCTAAATCATGTAGTACAATCAATTGAATTTACCACTGGTGGACTACAATCACAATCAAGTTCTAGAGACATCGCAAGGATAATCAAAGGGAACAGGATGCATTTGAGCTCAATTTCGAGTGTCATAGCAAAGGGTCTGAATACTTATGTAAACGTGATATTTCAGTTTTTTTCAAATAAATTAGCTAAAATGTCTAAAAACCTGCTTTTGCTTTGTCAATTGTGTGTAGATTGATAAGGGAAAAATGAATTTAATGCATTTTAGAGTAAGGCTGTAACATAACAAAATGCGGAAAAAGTGAAGGGGTCTGAATACTTTCTGAATGCACTGTATGTATGTATGTATGTATATATATATATATATATATATATACACACACAGTGTGTGTATGTTTGTTTGTGTGTGTGTGTGTGTGTCTGTGCGTGTGTTTATATAAATAAAATTGTGTTTCTATATTCCCAGGCTCCCAAGTGTCCCACACCCAATCTAATTCAATTTTGGTTTCCACACCAGCAGTCTGGGATGAATCTTCCATCACAGTTCAGTCCATAGGGGAGTCCCATCAAACGCACGTGAGCTGCAGCAGCATTTGTCTGCCAGAGAATACGTGCCAGTCAACTGTCATGTCAAACAGGGGTCGCTCGCGTGAGCTTACATATCCAGTTCATTCACAGCAATTACATCGCACAATAGATCCGAGGTGGAGGAGTGAATTGGGAAATGTTCACATGGGCCCATGACAGAGAGTACCTTCTAATTACTTAACATTTTGTCCCATAATTGGTTATAAGGAATAGATTAATTTAAAAAAACGCACTATAAACCAATAAAAAAACAAAACAATCGACGTAATCTACAAAAATATATTTTATTTAGTTGTGGCTACAGTATCTCGAGGATGACTATAGCCTTCTCTCGGGAAACAGCGAACTGTGTAAACTTGCATACGGAACACCCTGCAGGTGTGAGAAGCGGAAGTTAATTTGTGAGAGTGGAGTGGATGACCTCACCTGCCTGTTTTCTAAAGTTCGCCCAGAGGTCCGCTGCGCCGAAATCTCAGGGTGCCTCAGGCGCAGTGACAGCGCGCAGTAAGTAAACACCTCTTTAAGGCGTTCCTGTGGTCAGGGGATTTATTGTCTCTCTCTCTCTCTGTGTGTGTGTGCTTACGGTCTCAGTGGCAAATCCACAGGGCTAAGTCTCTGCAAACCACCCGGTAAATCGACCGGAGCTGAGATCTGCGGAGATTAGCGACGCCTTTTCCACTTCGATCACTCTCTCTCACTCACACACACACACACACACTACCTACGAGAGAATTCACATGCCTCAGGTTACTCACCTGTCGCGTTTGGGTCCGTGGCCTCACCATTCGCCCGAGGTGGAATAATTCAATGTCAGCGGAAGTTCAGCGCAAAGAAAGCTAAAGCTCCGAGCTGAAATAAGACCTCTGGGGCCTTTCGTGGAAAGAAAGCAAGATAATCTTCGTCAGGTGATCCGTCGCCAATCTCAACATTTCCTTCTGGCTACGGCAAACACGCATTGTTGGCCCACTTGTTCATTGTACCAGGAAATACTCGAAGGGTACACAATTAACACACAAAACATGTCCCTGTCATCACTTCTAAATGAATGTCACGTTCGTCACTTACAGGGAGTAATTTAATTTTAATTTTTTGCAAATGCATTTGTTAAGTTGAACAGTGCGAACATTTAAAAAAAGTAATCCTTGTACAACCAACATACCACCTCGTGTGTTTTTCTCAACTGTCGAATGAATCGATTTGCAGCAAAGTGCTGGCATTGCATCCTAGAACCCATTGAATGCGCTTTAGTTCTCGAATCTCGAAAATAAATATAATATTGATCAATTTTTAGATGCCATATGTCGATTATGTATTGTTTCAAATGATTGACTGACATGTACCTATCCAGGAAATATATGGAGACACACACACACACCGCCTCTCCCGCCAGCATCAGCAACTGAACGCATTATCTCACATATTCCTGGTACCGATCCTCTGGCGTCAATAAATATTCCACAGCTAATTAATGCGTTTAATTGAAGCTGACTTTAAATAAGTAAGTGAGTGGAATGAGGAAATTCACAAGCGCGCACTCGATCCCCCGCACGCTAATGGATTGAGGATTTCCATCACGCGGGGACGTATGGGTAAACAAGGTCTCGCTTATCTCCAAATCAAAATGTGCGGCAGTGCGGCCTGCATCAAATTTCTGTGTCAAACAGCCGCCTGGACTCTTGATACGGCTTTGGTAATTAGCCAGACCAGCAATTTAGCAAATTCAGTCAGATCTCTAGATTGCTTGGGGGTGTCCCATTAACCGCAGGGTGTTATGGGACAACTCGATGATTAAATCAAGGAAAACGGCATCGAAATATTTCACTCAAGGTTTGAATATTTTTTTCTTAACTCAGGCATTTAGTCACATCACTGGGCATGTCGTTTTTGGCTACTTATGCATGCTACTTTGTCAAACATTATATTACAATTTTGATAAAAGCATACTTTGTTCTTAGAATCCATTAAAAGAAATAACATCAGGTGATACAGAAATCTCAGTCATGTCAAACTGATTTTGTGTGGCCATTTACAGTAATAAACGTACTTCCAAATGTAAAAAAAAAGCTTGATAATTTAATACAAATAACAAAACAAAAACATGGCAAACCATTAGTTCCAGGTAAGTGAATTAATTTGTCACATTAAAGGTTTTGAATATCACAGATTTAAATGTTTAAATTGATCCTTGAGTCCTGATGTCGTAATTTGCTCTAATTGTGATGCAATTATAATATATTGTATGGTAGCCTTGCATTTTCCTGTACAAGAGAACAATTGGAAGAAACAGTCAATCTGTTATAGCTGATAAAATGTGAATAAATTAAATGAATAAATTCATAAATGAATAAATCTAATGAAATATGTTTTGTTTTTTTAAGTACAGCTGAATTAACTTTTAATGAATGAAGTCTCTTTCATAGCAACGTCACATCACCATTCAAACTCTTTATGCAGGTCCACCGGAGAGTCTGTTTGTCTCAAGAAACACAAGAAAAGAAACCAGCCAATGCCGGCCTTTCCTGGTGTTTGGAAACGGGAAGAACGATAGGCCTCCTTAAAGTATTTAGCTAGGTGAGCGTGCATTGTTTAGCAGCTAGGTTCTTACATTCTCAGAAAAACAGCTCAACATTGTGCTAAATTTGAAGGATATGAAGTCTCTTGTATGTTTAAAAGCACAAGGGTTCCTGGGTAGTGTAGCGGTCTAACACACTCCGCTGGGAGTGCAAGCTGCCTACTGTAGTCGCGGTTTGAAACCCGACTGCGTCAGTCCGACTCTCACTGGGAGCCCCAATCGGGGGCGGCTTTTGGCTGCCCGCCCCAGGGGCCCATGGAGGGTAAGCCGGCACGAGCTCACCGAGGAGCAGTAAGGGCGTTCCTAAAGAGCAGGTGGGCAAAGTTCTGTTTTGGAGGAGGCGGATAATTGCCGGCTTCAGGGAATTAGCCTGACCTGGAGAACAGACCAAGGGCTTCTGAGGGGAGGCTAAATTGAAATCGGGAGAAAAACGGGGAAAAAATGTATAACAAAAAAAACCATTAATTAAAAAGCCAAAGGAGATTATTTCTACCGTGTTCAGAACCAACAGTAATGCATTAGTCTAAAATTGGGATGGCACGGACACAGGATGTGGATTCGGAAGAGGACGGACTGCCCTGTCTGTCCTTCTATATCTAGTATTTTAATATAACTCATTAGTCCCAAATAATATAATAATATATAATATACGCCATTTAGCAGATGCTTTTATCCAAAGCGACTTACAGTAATGAATGCATACATTTGTCAGTATATGTGGTCCCAATGGAAATCAAACCCACAACCTAAGCATTGTCAGCGCCATGCTGTACCTACTGAGCCACACAGAACCACAGCAAGGGAATTGGGAAGTCCCCACTACTACACAGCATGTCTGGTGAAAAGAGGAGTAAAATCCAAGATACGGTCGATGAAATAAGTCAGAGTTGGAGCATGCTTCTCTGAGTGGGACACCACAAGTGTGGAAATGATTCAGTCTCGCGTGAGCCGGTGAAAGAGGGAATCGTCTACTGTGAACAGATTGTTGCCCCTGGCCCGTTCTGGTCTGCGTAAAACGCTGAATTACTGCAGGCGCCTTGTGCAGGCAGGGACAGATCCATCACCTGGGTGAGCTCGCTGCATGGAGGATAAAATAATAAATAAGAACTTTATTTATACAGTGCTGTTTTCATACAGTGCAGTCAAAGCGCTTACCAAAAAAAGGACCAGGAGTGTACAGAGTTATCACCATCCCTCCATACACTCTTAGAAGAAATGGGTCTATTGCTTGCTTCATATTTGGAACCCCTAAAAGGTTTTAGGCTATAAAACCATTTTGAAGGGAAATGTCAATGCAAATGCAATCACAGGGTTCTATATAGAACCCTTTTTGGGGAAATGGTTCTTTGCTACCAATGTATATGAACCTCTGGATTCAGTCAACATCCAAACTCTGAACATGACTCACAAGTATAAATGCAGTCTGAACAAAAATAAACGTTGTACATTTTGTTATTGATTTTTGTGAGCGCTGAATGTACAAATCTGTGCTTGTGATGTAAAGGAATTTACTTATTTGTGAATCAAAGGAATAATATTGATGAAATCTCAGGAATCACTTTCTAGAGTGTTGAAGGTTCTTGTGGGAACAGTTAATATTATGGTCCAATTGTTAATGCTTTAAACTGAATTATATTTCTTCAAAAATACTTTTTTTTATCACACTGAAAAATGTTAGTCAATATGAGAGGAAGGAGGCAAGGGTTTCACTGTCGTTATGTTAAATATACTCTCATCTCAACAATTAATTTAACATTCTCTTGTTAGCTTTCTCAATCTGGCCATCCTGACCTTGTTCTTAATAATACATTTACTAACATTGATTAATATCAACTAAACTTACTTCTTTGTAATGATGTACAATGCAGTTATGAATCATTTTCCTTTTTAACAATCGTCAATATTAATCATAAATGCTCATTTAATCATTATTTATAATTTCACTGTCTGTATTTTCGAGAGCAACAATTGTTGATCCTCTGAGATACATTCTAACCTGTGTCCCAAGGATGAGACGTGAACCCGATGTTGTGGTCATTAAAGATCACATGGCACCGTTCCAACGGACTACGGGTGTGAACCCTGGTGTCCTGTCCAACTGACCTTTGACATCTGGTCACCTGATCACCACCCTACAGCTGATTGGCTAGACACTAACTGACAACCTAACTTTATTTCCCAGGTCATCTCTGTGAATGAGAATTGAGCTCTCAATGAACCTACACAGTTAAGTAAAGGAAGAATAATTATGATCATAATCATAATCATAATCAGTACAGTTGAAGATCCACACTCGGGAGACAGTGGTGTTTGGATTTCGCTGACAAATTTATTAAAGACCTGCATCACTTTTATCATCAGGGAGAATAAATAAGACATAAAACATCTTCCACATAAACAAACACATACACCGCCTTTAGGGCCAGCATGCCCTGCGGTTTCAGTATAATGTGATGGACAAGACACACCCGAAGACACACAAATGCATAGAAGTACTCCTAATTAATCGGGGGAGGAGGGAGGTGGGTGGGGGAACAACGATTTTTACGACTTGTCCGTCCCCTTCCATAAACATACAAAGTCTTAATATCTGTGTTCAGGTTAGCCTCTCCAGAGAGTTTGTAAAAAAATAAGCCTCTACAATGAGAAACTGTGAATAAATAGACATTTGGCAACAACCAGACACTGTAAGACAGACTGAGACAGGAAAAAGGATAATACTACTCTCTGCAGTAGATCACTGGAAAAAACACAGAGAAGAATGTAGCCTATTAGAGGCGGGAGGTCCGTCCGAAATCCAGCGACGATTGGGCTCGGTTTTAAACGTCTTTCTCCGCTGTCACTGCGTAGTCCTGCCCAAGGCGTACTCAGGTGGGGTTGGGGGGGTCAACTCAAGAGAAAGTGGGTTCAGGAAACACCCAGTGTACCCGTGGGGAAAAGGAGATAAACAAAAAAAAGGCTAAATAAAGTTTAATTTAATTTAAATTTAAATAACACTAAAGAAAATGAAAATACTTTCGGCAAAGAAGTGTGACCCTCAGGCATCTCGGTTTGATTCACAAGTCCTTCTCTTTTCCTCTCGAACTTTCCGTTGATCTTTTCATCAAAGACATTCCAGCAAATCACTTCCAGACAGTGGGCCGCGTGATGTCACAACCCCCCAAAGGCGATTTTGACACCAGGAGACACTCGCCTGCGGAAGAGCAGATCCACTGGTCCTCTGGTCCCCATGGCTACGGGATCTCGTCCGGCTGGTGGTCAGACAGTCCCAGAGAGCCTGCCCTCCTATCCATCCCAGACCACATCCGTTATCCTGCACATCGATGGAGCTAGAACAAACACGGAGAGGGAGCCCAAATCCGGCAAAGCAAGGTCTCACCCCGCCCCCCCCCATAACCCAACCCCCTCCCCGGATAGTCTCCTTAAAGGGCCGGTCCCTTGTGACAGTCACCAGAAGAAGAGTGAACAGATGAACGGTTGTGTTACGGATATTGATCCATGTTGGATGTTGGGTTGGGGGGATTTGTGGTTGGTGGTGGTAGTGGGTGGGAGAAGGGTTGGGGGGCGAGGTTTGGGGGGTCAGGGGGGATCATCAAAACTGGGTGTGGTCCACCTCGTCGAGCCAGGAGGCTGGGCTGGCGGGAAAGTCTGGGTAGCCGCCACTGCTCCCGGTGGAGAGGTCCGAGCTAGGCCCGTTACCGCCGGCGCCGCCGCCCCCCATCCCCCCCCTCATCCCGGGGGCCACGCCGGGGGCCCCGCCCTGTGTCATGAGGGACAGGCCCGAGTCGGGGTACACCAGGCCCGAGATGAGCGGCTGGTGGCCCGGGAGGGCCTGCAGGGACCCGGGGGACTGGGGCAGGCCGTAGGGGCTGCTGGACCGGATGTCGTGGTACTGGTCCTGTGGCTGGATCACCCCGTGCTCCAGGGGGAAGGGCCCGTGTCCCCCTCCGCCCCCCCCGCCCTGCCGCCCCAGAGCAGGCGACGTCTCGCTCAGCCCGCCGTACATCCCGTTGGAGTGGCTGATGTCCGACATGGGCGGCTCGTCTGGGGGTCACAGAGAGAGAGAGAACCTGATTAAATTCATTGTTTTTTTCCCTCTCATAATAATATAATATAATATAATATATGCCAATAAGCAGACGCTTATACATTTTTCAGCATATGCGGTCCCCAATGGGAATCGAACCCACAACCTAAGCATCGTCAGCGCCGTTTTTCACCTACTGAGCCTCACAGAACCATGCTCTACCTTCTGAGCCACACAGAACCACGCTCTACCTACTGAGCCACACAGAACCACGCTCTACCTACTGACCCACACAGAACCATGCTCTACCTACTGAGCCACACAGAACCATGCTCTACCTACTGAGCCACACAGAACTGTACTGTATTGTATTGTATTATATTATATTGTATTGAATTGTATTTTTATTACACTGTATTTCTTTAAGCTCTTGTTATTGTATTGGTTGTATGTTGACACCTTGCACTAAGGCAAATTCCTTGTACATCGTACTTGGCGAATAAATAATTCTGATTCTGATTCTGAGAACCATGCTCTACCTACTAAGCTACACAGAACCACAATCTACATACTGAGCCACACAGAACCACGCTCTACCTACTGAGACACACAGAACCATGCTCTACCTACTGAGCCACACAGAACCACGCTCTACCTACTGAGCCACACAGAACCATGCTCTACCTACTGAGCCACACAGAACCACGCTCTACCTACTGAGCCACACAGAACCATGCTCTACCTACTGAGACACACAGAACCACGCTCTACCTACTGAGCCACACAGAACCATGCTCTACCTACTGAGACACACAGAACCACGCTCTACCTACTGAGACACACAGAACCACTAATAACCAGTAATCTGTGGACTAGAGAGTGCTCTCAAGGAGGAGGGTTCTACTCATGCCAATGTGATTAAATATTACTAGCTGTGTTACTTACACAATGCTTCTTCCATGTATTATGTGTTAAATTAACTTATGTTACCTTTTAATGATTATTTAATTGTGATAATTTGAAGGAATAACAAAATAACAACGAAATAATGTTTGCTCTAATATCTCATTTAAGACAAAGTACAGTTGGGTTGTGGTGAGATTGAATCATATTATATATTATACATAATCACATATCTCATGTGGTGAGATTGAAATTGAGAAAGAGACAAAGCCAGAGGCTCTACTAGATTCACGTTTTTGCGTTAATGTGGTGACGCGTCTCCCGCATGCTTCGCGTTAGACGGCTCGGGTCTGCGCTACCTGTGAAGGAGACCTCCGCGTCGCTGTCCATGCCCTCCTCCTTAATGCTGTCCTTGTCGGATTTGGAGCTGCCTCGCGACCTCTTCATGTTGCGGAAGTACTGGCCCCACCTCTGCCGGCCTGCATCCTTCTTTAGCCTCTTCTCCTTCGCCCGCCTGTTCTGAAACCACACCTGCGAGAAGATGTCAAATAAAAAAGTGCGTTTAATCGCAAATGCCAAACGCATTCATTCTAATCTTACATTTTACATTTTCTTTTACATTAATTACACTAATTTTACATTAATCGTACACAGTTGGAGGATCTGTAAACAAGAACACTCCCACAATCCCCGATACCCCCCCAAACCCTCTGGATGTTTTGGATTTTATTAGCTAATGAAAACAACAATTATTGGATTTTCGATTTACGAATATATGATTGTTTTAATAGAAGAGCGGAGCACGCCCTCTGATTTCGATCAAATTAATATTTTTGAGATTAAATATCTAAGTTTTTAATTCACGAATCAATATTGGATGAATGCATCTAGAGAGAAGGAAAACACATCTAGACCTTTCGTTTTATTCAACCAACTGTTCTACGGAGGGAAATTGCATCGTATGGCGCTGTCCACGTGCGATGGTACTGAATATTTACGCAGCGTTGCAATACATCCTGGTCTGTTGGACTGTTGCTTAGTATAATATTTCAAACTTGTACAGTAGCACAGACTATGTAAGATTCTAATCATCATTTAAGGTGATGATTAGTTTTGTTAATTTTATTAATTTTGTTAATTTTATTAATTTAGTAAGACTGATGTCAAGAGAGCGGGTCATGTCTTTTTGTTTTAACCCAGAAAACAATAATGAAATATTAGGACGGAACATTAGCGGTGGAACTGGATGTACCATGGGCACCGCGCGAGGAGATGCATTTCAGGGTATAATTAACCTGACAGAGTGAAGTTGTCCTTAACCCGCGGCGCAGATGGGGAGCGTGATACCCGCACGCGCCTTAAAACGCAGACAGGCCGTTTCGAATACCCGGATTCTATATCCCCAAGGTTTTTTAAATTTTTAAATTTTTTTAAACTGGCATCATTGCATCACACAGTACTTAAATGCAACACCTTCCGAAACTGAGGCATTTTCGTGATTAGAGATTATAGTCATGGCCAGTGGCGATTTTAGACCCTATTTATGGGGGCTTTAGTCCCCTCTGTCTTTCATCTCAGCCCCCTGAGATGAAAATGTTCTGTTATTCTTTTGTAAAAAACATTTTTACTTAATATCAATTTTTTTTAACTACCACAGATAGAGAGAGCGGTATTTCAATTTTGAGAACGGCCACCATTGTGGTGTTTTTGTTTTGGGGAATGTAACAGTAAATTGATTTTAAAATGTAGGCCTGTGTTTTGCATTGGGGGCTGAGCCCCCCTTAAAGGTCAAATCCTAGAATCGCTCCTGGTCATGACGTAATATCAGTGCGTTTGCAAACGCTATACTCGCATGTTCTTTTCTTCTAAACGACGCAATGCAATGCAATGGACTACTTTCTATAAGGCCGACGTTCTACTTTTTTTCCAAGTCACTTACGAGCAGGATGAATAATGGATATTGGAAGCGCGCGAGCTTCTGTGTTCCCATGGTGTCCTTGCAAATATACATAAAACAATATATATGACCGACCAGCGCGCCACGCGCAGTAGAGTAGGTCCACCCGCATAGACAGTGCGTAAGATTTCCCTCCTAGAACTGTTAATGAGCTTGTCCCCCCACCAATCTGACTTTCAAGCGCGCACTTCATTTAACTCTCTCTGGCAGTAAATTAAAATCATTAAATTTCCCACCCATCCTCTCCCCCTCCACCCCCTCCCCCACGCGCGCGAGCACGCGGGCTCTCTAGACCTCCTCGCGGTTATAATTCTCTATAATATAACAACCTCTCATCTCTTAGTTCTAAAATATATATATATATATGATGGGGCAATATATTGTTTTTTCAACAGAAAATAAAACAATAAAATGAATAAATGAGTTAAAACACTATGTCTTACCTGCACTACCCTCATGTCCAGACCGGTTTCCGACGACAGCTGCTCCCTGACGTGCCGCGCGGGTTTGGGTGAATTGTTGTAGGCGTTTTTCAGGGTCTCGAGCTGTTTGGCGGTGATGGTGGTCCGCGGTCTTTTCGCCGTGGAGTCTGCCTCTGGAACACACAAGTCTCGTGAGCTCAGTCACGGTAACCAATCAATTAGGCCTATATATATTTTTTTTAAAGGACGGCCTTTCAAAGTATAGGCACAGAGATCAAAGTGTGTGCCAGTGGCGATTTTAGATCGTATCTTTCACCTCAGCCCCCCTGAAAATGTTTAGTCATTCTTTTCTAAAAAACATTTTTACTTAATATCTATTTTTAAAAATACCACTGATAGAGAGAGCGGTTTTTCAATTTTGAGAGCGACCACTATTGTGGTGTTGTTGTTTTGGGGAATGTAACAGTAAATTAATAAAACAATGTAGGCTTGTGCTTTGCATGTATACATCTCACATTCTCATTGGGGGCTGAGCCTCCCTAAAGGTCAACTCCTAGAATCACCCTTGGTATAGGCTCGTATCCGCATATTATTAAAAAAATTAGCACCCTGGTCTCAGTACTAAGTATTCAGAAATTCAATAGAAAAATAAAATGGAACAAAACTGAAATTGTAGACGCTTTCAATGATACTTAGCGGTCGAGACCACTGGTGTTAAAAATGCCTAAATTCTGGGAAGACAAGATGGTGGCTACAATGGGGGCGCTTTCTTTTCAACCTCGTTCAACTTTAATACCTCATCTTCCTGTATTCTCGTGGATACACTATGACTGCTTTTTGTTATGGTTTTTCACGTAGAGGATGGCTTAATTTCGAAAGTCTGACCTGTTTCCATATGCAAATTTGATACGGAGCAACAAGGACATATTGAGTTTTATGTATTGAGTTCAAACATACATAAGCAATATACGTAGGAGTAACAGAAATAGGGGTGTTGACAATATGATGCTTTAAATCATACAATGTAGACCTAAATGAAGGGATCCAGCTCAAATCTCCCCCAATGAACAACGCACGGGAACTAACAGACAGACTTATTTATTCAACCAGGTTGAGATCAAATGGAAAAAGAAATCAAATGGAAAAAGAAAAAAAAGAAGATAAAAAAATATGGCAAGGAACTATGTTTTGGCTGCCATTTTAATTCGTGTTGGTTGTTTTTGCATTCCAGAATCCTGCTCGGGCAACCTATTCACTGTGATCGTAAAATGAAAAGCAATCTAACATTTTATAAACGCTGTAGTGGAAAGACTAGTTACTACAATATGGCCTTCTGTGTTGAATTGTTTTTTTAGGTGTCGGTACGGCGTTGGGATTCAATGGGCCCCCAATGGCATCGCCTGTCTCCTCGACCATATGGCGGAATGGCGCAGAATCCACTTCCCAGCCTCGGGTGCAACATTGCATATAAGTGATGGCGCCCTCGTGTTAACAAAACAAACTTGTATGTTTTCCGTGAAAACTTATGTTAATTCCTGTGCACTGCCTGGACTGTAAATCCATCCGCACACAAGCGTGAATATAAAATAAAATAAAACCGAGATACGAGGCAAAGAATGTGCTTGATTTATTACATTTCTGTTTGTATTTTCTTTAGGGCATGGTAGTATAGTTTTAACTGCAGGTATGCCTCCTTGGTTGCCTGTGTTTAGACCAAAGATATTTTGCTGAAAAAAAGAAAACGTTACGGTGTTATATTTCATTGCCTTTTCCCCCCTCGGAAAATTATGTGCATTTAACGGAGTAACAATTCATTTTCCGTACAACCGATGGGTCTATTATAATAATTGCAGACCACAAATTCATCATTAAAACTGCTAACTTACATCATGATGCAAACGAAATAGGAAAATAAATCTTACATAGATTTGATTCAAGTAGCCCATTTACAAGTTCCGAGCGATTTCGATTATTTAGAAGTATGTTCGTGTTAAATATTTTATCTGCGCTTCAAGATACATAGATTTAACTACGTGGCCATTTTTTATTTATTCTGACGTTTGGGTTAGACAGACAGTTTGGAAAGATAGAAAGTGGTTCCGTCGAAACGACGCTTGAAATATGGGCGATGTGAGTCTTCAGTCACCGGCGAGTCGGTGGGAAGGCTAAATGGCAGCCGCCGGTGATTTGGTCTCCCGGTTTTCGGAGCAGGCCTGCTGAATCGCAGCTCGAGCGCAGTTTAATCAGCGCGCGCGGGGCGGAAATGTGCTGACTGTCGGACGAAGTTACATTACGTATTCGGCGGGAGGTGGGGAGGGGGGGGACGTCCATTTTTCTCCCGGAAAATGCACTTGGATTTGCAATATATGGCGCCCCATATAGTATAGCGCGCGATCGATCCGAAGGCAGTGCTGCACGTGTTATTAGCGCACGCGGGTCAAGTGTTTATGACTTGACCTGCTGACCTTCGGAGATTAAGTTCACAGTTCAAAAGCAGCTGTTCGATGAAAGGTTATTGAATAAAAGTTGAAATTGCACAGGCTTTAAGTATAGATGGCACGGTCCAATCGTGGGATTTCTATACCTAAATAAACGGCCATTGTTCCACATTTGAGCGATATTACACTTTATTTTCTTTAAAAAAACTGGAAACTGGAGCGATACGGGAAAGTTAGGGAACCTGGACAACTATGGTATTAATAATCTGTTGAATTCATGACCCCATATCTTCATCTCATCTATATAGGTCTGAACGCAGTGTATTAAGTATTCACCAATATGCATCTATCGTGATAAATCTAGAATTTCTCTAAATAGAAGAATTCGTCGAAGAACACTCCTCGTTATTTTTATACGTAACCCCGATATTTCTGTTTTAAATGCGCGAACAGATGCCCCTACTGGCCTATATCTACATCATGGATACGGTAGGCCTACTAGATCAAATTATTGCAACACGAAGAGCAATTCAAAAACAAAGTACCACCGATAATTCGGTCAAATTAAGAGGCGGCGATTTTGGAATTTGCGCTAAATTAAGGAACTTCGTTAGGCTATATTATTAATAAATCCAGTCAATTGTTCTGCTCTCTCTCTACAGACGCACAGTTTTCTGGACATAATAATAATAATAATAATAATAATAATAATGAAATGAGACGATGAAGATGAAGATGAAGATGAAGATGAAGATGAAGATATTGTAAATGTTCGTGGTCAGCGCTGAAACTCCCGGTAGAGCCGCGCGCGCTCTCACCTCTCTGTTTGGCGGTCTCGTAGTCAGCCTTGCACACGAGCCTGCTGTCCTCCATGAGGTAATACTCGTCGCCCGTGGCCAGCTGCCGCTTGCACACGATGCACGCGAAGCAGTGCAGGTGGTACACGAAGTCCTGCGCCCTCCGGACCACCTGCGTCGGCGGAATGCCTTGTTGGCAGGCTGCGCATTTGGTCCCAAATCTCCTTTTGAGAAACGACAAGAACGACATACAAATTTACATTGTGCGTGCGTATAATTAAAACCCATTCGTATTAAGCACTTCGACGAGGGGTTACAGCACCAGTGCAACACTCGGGATTCGAACTTACAACCTATTAGTTACACATGACAGGCTACAATACGTCAAGTGGCTACGCCAGCCATGCTCCAATATTCTGAAGAGGGACAATGGCGGCAGTGTAGCGTAATGGTTAGAGAACTGGGCTTGTAACCGAAAGGTTGCAGGTTCAATTCCCAGGTAGGGGGAACACTGCCGTTGAACCCTTGAGCTAAAGGTACTTAACCTGAATTTGCTTCAGTAGATATCCTACATATAAATGTATTGTATGTAAGATAAATGTGGGAAAACTGTGTAAGTCTGGATAAGGCGTCTGCTAAATGCCTGTAACGTAACGTAACGTAACGTAACGCAATGCAATGCAACGTAGTGTAATGACAGACGTGTGTGTATGGAGAATGCCACTCACTTAAAGAAGTCCTCTTTGCAGTAGACGCTGTCGCCCCGGCTGAAGCACTTGTCGGCCAGCTGGGATTGGCAGTCGCTGCATTTCAGGCACTTGCTGTGCCAGTGGCGATCCAGCACCTTGAGGATGAAACGATCCACGATGTGCTGGTTACATCCCGCGCAAACAGGGATTTCTGGTTCGAAAAGGAACAAACAAACAAACAAACAAACAAACAGATTACATGAGGTTCAACCCTTAGGGGGCAGGCCACGTTGCATTCTATACCCGCTTATATTATCATTTATAAATAATTATAATTATAACAATAATACATTTTATTTATAACGAACTTTTAATTATATGTAAATCTCAAAGTGCTACAAACGCGTAAAATAAAGAAAACAAACACAAAGATGAATAGAAACAAACACCAAGTTAAGAAAAGGTATTGGTGATATTTATGATTACAGAAACACATACACGTGTGTGTGTGTGGGGTGGGCTTTGCTTGTTTTAGTTTGGTTTTGGAGCAATGCAGTTGGACTCAATGAAGACCTCTAATGAGATAGATAGGCTATGTTGTTTGAATTTGGCAGTTTGAGTGTATCGTACGTATTGACAACATCGGCCGATTTTTGCCAGATTTTTAGATTGAGCCACAGACGAGGCACGAGACACATTTCCCGAACTGAATTTCGAGAGAAGTTTATTGACTAGAAAGACTATCTAGCCAAAAGCACTAGCTCCAGCGGAAAACGTGAACTGTAAATTTGGGCTCTACTTGTAATAATAACTATACTGTTTTTTGCTTGTACTAACTGCCGAACTGTTATTAGTCAAAACAACAACTTTAAAGGTCTGAATAATAATACATTGTGATGATGATGGTGAATATTATTATTATTATTAATGACAATAATCACAATAATCACAATAAATCATAATAATCATAATAATAACCATAACAATAATACGCAATCATCATTTTAATTGTAATAACAATACATATACAATACATGTACATAACGTGTACATAAACAAAACTTGAATGAACATATTTCTGTTTTTATTTATGCATGTTTATTTATATACGTTACGTATGTAACGTATGTTATTTTTTTGGAGAAAATAAATTGATAATTATTGTTCCATTATTATCCTGCAACACTATATCAACGACATTAAGTAAACAATACAGAATTAACCACTGCAAAAGATTGCATTGAAAGTGAAAAAATAAGATAAAAAATATATGCGTGTATTGTAACGTGTCAAAAGTAAGGTTGACAGTTTGCCCCAGAAAATCTATTAATAAAACTGTATTAATGCACAACACATTACTACAAGAAGCACATTTTTTCGGAATATGAATAATTATAGGCTGGATTGGATTGACAAACTTTAAATTTGAATGAGTGATTTATGATTTTTTTTAATGACACAACAATGGATATCCGAACACCCCAAGGAGGGATAAATGGTCTGTTTGCAATAGCTTGGCTTTTCGGAATTAAAGGTTATCAGAAATTCAATCTTACAATACGACACACAAATGAAAATAGCCGGTGTAGGCTTGTGAACTATCTCGTTGTTGTATCATTTATACAGAGTATGCACATTTGTAATAACACAAAAAGTCAAATTCAAAACCAACACACATTCAATTTGAGAGAGCAGAAAATCTGGCATTGTGAAAAGAGAAATTAACCGTTTTTTGGAGCTTCAAACAACAGAATGGTCCGTTTCTCTTTGTTTCGTTTTTTAAAATCCATAACTTCTCAGGTGTTCACATATTTTGAGTTATAGTGATTAAGTAATAATCGATTATGGATGCACTGTGGAGTATCGCCGGTATAAAGCGCATTTTCACCATTAAGGCCCCAAAAGGTGACCTAATGCGTCTGGAGTGTCAAACGCTCAAAGCACAACAGGTAAGCTGGAGGTGATCCACAGATCTTAGCAGGCGTGTAGTACTGCAATTTAATTAAACACAGTGTTTAAATAATAATAATAATAATAAAATAATAATAATAATAATAATAATAATAATAATAATAATTTGCATACATGCCTAATAGTAATAATAACAATCATTTTATTGTAGCAATCTCGCTATAATATTATTATCATTATTATTATTAGGTGTGTATGCAAATTAATGTTGCAAGGTAAAACTGCTCAACATAGGGCTCAATGTTGGTCTGAGTTTAAAAATACTCACATTGATAACACTGGTTATTATATCACGGTATATGTATAACTACTACTACTACTACTACTACTACTACTACTACTACTACTACTAATAATAATAATAATAAATAATTATAATTATAATTATAATTGTAATTATAATTATAAAGCAAAACGTCAGAAAGGGGGAATTGGTTGCAACAAGCCATTGCATGTGCTTTAGACATCACAATAAACGATTAAACCAAAAATCGTACCTGCTATCGGTAATTATTAAAATATGTCTTCTCCTCGAACCAGTAAAGGCTACACATTAAAAGTAATGTGTAAAGTTAATCTGCGAGTAGGCTTCTACAGCAAGATATTTCCTGAATAGGCACAATTCAACAGGAATCCCACCTATCACACATCGTATGTAAAGAACCCGCACTCAGCATGAAGTTCTGAATCTATGTTAGCTTCCAGCACCTCTTTAATGAATGCATTTGGCTTTGCCATCGCCAGGGAATCCTACTTTATCCACACCAGCAAGGCTACCTAGTGGACAGTGTCTGATCATTCTATAAGAGCAACGTTTAATCTTTTTTTAATATAATACCAGCATGTCCCAGACAGAGCATACTTTTCTTTTAGTAACGATTCCAACTCCACCCCAATCCACACTCCTCCATCTACCAAAATAAATGAACAATCAACTGCTTGCACTCAAAAGCTCTTACTTTGCATGGCGATCAGCGACTCGGCCCCTAAAATCCTAAAGCAATTGTAAATCCAGGGTGGCTGTCTCTCGTCTCACTTCCCACTCCCGAGTAAAAAAAGATGTGTCGCTTCCTCTTTCGGTTTCTCCCGATCCAATGAGACCATCCCTCCTGGAGGCTAATTGTAGGTACACGCGCGATGCGCTCCTGGAACGCACGCCTCCGCTTGTTCGCGCACAAGAAACTTAAGAGATAGCCGACTAAAAAAAACAGCCCTCTAGCGCAGCACCCAGCCAAGTCGCGTAAAAAAAAGGAAGTCCCGCTGGCCAATCACTACCGGACAAGTGCTGCTTGTGAGGGTTTTACTTTTCAATCCGTTTCCAGGACGCGTAAAACAAACCCGGTGCGTATAAGGGGAGCACATAGCCCATTGATTTATAAAGGGAAGAGCGACGACAGGTTACGCCGTGTAGGGTCTACAGAAAATGGAGGCGTTTAACGAGTCGTTTTTGAAAGCAAACCCGTGGAGTTATGCTCGTCTGCTTCGCGCACAGCAGCTTTGTAACCTAGGCCTATTGTCTTACACGAACTGCACACAGCTACGAGTGAAACCAATACCTATGTCCTGTCTGAAACTTTAGCATGTGTTATGGAACATAAAACGACCGAACACCATATATAATTGCAGTTGATATAAATGTCAGTTTTGTCCAAATGGATTTATTCAGTATGAATCGTAACTGTTGCCACACTTAGTCGAACAAACAGGTTGATTTTGCTATTTAACGGTTTGGTCGCAAGCAAGCTTCGTAAGCAAGCCAATACAAAAACAGGCAGGGACGATTCTAGGATTTGACCTTTAGGGGGGGCCCAGCCCCCAATGAGAACGTGAGATGTACACATGCAAAGCACAATACATTTTGTATTAATTTACTGTTACATTCCCCAAAACAAAAACACTCTCAACATTGAAATACCACTCGCTATCTGTGGTATTTAAAAAAAATGTTTAAAAAAAGAATGACTAAACATTTTCAGGGGGGCTGGGATGAAAGACAGGGGTCCCCCCCTAAATAGGGTCTAAAATCGCCACTGCACCCAAGTCCTTCAATATCGCGGATTCGTTCTTCAAATCTTACTTAAATCCGTTTTACGTGTCCATCTGGACAAATCGTAAACTGCCGTTTTGAAAATGTAATGATAAAATCACCAAACATTAAAAGTCTATGTTGTAACAACAGCATACCGCCGCCTTGTATACAATTGAAACATATGCAACCAAATTCCATTGCGGCTTGATTGAAAAACCCCACGGGGCGACTCTGAATAAACTTTGTTTAAATTCATATTCAAGTCAAGCAGGTCAGTGACGTTTTAGTCTGTTATTCAGGTCCGAGTATTTTGGCTAACCGACATATTATATTAAGCTATTCATGCGGTGACACTGCCAAAAGTAACTAAAGGAAACCCCGCAGGTAATCGTATTACTTATTTTTTTCCAAAAATCATATAGGCTACATGAATGATCGAACACTGAATGTTGATATTAATGTAATAAATACTTTTTTATATTGGGATCACTGCTTAACGTAACTTCCCAATTCCAATTAAGGTATTATCATTCTATTATTATTTGATAAGGCGGGTGACCACTTCGCGATCTATTCGAAAAAGGAGTCGCATTGCTATTGTTCGTTTTGTGGGCCTTTAATAAAAAATGAATCGAGCGGTTTTCTGTAGCAGCACCGACCGTCTACCTACAAACAGCAAGAGAGTCACGCCATGGGCAGGTGCACAGAACACTTATAATTTATTCACAAGGGCCTGTAAAACTAGAATATAATATCCTCAGTCTCACGGAAGAAAACCGTTCTCACGCTATTTACCTCACCGTTTTAATAATATGTTGAATAATAATGTATATGTGTTATGTTCGAATGAATGGGATGACGAATAGCATACATCTCCAGTACTAGCCTAATTCATATCTGTGGAGTAAAATCAAAGTGGCAATCATCTGTTACTATTCCAATGATATTTCAATAGGTCCTCTGACGGGTGAACGTTTATCCTTGAGACACTTCAAGTTTATTTACATGGCGGAGAAAAAAATATAACAATGATCCTAACCGCTCTAGTTTTCCCTGCTCTGCTAGAGCAATTGGCAGACAATATTGGCCTTAAAATAAAACTATTATTTAAATATTCGTCATAAATTGTTGTTTTGGTGTATATCCTACCGACCATTTTGAATAGCGGTGTAATCTGTGTACAGAAAAAACAAAAACAAATTAAGTGTATTTCTAAGAAAGAGAAAAGTTGCTTTGTGATGTAGGCCATATGTCATTTCGCAGATTCGCAGTCTTTGGTCCTAATCTTCTGCTGTCCAGATTTATCCATAATCCACCGCATTACAAAGATGGGATGGAGGAGTATACCAGAAAAACATTTCTGGAAAAAGGGACTATCCTAGAGATTTAGGTATCGGTCGAAACATTTGAGCTTGCGAGTTTTCCCCCCCACATACAATGGCTTCAATCAAACGCGGGAAAAAAAACATTTAATCATAGAAATATCGAAATAGAAACTGGTCATTTAAGGCAGTTTTTGTCAATTTGTCATCACTTTTTTACTTCATGCAAATTACATAATTGAGAAAGCAGAATTTTCAACAATTTCACCCCCCTGCTAAATTGAAATACACTACTGTCGCTATAATCACGTTTCCTGGACAAAGACAACTTTTGTCCCTTGAGGGATAAAATCATCAAGTTCTTAAACAGACAGTTCTAACAGAACGGGGAAAACAGCGATACGAGTTACTTGAGAAGACCAACATAACTCCCCAGGTTCTTGCGTAAAGCGTTCAAGCCATATTCCAGGTACTGGTCATTCGGAGCAGAGCCTCGTGCTGACAGATGGATACCTTTGCGTAGGTCTTCGTTCTGCGCGAGCAAAGCGAATAGCATTTCCGTGTTGCTCGGCGCTTCTTTCTGCGAGTCCCGTTCGTTATTAACATCCATTGTGCATCATATCGTTTTTTGTTGTAATAATGGAAAGCTGCAATCAATATAATAATCTTCGTCTGGGGGGGTTATTTTTACGTATTTACGCCTTATTTCCCAGGTGTGCGAAATGTCTTGGAGGCAAAACGGGGATTCAGCTCGCGCCTTGTTATAGTACGCTTGGGTTTGTTGTGCAGGATGCTTTGTGCTGCATGCGCGCGGAGAGGTGGATTACGCCGCCTGGTTACCCTGGTGACTGGACTGTTAATACTGCGGGAGATAGAATAACATCAGCGACGTGTGAAGGGGTGTACCGACCCCAAAGGAGTCTGCGGAACCCGAGGGCCCGAAATTGCGCAACTTTTTATGAAAACCATAAGTGCAGCCTGATCACAGTTTGACGGCCTCGAGAAAGCCTTAACGGAAGTGTGTCGACAGTTCGTTCCATTAGGACTAGCTGCACCCCAGACGTTTCCTTTTACACACAAACGCTCATCAATAGCCTACATTAAGATTAAACAACATAACTATGTTGTTTTTAAAGTTCCTAGTCGCTTATCGATTTAATAAAATATCAAAGAATGATAATTTGATGATCAACTTTGAACGCCAGTTTAAAATGCACAAAACACAAGAGGTAACTATAACCTATTTAGCACAGGTAGTCTTACTCTTTGCCATAATTTAAAGGCGAATCATCGTTTTAAAAATGCGTTTTATAAGAGTGTAAATATGTGTATGTGTAATGAGGTACGTAGTACTAATGCGGATGAATAAACCTATGTTATTAATCTGTTAACTATTTCCACAGTTTTGCCATTTGGATTTAGATTGACTAGACCCCACAAAGACATATTCCACCCCCAACAGGTAAACTATAGGCCTAACCTCTCTCGTGAAGACCAAAGTGAATGAAAACTATTTCAGAAAAGACAGTCAGAAAGTTTTATTAGATTTTAAACATTGATTTTATATAGTCTATTTGTATAAAGAAAACCTACACGTTGGCTAAGAAGATGCTGAATGCGATTGCACATGAGTAGGAGTACTGATAACCAATGACCATTCCTGACCTTTAATTTGAAACGGCAACCTTTATCAGGGAAATTGCTGCCAAATGCGTTAATTGTCTTTCGTTGAGCCCGGGGTTTCAGGACAAAATCTGTCAACGATCTATATCGGATAAACAGACATGTACTCTCCAAATAGGTCGTAGGAAAAAAAAAAAAAAGCATTTTCATATGATCGTATCATATGCCACAAAACACCAGGCCAATTAACTGCATTGACATGTTTAAGATTTTATACAATTATCTTCGTACTCGCAGTACAATCTAAAACCCAATACGCACAAAATGACGACGAACAAAAACAACCGTACTACAAAAATGGCAAATGCGATTACGTGTAAAGCATGTCGATAAATTGTCATAGTCATTGCCATACAGTACAACACACGATACATACAATACAACACATAGAACAGATTCCTGTATAAAGTGTCACAAAACACAACGTAACAAACTATTCTGATACAAATATAATAGCTTTCTCACATAGTATATAACACATACAAATAAAATAATAAGAATATATATATTTTTAAATATATTACTATATTTTACTACACAGAATACAGTGCTCGCGTTTGGCATACCTTAGCACAATACGATTGTGTAACATACTGTACTATATGACTCGGGGACGTTATTTATAAATATTATTTTCAAAGAGAAATATCCGGTTCCTTTGAAGTTATAGATACTTGTAGAGGCTATAACGAATCCGTTATTCAATTATTTTGGTACTATTGTGTTATGGTGTTGGCTAGTTTCTGTATTTATTTGACACATTTTGTATAGGCTATTATATTTGCAGTTGTATATTTTCCGGATATTGTGGTCATTGCGGTTATTGTGGCTAACATTGCATTTTGAGGTGTGTGTGTACGTGTGCAAATCATCAACGAAACATTGTAAAAGACAAGTGTAACACAAATTCTCTCGGGGTATAAGCGAGTTAGTATTAACATGACTGCACGTCTTGCGTATCTCCAGCTTGAGGCGGTTATAAGTGCAAAAGGGCGTCACGCTATGTCCAGTTGTTGGCTTACAAAAAGACAACTGTTTGCTTTGGTGGAGGTTGGCTGCTCAATAAAATGTTAAGTGAGGCAACACCCCAGATGAATTCTATTGACACGGATCTTTAGCGCAAAGGGGCGCCCTGGGAAATCAGCCGTAGTGCCACCGCCAGTGACTAAGTTCTCTGATGAATTTAAAATCAATGCCCCATTCGGCCGCGTTAGCCGAGTATATGAAACGCATCTCGGTGAAAGGTGCGCGATGCTTCAATGTTCTTTCTTACTTTTCAAGCCTTAATAATATGTTTTATGTCATATTGATCGCCCTCTTTTGAAGGGCGCCGAGACAGTAATGGGGGGGCGAATTGAGGGATGCTTATGACCAAAATAATGAGAGGGGCGAGGTAATCCCTCTAGATGTGGGATGTGCACGGAAATAAACGAAGCAGGCCAAAAGTGCTCGTTTTCTATCGGTATGTGCTACAATATTCCACAATATCTGCTACTCTCGCCTCGGTGCTGCAAATATAAATACTCAACTTTTGAACTCTCGTGATTACCTTACCTTACCTTACATTTCTTATATTTACAGGCAATGCACTCGCGTGATAATAATGGTATAAACGACAGGAATAACATTACGTTTAAATTACAATAATTATATAGATGAGTTGTGTTTGTATTACTAGACTAGTAGTAATGTTGTAGTGATGTGATTATCACCACTACAATCAATGTGATCACCATCATTCGCATTGTTTTTTTATTGTTTAAATAATTTTACCAGCGAATAAAAACACCATTGTTATAGGCATATAATAGATAATTAATGCTTGTTTTCGATATTAAATAATTTTTTTAAGAAACTTTAAAGATACTGTGAGTGATTTGTAGTGACTTCTCTGCAGGAAGGTATTGTGATGTTTAAGGCGTCAATTCAGAAAACAATATAATCAATATGTTTGTCCATACCCGACAATGGAATGCAAAAGCTGCTCCGCCTCACGTGTAATTTTCATATTAAAAGACAATGCTGACAAACAGCAAACAACATCATTGTGCCAATGCACTGATTGAGAAACAACACAAAACATATAGCGCACTGTCAAAAAGTGGATTGCCTTGGCAAATTTGGTAATTCAATCATGAACGCCATATATTCATATTTTAAATTTTGGTCTGTCCAAAATATTTTAAATTACTGGATGTCACAAATGTTGGTACAAATGTATTTGAGTATATATATATATATATAGAATATATAGAATATATAGAATATATAGAATATATAGAATATATAGAATATATAGAATATATAGAATATATATAGCCTAGGCTATATATATTCACAAATGTGTGTTTCTTTTAGACCTACAATATAAATGCCATTGACTTCAAGGAATCGTTTCCAATACATAAAAATAATAATAATAAAAAATACTTCGCCAGGGAAAAGTGGAAACACTTCTCAAATTCGACCGTTCCGTTAACCGTTAACTCAGACATAACACGCTTCACTGCCGGAGGGGGGGGGTGTCACGCATATTATTGGGTAGCCTATTCTCACTGGGCCGTTTTTTTAACTTCTTTTTGCTCCATCTATCGCAACTGGTGAACTTCAGGTGCAGCACCTGTCGAGGGAATTCGAAACCTGTTGCGCAGGTGCGAATGGAAGCGCCGGATGGCAGGCAAACAGGCTGTCGCACGCCGGCGCGCCTCGAGGGCTTTCGGCGTGTCCCATCGGGGGGAAGAGGAGGGGGGTTGGGGTTGGGAGCACCCTGGTGGCCTCACCACAGCCATGAGCGATGGTGTGAAATGGCAGGTCGCGCTTAACATCTGTTCATACCGTTCGGTTAACAATGCAACCCCATTACATATTCATAACGTCTCAGGCGAACTGGATACACGCAGAAAACACACAAAACCCTCAAAAAACGACACATACGAAGCCAAACGCGTCAATGGAACATGTAGCGTTATTCACGAAACACTGCAAGGAGTTTAATTAAATTTTAGCCTGCATACGCTCATACAACCAGTAATATTAGTTACAATAATAATTGGGCCATACAAACAAGCTTGTAAACATACAGTAGCTATTTAATCCCTCTCCCCCTTAAATTAATTTTAACATGTTAATTGAAAAAAACAAACAAACATTACTTTTGGGATTGGTGGTATTCATAAAATATCTCCCTATCATAACATAACTGTCGCTGGACATTTGTGTAAAAAGGCAATCAACTCAACTTGCGATGTTTTACCACCAAGTGCCACACTTAATTCCGTTCCAGTCGGGATAACCTTGTCACCCCGGACATGAGGAGAGGGTTTATAAGTCAGATTCCCTGGTGTGTGCAATTGTATCTTACAATTTCATGGCAAATTACGTCGTGCTGATAAACACAATGGGCTTGACGGACTTACCTTGAGGGGGCGGGGGTACAAACATAAATAATAATAATGAAACAAATTATACATGACAAAAATAAATAATAAAACAAAACATACATATCACCATCGCAACCGCAAATACCATAATGAGTATATCGCTTACCTTGACCGGAGCTGTATCTGGAGTAAGTTCCGTGGCTTTGACAATTCGACGCAGGATGTTCAAGCAACATTTTTGACTTTTTGTCACGCCAACTAAACGCACCAAAAATCCAAAGTGGCCGACAGAAAGGTTGGACGAAAGTATACAACGATATATATATATATATATTTCCTCAAACCGACGCGTTATAATTTAAGCCAGTAGGTACTACGCTATAAAACGCAGGCAAGTGGAAAAAAAGACCCCGGGACACGTCGCGAGGCGCACGCACATTCTCGCGCAAAAGTGAATCCCAAGCAAAAAACAAGCAAATTAACCGGAACGCAGAAGAAGAGAGAGAAAGAGAGAGAGAGAGAGAGAGAGAGAGAGAGAGAGAGAGAGAGAAAAAGACACGTTTTGATCTTTTGCTGCTCGACTGTATTCTGACAACTTTTTAGGAACGCAGCGAGCGGCTGGTCGGTTGTTGCAGATTAACGGAGAGGGGGAGAGGTTGGGGGGGTGGGAGGGGGGGGGAGACTCCTGACAATTAACCGCGTCAGCTGACCCCGGGCTGCGACTGGTGCCCGTTTTAGCATAACAAAAGTGCGGAGTTGTGAGCAGGATGCCGCAGTCGTGGAAAAGATCTGCTCTGTCCAGGGTGCTGAAGAGGAGTTTCTGCATGCGCGCGATGCCGTGGGCGTGTCGCAGATCTGTCGCTTTTTCTTGTCTTCAAATCAAGCCCCTCAAATCCATCTCGCGGCACACGTGTCCATCTTTCATCGGACACAATGGCTCACTGCGTCGGGACATTGTTGTCATTAGATTTTTCATTCTTCTCGGTCATCTATTGTTCTTTGCCGAAAACAGGCACAAAACAAAACAAAAGCAACAATTGTTCATTAGGCTAAACTCTATTGTTTGTTTCTTTGGGTTGAGTTTTTCTTTTGTAATTCTTCAAAGTGTTGGATGAATGAAGCGGTCTCACTTTTCCGTAGTTTAACAAAAGGCCTACGGATTCTCTCAATAACGCATCATTTTCTTAATACATTCAAATACACCCAACACACCCACATTAATAATTATATAATAATTTATAAATATTGAAATATGAAGCATATATAAATATATATATGAGAGAGAGAGAGAAAGAGAAAGAGATATCTACGATTTGTTTACTTTTCGAACGGTTGATTCAAACCTTGACTCCAAATAAATGCAATTTCATCCGCTACCGCGCGGTCATGATTTCCCCCCCACGCCTCAAAAAACACACACATGTTAGCTATTGTGATTAATGTACGACAACGGAAAAAAAAAAATATATACACATTATGAAATCATTTGAAAATAAAAGTACTATGGCAGCAAAATGGTTTTGCGATTATATTTTGCAGCACTGTTTACATTTGAGCTTTCACCATATGCTTGCGTAGGCCAGACCTACTTGACAGCAAATATCAACATTGTTACCAACATTTGCTATTAAAATATATATTCTTTCTTTCTCTAGTAGTGCTATTAACAAATTATAAAAAGACAAATAACCGCTTGTAGGATGCCAACAGCAGGCCTGCATTCACTGCACCTTTCATTGTTAAAATACTTTTTGGATGAACACTTTTTCTTCTGTTACTCTTGTTAACATGTGGGCTTGTCACTAATGACAGGTGAGTGACACTTCCTGAATCTAAAAATAGGAACAGCTACTACACGCGGTCGAACAATGACAACACACTACGATTGGTTCAAGACGCCAATACCACTGATAGTAAGTACTAGCTCCACCCATTTTTGGGATTCATGAGGCCTCAGTTCCCCACCACCATACCTTTCACAGTTATTTAGCAACTAGAGTAACTAAAATATGCCATCACCCCTTCTCATGTGATGCTGCTTCACGGCTTGAAATTATTAGAAAAAAAGGTGACTTGTTCTCTATGCGCGATCTCTTACCCTAGTGTTTACGCCTTAATAATAATGGCAATGATAGTTACTGGGAATGTTACAATTTGCAATAAAGAGAATTACCGCCCTGTCCGTATCTATCCTGCGCGTTATCGTTTTACGCGCACGTCTATTGTTTATCATTGTTCTTTGAACGAGCCGTATTTTACCAACGAAAAACGTTTTTTTGCTTCAAATATATAGTATCTTAAATATCCAGGGGCAACACTGTGTCGTCAGACTTGTTTTCATCACTCGAGACGACGTGGGTGCTACGCATAATCCACCATCAACAAGTCAGTCTGATCTCCTTACAGAAGATTATGGAGAACAAGCGGAAAGTCGGAAAGGAGCCCTACTCTGTAACTAGGTTTCTGAACGGGACAAAAGCGTCAAAGGCGCTTAGAAAGAAAACAACAAATGAGCCTTAAAACCTCAACACGGAGCTGGATTATTCCTATTGTTGTTATTATCATATAGAGACAATATTATGTAATATTATATTATTATTATTATTTTACAATGGACGTTGGTTGTTCTATCATATGTGTCACCAGATTTAATTTGCGCTAATGGAAGTGATATTTTCATATGCAGCCATTATAGAATTGAAAAAAACCCCAACATATCTCTTCAGAGCCACCAGAACCCTGGTTTCTATAGGCTAAGCCGTGACAACACGTTTTTGTTCTTATTATTACTCAGATTTTAGGACATAAGTTTATAAACACGTATTAGGGCATTCTTGTGTTTGTGAAAGTCTTATGTCATTGACTAGAAAATTGTTAAAGATTTTCATGATTAGTCATAAATCATGATTAGTGTTTCTGTTAGAGCATTTAACCTGTATTTAAATTTTTATTGTAAATGATTCCATGTGATTGCATATAAATTATTCCTAAATGAGATGCTACCATACCAGGGGACCACATTGGTGAGGATATAATTGTTAACATTTAAACTCCTTAATTTTCTGGGGATAAAAATAATATCACTGCCTGAGCTTCTAATAGCCACAATCAATATTCTCAGAAAATATAAGGTATTGATATACAATTGTTCCTTTGAAACTTGTGACATGTTCAACCCCCCTAGTAACAATAAGAACTCAATACAAAACATTCTGTGGTCAGATGACTGTTCTCCCTCTGAAGTCCGAGTGAAAGTGCTGCACTGAAAACTGAAAATGTACGAATGAATGAACACTACATTTAAAAGCTGCATTGAAAACCTAACACTCGAACAGTGTTCATTTATGAAAAATATTATAGACTGTTAGTATTAAGATAGCAAAAAAAAAATCTTAAAATTTACCCTAAATTAGCCCTAAATTGCCTCTTGCCGTTTTGCTGAGGCTTCTTTGAAAATCTCTTCCTAAAATGTAGTAAGTGGTCCCAGTGGGTGAACATCTGGCAACCCGTGGGGGTTTATGTGGGATTCGCGCCCATCACCAGACTCGATTGCTTTAAAAGCCACGACTGCTCCTTGCCACTCTGCCCGATGGAACTTAATTACTGGAAGAGGTGCCAACCCACCTGAGCCCCCTTGGAGTGGCCCCTTTACAAACAGGGGTCTAATAGCCCTAAACAATGGGCTTTGTGCCTATTTGCATATGAGGAGCAGGCCCTGGAGCTCAATGACCGGAGATGCACAGAGACACACTTCCACGGAAGAGCTGAAGCATTGATAGACGCAGAATCTGAGAGCACAAGAGCCTCTCGAAATATTTTGTTTCTTCTCTTTGCCACTTTTATTCCTTTTATGTCATCGCTCTACCCGCATTTCATCTGTGGCAGTTTATAGGATGGACAGATTGAGGACGGGACTCTTCCATCCACCTATCACCCCCTACACCCCGGATTCAAAGGCTCAATGTTTTAATGTTTATGCCACAAGCCACAAGAGGCTGTTGGTCCAATGACTGATTGCATGGCTTTCTAAGGGCTGGCTTGGATTTCCGTTTTCCTCCTTGATCCAAGTGTCATACACCAGGGGCAATTCTAGGATTTGACCTTTAGGGGGGCTCAGCCCCCAATGAGAATGTGAGATGTACACATGCAAAGCACAAGCCTACATTTTTAATGAATTAATTTACTGTTACATTCCCCAAAACAAAAACACCACAATGGTAGTCGCTCTCAAAACTGATATACCACTCTCTATCTGTGGTATTTAAAAAAATAGATATTAAGTACAAATGTTTTTTAGAAAAGAATGACTAAACATTTTCAGGAGGGGCTGAAAGAAAGAAAATAGGGTCTAAAACAGGGGTGTCAAACTCATTCCATCGTGGGCCGAGTGTATGCAGGTTTTTGTTGCAACCAGTGCACAACACCAGGTGATTTCACTAATTAGCTTCCTTCTTCAACCAAGGAGGGGAACTGCAACAAAAATTGAGACCCCTGGTCTAAAATCATCAGTGCCATACACTTTGATCTCTGCGCGCCCCCCACTTGCTGTAACGCGACGGCTCACCTTCTCAGTCAAGGCGCTGCCACTTCCGCACTCACATTTTATTTATCATCTGCAGCACATGGCATGACATCCTTCCCCAGGCCCGAGCGGTCCACCGCCACTCCATCACTCACTCAAAAGAAATCGGTTTCCCGCGCGCTCCTCTTCACCTGCCCCCTCTTTTCCCCTGATAAATCAAGACAGCAGGAGATCACGCAACACAAAGCTTTTCACAGGAAATGGACACTAATCCCCCCACCCCACCAGCAGTGATTCGTGATTGATGTGCCCCAGAGTTTTTTTGCCCCACACTTACAAAACTCACAAATGGGAACTTCTCAGACAACCTAGAATACATTCATTATTCATTCATTCATTATTTGTGCATTCGTTCACCTAACCTTTATCTAAATGCAGGTATTGTACGTGAGTCACAGGTAAAAGTGAATATGAGCAGTCTGACAAAAAGGACAGACATGAAAAAAACGGCTAAATTTGTTTTTAGGCCTGTTATATCAATGCAGCCTAAGGCCTTGTTTACACTCATATGCAGTACAGTTTGCTAATTGGATTCCTGCATATCCGATATATGTGGTCACCTGTTCACACAGGATTTACAAAGGGCTGTGGTGTTTAGTTGGTGTTTATACCGAAATCGCAATCCTCCTAGCTGTTGAGCTCAGTGTCTCATCTGGCTAACCCCTACTACCGGTCAAAAGTTTTAGAACACCCCCATTTTCCAAAACAAAACAAAAAACTTTCATTAATAGGAAGCCCATCTTGCAAGTTCAACACATCATTTTTGTCAATTTTCATGTAAAAGGAAGAAATATCTCTAGCGTATACTGCAAGATTGTAACATGCAGCAGAGCTGTTTTGAGCAACCATAGCAACAATATCTAATACAGGAGACACACAAACACACCAAATTCTTATATATATATATGTAAATATAAAGCCAACTGAGTTATATTGCATGCTTAAAGCAGATGTATTTGAAACCCGACTGTGCCAGCCCGGCTCTCGCCATTGGCTGTACTGGAAGAGATGCTAAACCACCTAAGCCCCCTTGGAGTGGCCCCTTTACAAACAGGGGTCTAATAGCCCTAAACAATGGGCTTTGTGCCTAATTGCATATGAGGAGCAGGCCCTGGAGCTCAATGACCAGAGATGCACAGGGACACACTTCCACGGAAGAGCTGAAGCATTGATAGACGCAGAATCTGAGAGCCAAAGAGCCTCTCGAAACATTTTATTTCTTATCTTTGCCACTTTTCTTCCTTTTGTGTCTTCGCTCTACCCACATTTCATCTGCGGCAGTTTATAGGATGGACAGATTGAGGACGGGACTCTTTCATCCACCCACCCCCACACCCTGGATTTGTCACGTCTCGTGTTCGTGTTCCCCGTAATTAGGTGTTTGTAGTTTATTCCATGTTTTCCTAGTTGTCCGGTCCGTGTTCACTTACCTGTTTCCAGTCTCGTCATTGTATTATCGTTTTCACCTGTTTCTCATTATGTCTGATTGCAGTCATCTGCATTTGTGTTAATTCCTGATTGTTTCTCGTTATTCTAAATGTATATAAGCTGTGCATTTTCCATTTGTGTTAATGCCAGATTGTTTCTTGTTATGTCTAAATGTATATAAGCTGTGCGTTTTCCCATGTTCGTTGCCAGATTGTCTTGTGCTTGGCTTATGCCTAAACAAGCGTGCTCGTGCTCGTGCTCGTGCTCGTTCCCGTTCCCGTTCCCGTTCCGTTCCATTCCCGTTCCCGTTCCCGTCTCAGTATCGTTCCCGATCCACCTGTTCGTGCTCCTCGTGGTTCCAGCCCTGCTCCACTCTGTGTTCCCCGGACTGATTTCCTGTTATCGACCTCCGCCTGCCCACTGACCACGTCTTGCCTGCCTCTGACACAGCTGAAGCCTGAAACAAACTTTGCCTGTTCTCGACCACTCTTTGGATGCCTGTATTGCCCTGATTGCTCCTGTTTGACCATTGCCTGTTATTTACGCAATAAAGGACATTATTGCATTTCTGGGTCCACGCCTGGTTTTCCGGTACCATTCGTGACAGGATTCAAAGCATCTATGTTTTAATGTTTATGCCACAAGCCACAAGAGGCTGTTGGCTGTTGGTCCAATGACCGATTGCATGACTTTCTAAGGGCTGGCTTGGATTTCCGTTTTCCTCCTTGATCCAAGTGTCATACACCAGGGGCAATTCTAGGATTTTACCTTTAGGGGGGCTCAGCCCCCAATGAGAATGTGAGATGTACACATGCAAAGCACAAGCCTGCATTTTTACTGAAATACCACTCTCTATCTGTGGTATTTAAAAAAAATTATATTAAGTACAAATGTTTTTTAGAAAAGAATGACTAAACATTTTCAGGGGCTAAAATCATCAGTGCCATACACTCTGCGCGCCCCCCGCTTGCTGTAACGCGACGGCTCACCTTCTCAGTCAAGGCGCTGCCACTTCCGCACTCACATTTTATTTATCATCTGCAGCACATGGCATGACATCCTTCCCCAGGCCCGAGCAGTCCACCGCCACTCCATCACTCACTCAAAAGAAATCGGGATCCCGCGCGCTCCTCTTCACCTGCCCCCTCTTTTCCCCTGATAAATCAAGACAGCAGGAGATCACGCAACACAAAGCTTTTCACAGGAAATGGACACTAATCCCCCCACCCCACCAGCAGTGATTCGTGATTGATGTGCCCCAGAGTTTTTTTGCCCCACACTTACAAAACTCACAAATGGGAACTTCTCAGACAACCTAGAATTTCTTCCATTATCTTCATTCATTCATTATTTGTGCATTGAGTGAATTCACCTAACCTTTATCTAAATGCATGGTATTGTACTAACTAGGAATCTGAAGATGAGATGAGATGGTCACAAATGGTGAATACATTATCAATCATTCATTATTTGTGCATTCGTTCACCTAACCTTTATCTAAAAGGCCTTGTTTATGAGCAGTCTGACAAAAGGACAGACATGAAAAAAACCAGTACAGTTTGCCTAATTGGATTCCTGCATATCATATATATGTGGTCACCTGTTCACACAGGATTTACAAAGGGCTGTGGTGTTTAGTTGGTGTTTACACCGAAATCGCAATCCTCCTAACTGTTGAGCTCAGTGTCTCATCTGGCCAACCCCCACTACCGGTCAAAAGTTTTAGAACACCCCCACTTAATAAGAAGCCCATCTTGCAAGTTCAACACATCATTTTCATCTAAAAGGAAGAAATATCTCTAGTGTATACTGCAAGATTGTAAGATGCAGCAGAGCTGTTTTGAGCAACCATAGCAACAATATCTAATACAGGAGACATACAAAGACAGCAAAGTTCTTATATATATATATATATATATATATATATATATATATATATATATATATATATATATATAAATATAAAGCCAACTGAGTTATATTGCATGCTTAAAGCAGATGTATTTGAAACCCGACTGTGCCAGCCCGGCTCTGGCCATTGGCTGTCCGCCCCAGGGAGAGGGGGGAGGGAGAGCCGGCACGGGCTCGCTGAGGAGCATAAGGGCACCTCTAGAAAGTAGGAAAAGAAATGTAGAACACTAATGTAAGGTCCACGTGAGTGTTGGGCCACCACATGTTAGGCAGCATGTCCTGTGTGCACCACGGCACAGTCTATTACTGTCTGCAGAAACAAAGCACCAGGCATCCACAACAAAGCCAGTCCATTGACGCTTAGTTGATGGGAGTGTAAAACGCCATCTCAGGCTTTGTTAAAGAATGTCCCATACATGCTTGACCGGGTTTAGATCTGGTGACCGTTAAGGCCATTACATATGGGCAATGTCCAACATGATCTCCAGCCAAAACGATGCATATGAGCGTTTTTCCGCCCCATATCGACCGGTAGGCTAATATTGAGCGGACAGCCCTTTGAAATGTATGGTTCACTCCGAATTGATATACACAGCAATACATAATAACAAAGTGTAAACAGGCAGGGAAAATGTCACTCACAGCCAGCATTCTGACAGAAGCATTGACAACAAACAGAAAACGATTCCCAGTTAATAACGTGTCTGTATTTATCGGATATCCGTACGAAAATCTCCGCCTGAAGTCGTCAGATTAATATTTTTTTACTCCGTGCCAGAGACGCACAAAAAAACGGTGCGTCTCTCAGCAAAAAATCAGTTTTGCTCGTCTTGGACGGAACACTTCTGTTGAGTCAGCGGTTCAGAGTTATTGGCAGTCAAGTCCATAAGCACCGCTTCGCTCAACGCTTGGAGCCCTACACATTTTGTGGCTGCGAAATGAATCATCTTTAGAACTCTGCTTTCATTTCTCCGGGCAATATGTATAGTCAGGGCCGGATCTCCGCACAGGCCTGTTGGCCTATTAGGTTTTAATATTTGCATTTGTATTTTTTAAAAAAAAAAAAAACATAATTTATATTACACTTACATGCCTAATAAATATATGTTCATCACACAGGATCCTTATTATTAGTAGTAGTATTGATAAAAAATAAACGCAAATGAAATCATATCTCCAATCTAATGTTAAATCTAAGAACTCCATCTCCCAGAATGCCATGCCGGATGCGTTGAACTCAGAGGAGGGAGGGGGGTTGGGGGGCCCAAAACGGAGGTGGGGCCTAGGGCCCATGAACGTCAAGATCCGGCCCTGAATATAGTAGAGATACAGCAACCGACTGGCTCCTGGGAGAAACAGTCACAATCCCATTGCCAGTGTGCATTTATACTCCAGAACTTGGCAGTCTTTATTCAATTAAACCACAGTGTACTTTGTTCTTAATTGCGAGAAACAAATTTAATCAAGTGTTATCGTTTTATACACACATTTTAAGGTCATTTCAGAGATCTTTTAGGCCATAGTCTTGATTAAAAGGCAAAAAAGTAATGCTAGCAGAAAGGGATTGTGATACACCCCCACATATACTTGTTCTGTGGTAAAAAACAATGTTAAAAAATATATATGTATGGAGAATATATGTGTGTGTGTGTGTGTGTGTGAGAGAGAGAGCGAGCGAGAATGTGTGTGTGTGTGTGTGTGTGTGTGCATGTGTGGGCTTAAGAGAGGGTGTGTGTGTGTGTGTGTGTGTGTGTGTGAATGAGAGAGAGAATGTGGTGTGTGTGTATGTATAAGAGAGAGAGAGAGAATGTGTGTGTGCGTTTGTGTGTGTGTGTGTATATGAGAGAGAGAGAGAGAGAGAGTGTGTGTGTGTATGTGTGTGTGTGTGTGAATGAGAGGGAGAGAGAGAGGGAGAGTGTGTGTGTGTGTGTGTGTACGCACGCGTTTGGGAGTATGCTCTTTCAGAGTGCATTGCCCCAGCACCTCTCTGCCACCCGCCCCCCATTGTGTGTCTGTCACGATCAATCACAGCGCTCAATGGTGGGAGGGAGGGGACCAATCACACGCCTCATTACCCTGGCGTGGTTATTCAGTGGCCGACCGGTCCCAGGACACTCCGCCCGCTTCTGCCTGAAGGGCTGCCGGCTCGGGGAGGGAACATAAAACTTTCAAGTTTTTACCCCTTTACCCTTACACACTGAGCTTTCTGCTCCAAAGCCAGGGAGGGTGGTGGTGGTAGAGCGCCAATCGCCAACGGCCAGCCACGGCACCAAGGAGCACCCATCCTCACCAGGCCATGGACCACAGCTCGCCCTGGTGAGAGACATTTAATATATGCATAATACATAATATAGTAGTGAATGCATACATTTTTCAGTATATGTGGTCCCAGTGGGAATTGAACCCACAACCTAAGCGTTGCCAACGCCACGCTCTACCTACTGAGCCACACAGAACCATTTATCCAAGGCTCCTTTGGGATAATGACTGCTCAGATTTACCCTAAACTACACTACAAACCGGTTCCCTGTGTGGGGGTGAAGCAGGAGAGCTGAACCTCACACCCACAGACGACAGTGCCGGTCAGGTCAAGGTGGGGCTGACCCCGTTGGCGTTCGCTGGTGGCTGGAGCGTGCTGAAGCTGAGCGCGGGCCTCGCTCGCGACAGCCCCCTCATTGTTTGAAGGCCCCCATCTGCTGGCGAGGGGAGGGGGGGGGCTTCAGCGGCAGCTGGACAAACTGTCCACCAAACCGCTTCCTCCACGCCAGCCTCCTCCCTCCCTCCCTCCCTCCCTCCCTCCAGTAACGGACGCTTGCTGCCGCTCCGCTTACCCTCTCTGAGGAGACGCTGGAGGACCTGGACGCTGGAGGACCACGGGACGGGTGACACTACAGACCCCTTTGTTCTAATCATACACCCCCTCCCCCCACCCCCCTCAGAGGCAAGGAGGGGGGGGAGGGGCACGGAAAACTGGAATTGGAACTCTCCCATATTGTAACAGCCTCTGTAAGTTCTTGGTTCAGAACACTAGCAAGGGTAATATGACTACCACTAGCACCACGACAACTACAAACACTGCTCCTCCTACTACTGCTACTCCTATTACTCATTTCAGAGCAGCTCATACAGCCTCCATTACTACTGCAGCTGCTGCTAACTCACATTACCAACACTTCAGGAGAGATGTATTGTATAATAAAGGGTGCTACAATGGTGGTATCTTGATTGTCTCTTTATTTTCTGTAACTCTTCACAAATCGCCACATGACTCACTAATGTAAATTATCACGGTCATAAGCCTGCAACATATGCACAATACACTGCCCTAACCTAAATGTGTGTACAGACCAAGATGGTCATGAAATCACACACGTGTGCTCGCGTGACTATGAGTTGCAATACTCTCATACACACTACTGAAATTTCAATAGTGTGTGTGTGTGTGTGTGTGTGTGTGTGTGTGTGTGTGTGTGTGAGAGAGGGTCAAAGTTTGAAATATGAACGAAACAGCGCTTCATACGTTACAGTAATAAGATGAGCCTCCGGGCCTACGATTTAGCATTCCAAATAAGAGCATATAAAAATGGGTTACAAGTATATACACTGTTTTGCATTTGAGTTTATGTTTTCTCCACGTTACAGAAGTATGCAACACTACCTAAGGCCTATATCATGTTCATAGTACCTTAATAAGCCCTATCTTATGCAAGACAACCATCACCATAAGCACACATAGGTTTCTCACCATTTGGTGTAGAGAATCGTGACATAAGTTGCTAAGACAGGGTCATAATACTTATGAATATATGCTTCAAATCCAAATATCAATTGTTATAAGCCGGTCAATACTGTTTCATGTGCGCTTATGACAAGGGTCACGACTATCATTTAGAGCTAGGGTGGCCATACGTCTGGCATTATGCCAGACAGTCCGGTTTCCAAGCGCTCTGTCCTCCGTCCGGCACCATCCTCTGCCAGACGCCATTTGTCCTCCCTCTGAAATCTAGACGAGAAAAACACTAAATTCTTCATTAAATCACATTTGAAGATTCGAACATGCTTCTTATTGGTTTATGTATCAATCTTCAATCTTCAATCTTTATTTTTGTATAGTGCCATTTACAAACAGGTTGTCACACAGCGCTTCACAATTGGCATTTTCCAGAGGGAATCAAAAAACCAGAAAACCATTGGAGCCAATGTGGGAGACTGGAAAATTATTCCCTGACCCCTTAAAAGGCGGTCGAGATGAACTCCTGGAAAAAATGTATCCTGTGTCATTGGTCTAATAAATGTCAACAAATACCACGCTTTAACATGACGTTCTTACGTACACTATGGGCGTGAGCGGCAAGCCACAAGATTTTTCTTTAAGCGCTATCGTAGAGAGAGTTTGGTGCTATCGGAGCTAGCCCTGCAAAATGCCCAAACGGAAGACTTCATACAACCCAAAGTGGTCAAAAGAGCACAGATTTATTTCTAAAAGCAGAAAAGACGATTATCATGCCTTCTGTACCATGTGTCGGTGTGAGGTGGACGTCAGCAGCCAAGGAAAGGGTGATATCGAACGACATGCTACTGTGAGTCCACATTTTCAATCTCCGTTAGTCTGTATAGGTTATGGTTTTAAATTGCTCATGTAATTACATGTTAAATTGCCACTGCCTGAAATTCTGGGGTTTTGGAAATGGCCACCCTATTTTGAGCTGATAAAGATATTATGAAGACCTGCATCCAGGAGTGAAACTAGCCTCAGTATTGGTGGTCGAATGCTGATGGAGACATACGCTTAAAAGTCAGCCTGGTGTCAAGATCTTATTGAATGTCGTACTACAACTGACCCATCAAGGGGCAGAGGGTTTGGTCCTCCATTGACGCTCTCCAGTCCATTGTAGGTTTAAAAAGCATTCCTCTCAGAGTTTAACACAGACTCTCCAACCCCAAGAGAGTGCTGTTGTGTGTGTGGGCGCAAAGAGAACTCCACCTCCCTCCCAACATCAACCCCAGCGACATTCAGATGTTAATGGGGTACAACAGAGGGAACAAAGAGGGGGTACGCCGCCACTGGTCATCGGCACAATGGCCCTTAACTCAGCGGCGACACTTTTACTGCCCGACATGTGTCACTTATCGCGCGCGCAGACAATCGCGACCAACAACTGGCCGTCCTGTTGGAATCTCTTCTGCCGCTCCTCATCTGTTCTGGCCTCCCTTTTCTTTTCTTCTGGGTTTTTTTAGGGCTCAAAAAAAATCTGCCACCCCAACAGTGACCTCAGGGAACAAGTGCTCCTTCTTTCTCTCTTTTACTTCTCTCTTTGTCCACGCGTGGAACGACTCCTCTGTTCCCCCTACCCCTCGAGACCACGGCCCGAGCCACAAGTCGAAAGGTGAAAGTTCAAACCCCTCTCTTTTTGAAGGGTTGCTCATAGCCGCGGACCACAGAGTTTTCTGGCTTTGACGTGGAGGGTGCTGACCTGCCTGTGGCCCTGTCTGAGTTTGTCAACGTAGGTGGTCTTCTTTCTTGCTGGGCGTGAGTCAAAGGCACATCCACATTTTGTGGGCCTGTAAAGTACAATGTGTATTAATACAAGTAGCGTAGGAGTCTTTGAGCACTGAGATTCTGGCTATTATAGGAGAGTAATGCATGATTAAAGGGCTGAAATAAACTGCTAGTGTGTGCGTGTTTTTGTGTGTGTGTGCATGTGTGCGTATATGTACTGTATATATACATTTATGTGTGCCCATATGTGTGTGTGTGGTATGTGTTTGTGTGTGTGTGTGTGTGTGTGTGTGCATGCATGTGTGTATGCGTGTGTGTGTGTGTGTGTGTGTGTGTGTGCATGCATGTGTGTATGCGTGTGTGTGTGTGTGTGTGTGTGCACGTGCATGTGTGCATGTGTGTATGCGTGCATGTGTGTGTGTGTGTGTGTGTGTGTGTGTGTGTGAGAGTGTGTGTGTGATTGTGGTTTGTCTGTGCGGTGTGTGCATGCATGTATGTCTGTGTGCATGCATGTATGTCTGTGTGCATGCATGTGTGTGTGTGTGTGTGTGTGTGTGTGTGTGTGTGTGTGTGTTTGTTGGGGCATTTGGGGATAGTAAGTATTTGGTTGAGTATGAGAGCCTCTCTAATTGCTGGTCTTCTCTGGACCAGGTTGTCTTTCTTCCACAACAAGAGTCAGCTGGTGAACAGAGAGGACCTGGTCAAGGTGCTCCTGCGTCATTTCAGACCACACGACCGTGTGACCGCACAACCTTTCTCTCCACAGTTTTAAGAGATTGCCCATGTACCTGCAAACCATTTTTTCCCCCATTTTTCCTGCAAATTTAGTAGCCAGTCATACCCTCTATTTATTTCAAGTCACCCTCCCATATGAACTTTCTCTGAGGGATGCAACTCCTCCCCCTACTTTCTGGAGACACCCGCTGTGCTTCTCGGCATGTTTGAGCCGGCTCACCCTCCCCCCTCCTGCTGGGGTGGACAGTCAAATGCCGCCCCCAATCGAACTGCGACTGCAATAGGCAGCTCACACTCAAATTACCAGTCAATGTGAGCGCGTTGGACCGATACACTATCCGAGGCCCCTCCTGCAAACCATTCTGAAGGAAAAAGAGGAGACAGGGGTCAAGAGAGAACATGCACCCCACACAATGTCCCCTTGACCCCCCCCAAAAAGACACTGGGAGAGGGGATCCTTTTTTTGATATTTTTTACTGGCTGTGTAGAGCAGTGATGGACAACCTAATCTTATATGTAGGCACATTTGGTTCAAGCACATATGTATGTGGACCTGCAGGAGCAATATATAGGTTAGGCAATGCAACTATAAATGTTAACCTTAAAACACAAAATAACCTGTCAACACATTCCCTTTTTCAAAGTGTTTACTGTACAGATTTTTGTATTTATTGTTTAAGATTTTTTTCCCGTTTCTCTCCCAATTTAGCAGCCAATTACACCCTCTATTTGTTTTGATTTACCCCTGGGTCCACAGATGGGGTCAGGGGTCCCTGGACAAAGTTCCATAATTGACCCCTCTGTTTCATCTCTTTCATATCAGTACAACCTCAAGCGGTCGTCATACTTCTACATAGAATTATGACATGGAAAAAAATAAAGATGATGTGGGCACAAAAACCTATATATAAGTTGATCAGGTTGATAGGTTCTGTGTGGCTCAGTAAGTAGAGCATGGCGTTGGCAACGATTAGGTTGTGGGTTCACCACATACACTGAAAAATGTATGTATTCACTACTGTAAGTCGCTTTGGATAAAAGCATCTGTTAAATGGCGTATATTATATTATATTATAATCAACTGGATTAAGTTCATGATAATGTCTTTAATATTTTGGCAAACATCTTGGCATCTTGGTTCACAGTTAATCATCAAAAGTGCAGTGCAGTACTGTGTGCTTTGGAACCGCAGTTGGGTGACATTCAACTGTGAATTAGGAGAAAGACAGAACACAATAAGTCACGCTCGAAGTGACTTAAGCTACGCTTTAAGTCACGACTTAAGTAATTCAATATCTCTGCCACACCCCACTCTAATCTCCTGGACCTTTGTCACCACAGACCTCAAATCATGCGCAGGATTTAACTCGCCAAAAAATAATTTGTTAATGAATTATCGCTTTTCCCTCGGGCAGAGTTATGTCTCCGAAACACAAGAGCCATTTCCTGTTTCCTGTCTTTGTGATGATGTCTTGAGATGGAAGAGAAATTACACCAAGAGCTGCTAACTTTTTTTTTTTTAATGATGGATGTAATCGCACTTCTCCCGAAAATTAATGTATTTATTATTTATAATTTATTTGCTTATTAATCATACTCCGTGTGTCAGAGCGGGCCGGACAAATGGGCCTGCCACGGAGATCAGGAAGGTCAGGCCTTTAAAAGCCCGCATTCATCATTGCGTCGTCATTATATGTCATTATTGCTGAGCTGGTTCTTGATTCTATAAATTAGAAAACAATCCATCGGACGCCGGGCCGCATCACGTAGGACCTAATTTCCACTGCGAGCCACTGGGTAGCAGGGGCTATCCATTATTCACCCCCCCCCTCCCCCAAATTGTTTTTCCTCACAGATTAGACGCCGTTTATATCCCCCCCGAGGCATTATTAAACAACATCCAGCATCCACAAGTTTCTGTCTTTTTAGTGACCGATGACCTTGAGTCTGCCTTTGCAAACTTCCCACACAAACACAAACAGCCTTATCGCACTGGGAGAGGGAAACCCAGGTCAAATGGTGATTTTGCTAATGGGGGGGTGGGGGTGTTCATGTTTTTTTATTTGTCTATCTTTTGGGAGGGATTTTGAAACGATGGATAAGGGACGACTGAACTCATGAGGTCCCATCCCATAATCTCGCGGTCTGAGACTCGTGACCCACTTTCTGGAGGTGGGGGTGACAGCCCTGTCCCATGGCCACAGCGGACCCTCCAGAAGGTGGGAGGGTGAAGGGGGAAGGGGGTGTAGGGTAGACAGAAGGGCCGAGCAGCCCCTGCCCTCCTCCAGCCGTGTCAGGGCACAACCTCCATGATGTTCACACCCTCTGAATGCTGATATACCATTGAGACACTTAACATAGACAAACGCACCTGTGCACCTGTATGAACGTGGGCTGTGACGGTATGACATTTTTTGCCATGTGATTTACTATCATGGTATTACGTTAAGTTTATGATAGTACTAGGCTGGTAGTGTAGTGTAATGGTTAGGAAGCTGGGCTTGTAACTCAGAGGTTGCAGGTTCAATTCCCAGGTGCGGCACTGCTGTTGTACCCTTGAGCTAAAGGTACTTAACCTGAATTGCTTCAGTAAAAATATCCAGCTGTATAAATGGATTGTATGTAAAGAAATGTAAACTGTGTAAGTCGCTCTAGATAAGAGCGTCTGCTAAATGCCTAAAGTGTAAATGTAAATGTAAAATGTACTATTTCATATTTTAATATTGTGGTATACTGTCATGCCCCTAGTATAAATGTACCTGTATGAACTAGGAGTGTAACAGGTTACGTATTCATACCGAACCGTTCAGTACAGGACTTCCGGTTCGGTACACGCTGTGAACCGAACAAATGCAATCTTGCTTTAACCACTAACGTACACATTTTGTGTGCATGGTTGCAGCAGTATTGACGGCCATTTTTAAAAAGAAATTTAAGAAAGAAAGATATGTGCCTTACTTTGTTCAGTAAATTATGGCCAATTAGCCACTGTTTACAAAGTTCATAATAAATGAAAAGCAATTTTATGTTTTGCATTCCTTTTTCCCCACTGTATCGAAAACATACTGAACCGTGACTTCAAAACCGAGGTACATACTGAACCGTGATTTTTGTGTAGCATTACACCCCTATTATGAACTCACTTTTACAAAGCCATCTCACCACCTAAACCTCTCACCCCTCCGTCCTCATTCTCGCCCCTCCCTGACTCGGACATCCTTCAACTTGTTCACTCCCACCATCCCACCACCTGCCCTCTCGATCCCATTCCCTCCCCCCTCTTCCAGTCCATTGCTATGGACATCCTCCCCTTTGTCTCTAATGTTATTAACTCCTCTCTTTCCTCTGGCTCCGTCCCCTCTTCCCTCAAATGCGCTCATGTTGTCCTCCTCAAAAAACCCTCTCTGAATCCTGCTGTCATTTAAAACTACCGACATGTCTCTCTCCTCCCATTCCTCTTCAAAACATTAGAGCGGGCTGTCTATAACCAACTGTCTGCTCATCTCCTACAGAATGACCTGCTTGATCCTAACCAATCTGGGTTCAAAACAGGCCACTCTTGCGGTCACTGAGGCTCTTCACGTGGCTAAGTCCCAATCCCTTAGCTCCGTCCTCCTCCTCCTCAACCTGTCAGCTGCATTCGACACGGTGGACCACCAGATCCTGCTCTCATCTCTCGTCGAGATGGGAATCTCTGGATCTGCATTGACATGGTTCGAGTCCTACCTGGCTGACCGGTCCTACCAGGTGGCCTGGAGAGGATCCCTCTCCTCTCCCCACACCCTCTCTACCGGAGTCCCGCAGGGCTCGGTGCTAGGCCCCGTCCTATTCTCGTTGTACACCAAGTCACTTGGTTCTGTTATTTCTGCTCATGGTTTTTCCTATCACTGTTATGCTGATGACACACAACTCTTTCTCTCCTTCTCTCCATTCAAGACCCAGATCCCGGCATGGATCTCTGCATACCTGGCTGACATCTCTGCATGGATGTCCACCCACCACCTGAAGCTGAACCTGGGGAAGACAGAGCTACACTTCCTCCCAGCGAAGGGCTCCCCGATGATTGATGCGTCAATCACCGTGGAAGGCTCCATAGTGTCTCCGTCCCAATCTGCCAGGAGTCTTGGAGTGACCCTGGACAACCAGCTGTGCTTCTCGAGCCACATTGCAGCAATCACTCGGACCTGCCGATTCTCCCTCCACAACATCTGGAGGATCTGACCGTTCCTCACCCAAGAGGCCACACAACTCCTGGTCCAGGCCCTGGTGATCTCACGTCTGGACTACTGCAATTCCTTGCTGGCAGACCTACCGGCCTGTGCCATCAAGCCACTGCAACTAGTCCAGAATGCTGCCGTTCGTCTGGTGTTCAACCAGCCGAAGTTCACCCACGTCACCCCTCTACTCTCCTCTCTGCACTGGCTCGCCATCGCAGCACACATCAGATTCAAATCACTGGTGCTTGCTTTTCAAGCGGCTAGAGGTACTGCTCCCCCATACCTCCAGTCACTCATCACTCCCTACACCCCAGCCAGACCCCTCCACTCCGCCTCCTCTGGCAAACTGACTGCCCCATCCCTCCGGGGTGCCTGGCAGCTGCTCCTCGCAGTCTCGTCTTTTCTCTGTCCTGAAGAGAGGGGTGGTGGAACAACCCTCCACAATCGGTCAGGACTGCGGAATCACTTGCGATCTTCCGCAAGAGACTCAAAACCCACCTTTTCAGACTCCACTACCACTGAATTCTGAACATCTAGCAAATTGTCACCACCACTGGCTATTTTCCAACACTACATACCCCTGCTTACTCCATTTAATAAAATAAATAAAAAAATATATTTTTAAATGACTAACCTTTTCCTTCCCAGTGTTACAGGTATGGTACGCAGCTGCCTGCAATGATGTCTATTGCTGTATTACTGCACTGATCTTGTGCGCTAACTATGATTGTTCCTACCATGTATTTATGCACATCTTGTAAGTTGCTCTGGATAAGAGTGTCTGCTAAATGCTTAAAATGTAAATGTAAAATGTACAAACACACCTGTATGAATGCACCTGTATAAACTAGGGCTGTGATGGTATGACATTGTTTTGCCACGTGATTTACTATCACGGTATTATGTTAAGTTTAGTACTACTTCATATTTTAATATCGTGGTATACCATCATACCCCTAGTATGAACACACCTGTATAAACGTACCTGTATAAACGGGGAAGCAGTGATACTGTTTTGGAAAAAGTGAAGCCCTGTAAGTTGGCCCGCTGGGGCCAGTAAATAATTCAGCGTAACAAAACACAAAAGAGGGTCACTGCTCCTCACCCCAGGGTCTCCTCTGTCCTTTCCCTCACCTTGTGCTGTCCCGGGCCGGGAGGGGAGGGAGGAGGGGGCACCACATGACCCCTGAGTTTAACCCCCTAAATATCTCATCTCCCCACAGTCCGGCCAAGTGTCCTCCAACCGCTGAGGGTGAACGAGCGAACCAGGAGCTCCCAGTGACAGGGGAAGACTCAGGAAATCCCCCAAATAATCTCTGCTAAAAGGAACGGTTTTAAGACAGATCAGCCGAACCAAGACAAAGAAATGAACAACCAGTCTGTTATAGACGGGTGCACATAAGTGGTACGCCAGTACGCATTCGCATCCTCAAACGTTAATTGCGTACCAAGCAAGACGACAAACTTTTGAAACATACTTTAAGTTTGATCAGTCCATCACTGGTAAGTTAATTAACTTAGTTAGTTAGTTAAGTACATTAATTAACGGGTACCACATATACTGAAAAATGTGTATATTTGCTACTGTAAGTCACTTTGGATAAAGGCGTCTGCTAAATGGCATATATATACATATATATGCCACTTATACCCCCATCCCGGGACCATCGCCCCCACCCCGTCCCGTCCTGCACCCACATGCCGTTCTCTCTTCACTCTCTCATCTTTAATCCGAGGCGGAGTTTAAGTGCCAGAAATCCCAAACTGCAGAAGGAACAAGAGAGAGGGTCCTAATCTAATCTGCCCCCCTAGACTCGGGACGGCCTCATGAAGTAGGCCAGGAACCGGGGGTAAACTAAGCCCAGGCCTCCTCTCAAAGCCCCACCCCCACCCCCACTTATCCTGTCAGCGGCAGCACCCAGAATGCCCCCTCCTTATCCTGACAGTGACTGGCCCATTAGGAAGCTGGAGAAGCCCCTTTTCCAGGCTGTGTCCATGCCCCCCCACCCCTACCCCACACACACACACACCCAACACACACACCCACACACACCCAAACACACACACACACACACACACACACACAGCCCCACACAGCCAGATTAGACAGTGCACTTTCTTCAAGGAAAAAAGAGGCCAAAGAGGGATCAGACCTTTTTACTCTGATTTATAGAGGGGGTGGGACAGTGGGGGGGTGGCCTCTGCTCCCTCTCCCCTCTGGGGAAACCTGAACCTGAGCGGTCTCCCTTGGTAACCCTGAGCGGTCTCCCTTGGTAACCGCTGTAACCAAACCCTTGAAGGTCTGGACACCCCCTCATCTGCTGGACACAGCCTCTCTGAACAGGTAATGCAACCCTGACACACACTCACACTCACACACACACACACACACACACACACACACACACACACACACACACACACACACACACACACACACACACACACACACACACACACACACACACACACACACACACACACACACACACACACACACACACACACACACACACACACACGCACACACGCACACACACGCACACACACACACACACACAGACACACACACACACACACACACACACACACACTCACACACTTACACACCTACACACCTACACACCTACACACACACATTCACCTCTTTTTATCCTGTAGGAAGTACTTGGCCACTGTTCTACACTGTCAATATATCTGATGATTTGTTTTTTGGGGGGAGGGCATAATGTGGGGGTATTCTCTCCCTTGACCCCCGGTCTCCTTCAGAATAGTTATCAGGTACATCGGCGATCCGTTAAACTGCTGAGAGTGAAACTGTGGGGTCTCTCTGTTGAGTGGTCGCACAGGTTCGGGGTTGAGCACGCTGCAACAACCTTGAGCTGCTTCTCCCTTAACTATCTTAACCAGCCTAACCACTAGCTGGTTAACCACTACCACTGGTTATGGAGGAAATACAACCTGGTCTGGTGAGGATAGTTCAACAGTTAGATTGAAGGTTAGAGTGGCTCTAGTACTCAGTCAATATGTACACTTACTGTCACAAGTACCCTAGTACAAACATACACACACTCACAAGCACACACATGCACACTTTCCAGAAAGCACACACACACACACACACACACAAACACACACACTAGCAGAGGTACACAAATGAACACTCAAACATAACACACACACACACACACAAACACACAGTGTGAGACAAAATACCAAAATTGACAACACTAAAAAAAATTAAATAAAAGAATAATAATAATCCTGAACCTGTCACTGCCAACTACCCTTCCACCCACTGAAGTGTTTTAGGGTTGACAAGGAGAGTTTGTACATTTAATGTACAAAAAAACCCCAAGTAATTTATGGCTGTTCTCCTGAGGGCTTTTTCTCAATAACTCTCTCCTGCCGAGGTCAGGGCAGCGGAGTCAGTCAGCTCTAAAGTGACAGTGCATGGACTTGCCAAAAATGTTTGACAAACACAAACACACAAACACTTGCACCTCTACCTCCTGCAAAAACACCCAGCGTGACCCCCCCAGCCCCCTCCCCAAGGATAGATCAGGTCTGTCATCATTTTATTTATTTATTGTTTTCTCACAAATTACTGTAAATGTATAAAGTTTATGGAGTTTCCATGTATAGTTCACACTTATGTGTAAATGGTATGATGGTAATTGGCCGAAATAAAATGTGTGAACATTTATGCGCATTTGAATTTTAGCACATTTTAAAACAACATGTTGGGCTTTTGTTTCACTGCATTAACCTTAGACACAACTCTAAAAGTTATAATTAATGAAATAAATGGCACAGACTGAAGAACTATTGCAGTAACTAAGGCAGTAAGTGCACTGTGTAGCTACACCAACCTGGTTACATATGGGTGCAGAACACCCCCACCTGCTGGCGATTAACAGCATGACAAGAGGGAGAGACCCGAATGGACTAGGGGTGCTGGTGGATAACGTAGCGGTCTAACGCACCGTATTTGTCTGGTTCTGTACGAGTGTCAGCTGCCTATCAGGGACACGGTTTGAAATCCGTCTCTGCCAGACCACAAACAAAGTCTTAGAGAAGTGGACTAGGAGATGCATTTATCATTTAAAGTATATTCTTATGAAGTATATCCTCAAATATATTCATGAACATCAGGAAAAAAATGAAATAAGAGTGAAAGGTCAGAAAACTATTCTTGAGCATTCTATATAAATCAAGTTTTTCAACAACAAAAAAATATATAGAGGGCCATGGATAGCGTAGCGGTCTAACGCACCGTATTTTGGCTGGTCCGATATGGTGTGCGCTGCCTGTCAGAGACACGGTTAGAAACCCGTCTCTACCAGACCGGTCCTGGTCGTCATCCCCGATCGGGGGCAGTGTTTGGCTGTCTGCCCCAGGGGGAGGGTGAGCCGGCTCGGGTCCGCCGTGAAGCACGTAAGGGAGTCTCCAGAACATGGGTGGGTGAATTCTCTCTCGAAGGAAGCGGAGGGCAAATCGAAATAAATAGAGGGTGTAATTGGGCACTAAATTGTGAGAAAAGCGGGAAAAGAAAAAAATATATATACTGTATATAAATACATATATCTGTGTAAAAAGGCTTGTGAGGAAAAAATGGTAGAAAACTCGTACAAGGACAGTGTGTTGTTTTGCAGTTGGAATGAGCTTGGAGCCATCTTGGAAACAGCAAATACAAAGTTTCAGCTCAAATGAAAACACAGAATGCAAGGCCTGGGTTTCTGCACAACACAATAGGCAGGTGTCTCATCTCATCTTCAGCCGCTTATTCCTGGTCAGGGTCGCGGGGAGGCTGGAGCCTATCCCAGCATGCATAGGGGCGAGAGGCAGGAATAAACCCTGGACAGGTCGCCAATCCATCGCAGGGCACTACATACACCATTCACCCACACACTCATACCTACAGGGCAATTTAGACTCTCCAATTAGCCTAATGTGCATGTCTTTGGACTGTGGGAGGAAACCGGAGTACCCGGAAGAAACCCACGCGGACACGGGGAGAACATGCAAACTCCACCCAGAAAGGCCCCCGGCCGGGATTCGAACCCGGGACCTTGTTGATAGGCAGGTGTCAGAACACCAATCCAATAAGTCAAGGATTTACGACAATTTTCCACGACTGTGTTTCATAGTACAGTCCAGTTATAAATTCTTAAAGCAGTAACTTGACACCTGGTCCTGGTGCATCATCCAAAACAATGGATTATTGTAAATGAGAATTTGTTCTCAACTGACTTGCCTGGTTAAAGATTTAAAAATATTATTACATTTTATAAAAAAACAAAAATAACAATATAATGTTGATGTTTGGCGCAATATTAGTTTATGTTATTGGATGTGTTATAGAGATCGTCAGATCATATAGAGATGAGAAGATGAGAAGATTTCACTGCTCACCTCCGTCAGCCAATAAAAGTATTTAGATGAAGATCTCTTTGCTGAGATCCAATTATTCACACTCTTGATGAGAGATGAGCAAAGAATGCTGTCTAAAATATACAGTACAGATGTACAATCTTTCAGCAATTGTATTAGTATAAAAGAATATAAATGTATACATTATAGCTCATTACCAGTATTGTGTAAATACATATACAGTATAGCTCATCTTTATCAAGGGTGTGAATACATTTCGAGGGTATACTGTATATTACCGTGGAGACCGCTCTCCAGTCTGTACAGGTTAAATAAGAACAATTTCTCCTAGTCAATAAATACCCCTCTCTGTACCTCCCTCTCTCATTTCCACCCCTCTCTTTCAACCACAACCTGTCACAGAGAACAAAGCAATAATCGTAATATACTGCACACAATACCAATAACAGGATTCACAGCATTTTTCTTAACAGGAGGCGGCCAAAAATCTCCACTTTTCGAACGTTTGCCCCGCCACATCCATCTCCCGTTCTTCCATTAGCCTCCGCGTGCAGGACAGGCCCTTGTTACTCCCGTACGGCACGGAGCCAAAACCGGCCCGACCCACTTAATAAAGACAGGGAGAGAAGACACCATGGGAGAGATAAGTCAGGCAGAACTCAGGGCAAAATGGCCATTAGAGTTAAGAGATTAGGGTGTGCTGGGGGCATCGTCTTGTGGTGCATGCTGGGAGTTTAAACAATTTATTTTAAATCAATTTTGTTTCAGATTTTTCTCCTGTTTTTCTCCCAATTTATTAGCCAATTACACCCTCTATTCATTTAGATTTACCCTCCCCACACGAGTCCACCGCTCGTCTCTACGAGGTAAGCTAATTCTAAGAGGGCAGCGAACTCCACTTCCTTCGAGATGGAATTCACCCACCCACGTTCTGGAGACTCCCTTACGTGCTTCAGAGCGAACTCGAGCCGGCTCATCCCAAAGTCAAATGGACAGTCAAATTCCACCCCTGATCAGGGTTTCGAACCGCGCCCCTGACAGGCAGCGCACACCATATCAGACCAGCCAAGATACGGTGCGTTATACCGCTACACTATCCGCCGCCCCAGGATGGGAGTTTTAAGAGATTTTAAAGGGGGCTGAAAGACTAAGGCCCGAGCCCTATCCCGAAGATTTCCGCTGAGCACAGTGAAAACAATGTGCTGGATTTAACAGCTCACCCCCTCCATCCCCTTGTCCAGCTTGTGGTCTCCTCGCCGGCCTTTGGGAAGATTTGCGGACACATTCTCATTACTCAGATGAGACCCCAACCCACACCCTCCACCTCAGTAAGCTGGGAGAGTTTTTGTGTTCCCACCCTACGCTACTGAGAAGAGTGACCACCTGCTCCCTCGGAAGGACCGGAAGTCGTCTCCTGGCGGACGGAGAGGTATGGTGGGGAAATTCACGTTTATGGGGTGGCAGTGAAAGTGTTTAATTAACCAGCTTCAACAATCAAAATTTTTGATGGCTGGTTCTTGTATTAACAGGCTGTTGTAGTGTACGAACAAAGCTTGTCTCCCACTGAGTCCAGGTTTGAAATTTTTGCCAAGCCATTGAAGCTAGATTACCTTCAGTTGTTTGCTTCCATGCTGAATTTTCACATAGGAGGTTTGGGTCGATTACTAATATGTCCAGAAGTGGCAGAGTTGCAGGGTCTTGTTTCACTTTTGGCTGTTATGTTATATATTTTTTAAATGGCACAGTAGCTTAAATTCCCGAACTGGGGTGCGGACAAACTGCAAAGAGGGAGGGATGATTAGGACAGGGTTCCTAAACTTTTCATCTCAAAGTTCTGACCCTCCCTCTGGCTGAGCACCCTCATCTCAATAAAATGGTGGATGTTTGACACCATTATTCAACACCCAATACAGACTCCAACACAGCAGCCATTTAACACATCATCAGTACATGGAGTAATCAGTCATATATTACATGTCTATATGACATGTATTTCACACAATATAAACATGTCATATTTACAATATTAATTACAGTGATATCAATATTACCAAAGACTTGTCAAATATTTATTTTAAAGTCTAAAATATATCATTTATGCAATATGCAAATACAGAAAAGGGGTCAAATATGTTTTCCATTTTGTTGAGGACGCTTTAAGCTCTAAACAGGAGTTCCCCTCTGACTAGAACCCCTGGGTAGGTAGGAGCCGGCGGGTGTATGGCCCAGGAATTCACTTTGTTGAAACTAGGTAGAGAATGTAATCTTGCCTCACACAAGTTTGGACCCAGAAGACAAGATGTTTAGAACTGGAGTTACAGATGTATTGGTTATTTTTTCATTTCATACCATTGCTTAATAATAAGCTAAAATTCCATATAAGGTGCTTGGAGGGCTGGCGGAACCACCATTAGAAAAGCGATGGGTCAAAATGCCAATATGGTGTAAAAGATCACCCCAGGGGAGGATGGAAAGTAAACATTTTTAATGGGTCTTTGGCTTTTGAGGGACAGGGCTGATTGGCTCACTCCATGAGCTGCTGATCCTCTCCACTGTTCCCAAGGGATCAGCGTTTCTCACCTGGGTCCTGTGTGCTCACACTCTTACACACAAACACACTCTCTCACACAGACACACACAGACACACACACTCTCTCACACACACACACACACACACTCACACACTCTCTCTCTCTCTCTCTCAATCAGACCTTTATGGTAGTGGCTAGACGGAAGCCACTCCTGAGTAAAAAGCATATGATAGCCTGCCTGGAGTTTGCCAAACAGCACTTAAAGGAAAAAGATGATCTGGTCTGATGAGACAAAAATTTAACTTTTTGGCCTGAATGCCAAGCGCTACCATAAAGGCCTGATTGATGGAGTGCTGCAGAGATGGTTGTTTTTCTGCCAGGTTCTCCCATTGCTGCAGAGGAACTCTGAAGCTCTCTTAGAGTGGCCATTGGGTTCTTGGTCACCTCCCTGACCAAGGCCCTTCTTGTCTGGTTACTGAGTTTGGCCGGACGGCCAGCTCTAAGAAGAATCCTGGTGGTTCCAAACTTCCATTTCACACTCGTTCTACCTGCAAGTGCTTTCTCTCATCTCTCTCTCTCCGGGGTCCTGTGGAAACTTAAGGGCCTCTTGGACCACAACCACATCAAAAATATTATATGTATGTATATATATGTATATTAAATGACATACAAAAATGTAAATTGGGCTATAACAAATATTTTCAGTGTAGTGAAATATTTGGCAGTGTATTTGGCTGGCAGTGTAGTGTAATGGTTAGGAAGCTGGGCTTGTAACTCAGAGGTTGCAGGTTCAATTCCTAGGTGGGGCACTGCTGTTGTACCCTTGAGCTAAAGGCATTTAACCTAAATTGCTTCAGTAAAATATCCAGCTGTATCAATGGATTGTATGTAAAGAAATGTGTAAGTTGCTCTGGATAAGAGTGTCTGCTAAATGTCTAAAATGTAAATGTATTTTGTTTGATTAATTGATCATTGTTGCTATAACTTGGCTAGGTGGCAGACTGGTCTCCATTGAGTTCAGTTGGTTGAGTTCATTCACCATGGAAACCTGGAGACAACGGAGGGAAAGGCTAATGCAGAGAATATAGATGCTGCCACAATCAATAACAATGTACTGGGCCATATGAATGAATGATAATTGGATTTATATCACGCTTTTTTTCCAAGGAACTCAAAGCACTTTACCACGATAGGGGGGCAACTCACCTCCATCGCCACCATCGCCACCAATGTGCAGCACCCACCTGGACGAACGCGACAGCAGCCATAGTGTGCCAGTACAAACTCACTACACATCAGATACACAGTGGAGAGGTGAGGAGGGAGGGATAGAATCAATTCCATGTATGTATATGCATATATTGTCTTGGTTGTGAATTTGGCACAACACCCTGGTTGTTAGCACCCTACTCTTTTTTGAAAAGCACCATGGGATCTTTTATGACCACGAAGTGTCAGGACCTCGGTTTTTACCGTCCCATCCGAACAATGGACATGTAGTCCCATGGGATCGAACCCACAACCTTGGCAGAGAAGTGGACACTAAGCTAAGCAAAGAGACGGATATCATCCGTATATGTGTGTTTCTCCAAAGATCTCTTCCATCACTGAGACCCAGGGTGAGTTTCAGCACAGTATCGCAGAGGCCACTGTGAGATGGCACTGAAAATCGAGTGACAACAATAACAAGGCATTAATAAAATAATGTAATGCAGACAGATGGCTCTTGTTTGCATGAAAAGAATAATATATGAAATAGATTTAAATTGCCTGATATAAATCTCAAATCAGCTTACTCAAATCTCATTTTCTTCTTGGGTTTTTCTTGCCGTTTTTCTTGTAGTAATCTGTTCTTTATTTTTTGGTGTGATGTGGTAAAATTGTTGACAGCAGGTGAGGGGGAGGGGGGGGGGGGGTGGAAAGAAAACAACCCAGCAGGGAGCACATCCAACACAAAAAGCAGCTCATTGTGTCTTAATCTGTCTGTGGTAAACAGGTTAAAGAAAGGCCAGAGGCCATGTGTACAAAGACTCTAAGAGTAGGAGTGCTGATCTAGGATCAGGATTCCCCTGTCCATATCCTAACCATATCCATTATGAGCTAAAAGGCTAAACTGATCCTAGAACAGCACTCCTACTCTTAGAATCTTTGTACATACGGCCCCAGGCCTTTACACACGATTAATCTGTACAGTTTCAATTTAACTGAATACAATACCCCTATCCTCCATTAAATATTACACAGAATGTCAAATGTCTTTCATCTCAATCAACATACAAGGTGTCTCATTAACGTATTGGTCCTCTACACAGACATGACATACAATAGAATCACCCTCCAAATGTTCATATCCCATGCTGACCACCTAAATAACTTCACCACAATAAAACAAATTCAGTGGTTGTAATATAACCTGATAATATCTCAATATAATGTGTTTATAGCAGACTAAAGGCAGGCAAGTATCTATAGATGTCCTCAAATATACTAATCTGCTTGTCTCAAGACCTGGATTTGTATTTGCATTTGCATTTGTTCATTGCTGTCCACGTGGGCCATGCTAAGGTGTTAAGGGGTGTAGACGTTAGTTTAAATTAGATGACTGGACACGGTCTTTGTGTTAGGACACTTTGGGTGTCACCAAATACAGTAAAGATAACCAGATGCTCAACTATCGGGCAGTCCTTATCTGCACAAATGATCTGCGGTGGTCACTGTCTTGGTGTGGTGTACTGGAACGTAGCGCCATCTAGTGGTTCGACACAATCACGACCCGCACAGTAAGAAACGAAAATGAGGAATAATATGGCCAAACGTGGACGAGGGGAAACTAGACAAAGACGTTGATGTAAACGGAAATAAATTCAAATAATCGTAATAGATGGTTATTCATTATTGGTTATTTATTCATTACATGTCACACATTAAATCTTGCCCATAAATATTTTATGAAAGATTTGTATTTGATATTTTTACATTTCGTGTTATTTGCCATAAGTCTACATTAACTCGTCCCATTCCATAGACACACGTCACAGAAGGGAGGCAAGACACAGAAATACAATAAAATACTTTTTTAAATGTTATCCATGAGAAATAGTACAAATGGGGGTTAGAAAAAGCTTTCAAATATTTTAGCAAAGTACTTAACCCAGATTGTCTCCGTAAATGCATGGATGGTTTATATATTATAAAATGCAAGCCAAGTACAGTGCGTTGCCCTGGGTGAGGTTTTGTTCTATACAAACAAACAAAAGTAATATGAACCATGGTTCATCTCAACAACAACAACAACAATAAATAACAATACAAATACGCATCTTATAGGGGTAATTCATTCATAATGTTTAAAAAAAAAAAATCAACAGTACCAGTTTCTTATCCTTGGGGTGAGTTATTGTTATCATCGTTAATCCACTCTCTGATTCTTTAAGCCAGCATTCTCAGTGTTAAATGGGCAACATCAACGCAAGAAGCACAGGCCCCCAATCCTTCCCTATAACAAGGTCTTATCTTTCATTATCACGGGATTTTTAAAGATTTGAGTCTCATTAAATAAACAGTTTCTAATCCCCCCCAAACCCCATCCCCTGTATTGTTCATTTCGACTAATATAGCAACAGCAAGCCGTCACAATGACAAAAACCACGCAGCGATTATTTCCTGGTGACGTGTTGCTGGGGATGGGTACTAGCTCGAGATGCTTGTGACCCCAAGACGCTGCTCATCAACACAATAGGATCCGAGGGTCAAACCGCAACAGATTGAAGCCAAATTCCTTTTTTTGCGACGGGGGATTGCGATTCGACGAAGTGACACAAAATCTCCTTAAAAACCTGGTTGACTATACGCGATTTAAGACCCCGGGGGCGATTTGCATATGTGCATTATTTTAATGAATTAGGGGCAAGGGGATAAGACGACCTTTAGTGAATATTGTTGCCGAGTAAAGAAAAGTGACTTCTCTCTATCCCTTTCGAACAAGCGACCCCTGTTATTTTAGAGGACCCCGTTCACCGCACTGGCGTCAGGAGGTCAGATCGCTCATGCAGAGGTAAATTGGATATGCACGTTAATCCGGAGAGGGTGTGAGGAGGAGGGAGGGGGTGGACTGTTTATTAAAAGCCAAGGAGGGACACAATAAATCAACGCCATTTCTATGTTGTCTGGGATTTAAAACAAAAGGACCCGCAATGCCAAAGCTCCAAGCAGAATGCATTGACATTGTTTCCGCTATACCCTTGCTTGCTTGACTGCCCTCCGGTCAACGTGTGCTGGTTTCTGCACTTCTTGTACTACTATCCCATCTGCAGTGTTGGGGAAATTACTCTGAATGTGTAGTTAACTAAGTTACCAATTACGCTACACTGGAAGTAGTTAAAAGAACGTGTAATCCAATTTCTTAATTTTCAACACTGAAAATACAGTATGTACCTCCCTCTGACAATGAAGACACTATCTATTCAGGGAACTCTGATCTGTCAAAGCAAATTAAGGATAAGTATGTCTTTATAATGTTGCACACAATTAAAACTTGTAAAATGTAAAAAAGTAAACACTTTGATGTCATACAATAAGCAGCTTCTAACCAGGGTGAGATTAGATGCCTGTAAATAGTGAGTTTACAATGTACACCAATATGCACAGTGGAGCAAAAGGGGCTGTGTTGAACAGGACTGGTTCATACTGTAGCCAATGGTACCCTGAGTGAGCTACTCTACCTTGCAGACCTCTGCTGCTCACTGACACACAGAACTCAGCACTCGGTCATCGGACTCACAGCAGAACTTTTGATTCATACGGAACATTCGCGGTCTCTCAATTCTCTCAGCTCTTGTCCGACAGGCGGTTGCGCTTTGCACTGAAAATGTCCTTTCCCATGGCTAGGTAAAGATGCTTTGATCTCCGTTCATTTCAATGGAAAGATGCAGGCTTGGCGCGTGAATGTAGACTAAATTAACTAGCTGTCACATAATATGAAAATATTATTTGTATTTGCGCCCCACCAAGAGAAAATAGCACAGGCCCCACTGCATACAGACGGAATCTAACCGAGTGCTCAAAGTTGGCGCTTGACATTTGCTCGTTGAAGTTTAACGAATGAACCAAAGCCACAAACTTTGGACAGGAATCCCGAAACCCAACTTCAACATTTAACTTAGCCATACCTTTAACGAATGGAGTTAGCCAGAGTTGCATGGTAAAACGGCAGCTACATTAGCAACATAATGTTAGCTAGCTATCTACTTGCCCAAATATGTTCTCAAGTTCGAGCTTGATGTCTTCGATGCGTTGAGCAACTTCTGCTTTGGTTGGCACTGAAAAGTGTATACTTTCTCATTTTCTTTGATTAGTTTCGTGTATGGCCATGGTGGTTCCATCTCCTCGTCCATGATTAGCCAAGAGTACCGCTGCACCTTCTCATCAAACAAAATCAAGCAGCTGTGTAGAAACAGTCACATGACATTTGATAGGCTATATTTTGTAAAAATAAAATAAATATAATATTACCGTTGCTGTGGAGATGTAACTTGTACCCTTTGTCCACGCTACCCCGCTACTTAACGAAAAAATCATTTAACTGCTTTTGCGCAAGATAAATTCCTGGGTATGTAGGCTACTTAGCCTTGTGTAGCCTACATAAAGCATTTACACCATTGCGGGGTCTTATGTACAGTGTATTTATTGTTTGGAGTTTAAATAATAATAAAAATTTAATCGATGTAACTAATAGACAAACCAAAAACTGCATGAAAAAAATATAACAAATGTTTTCGATTTTTGTGTGATCAATTGTTTTTTTATTTTATACATTTTGGAAAACAAAACAAACTATATATGTACATTCAAAGCAAATGTATTTGTCAATTGTATTCTTGTTCATGACTTACTTTATTCCATTATACCTGTGTGTATTTCATGTATTTAACTATTTGTTCAAACTTCGTATTTCCTGCCACCTTGTCACATGTCTTCCGTTTCTCACCCCAATTACTCAGGCTCTTTTCTGAAAATATGAAGGGAAGGGACATATTTTAATTGATGAAAGAGCACAATGGTGCGTAGATCATAACAATTCAGTAACAACATTAATAAGAAATGTGCATTGTGTGGGCTAAAGATTCGATGTTTGGTATGTTGCCTTCATCGATGAAATGGTGTTTTTGCAGATGGTAACCTTTCATAACCTCAGACGTGCCAGCAGTGACAGGAAATGGCCAGCAGAAGGCGCCAGACTTCCATGTCTTTGTTCTATTATCATGTGGCCAGCAGGGGGCGCCAGACCTCCATGTCCTTGTTCTACTCGAATGTGACCAGCAGAGGGCGCCAGACCTCCATGTCCTTGTTATATTCCCATGTGGCCAGCAGAGGGCGCCGGCCCTCCATGTCCTTGTTCTATTCCCAAATTGGCGCCAGGTCGCCAATCTTTCGAAGCCATGAGGTAAACACTGGCGGAAAAGATACAAACGGCGCTTTCACTATTCAGTATAAAAAAGAGCAGAAGCAGACATTAAATATCCCCAAAACACAATTGAATCAAATTTTCAACTTTACTACAGAAACGCTCAAGGGGAGACAAGAGCATAATATATTTTTAATGGTAGTTATTTTATTAATTAAACCCAATTGACCAAATTAACCCGATGATGTCACCTAATTGAAGGTTGAATTTTTTAAGATTTATATGTATTAATTTATTTAAAAAATATGTATAACAAATCATACAAAGATTTGTTTGCACTTTCACAGTTTGTTACTTTGAATGTTTTTTAATTTTTAAGTTTGGCAAAAGTTTGAGAACAGATGAGAACCAATACGATCTGGTAGGACATGCACACATCCCAGCTGGCGTCGATGCACAGGAAGAGGCAGCATTATTCGAAATATTGCCCATTCATAAAATATTGAATATGAAAAGCGATATGAAAAATGCATACAGTTGTTGTAATTGAGAGAAAACGTTAACATGCCTGATAGGGGTGTAAGGGTACACGTTTTCGTACCGAACCGTTCGGTACAGGACTTTCGGTTCGGTACGCGCTATGAACCAAACGAATGCAATCTTGTTTTAACCACTAACGCATGTGCGGAACTTTTTGTGTGCAGTTGCAGCAGTATTGACGGATAATTAGCCATTGTTTACAAAGTTATTTTTCCCCAGCTGTACTGAAAACGTACCGAACTGTGACTTCAAAACCGAGGTACGTACCGAACCATGATTTTTGTGTATCGTTACACCCCTAATGCCTGCGTATTCCTCTTTCGCTGACAATCACGACACAATGGCTCCGTTCTGTTGCTCCCTCACCACAACATTCCTAACAAAGGCCCATATTCTGCGCCTGCCATTAAGAGATGTCGTCACCACACCACAGCGAGGGCATCGACCCCATCGTCGGCGGTGGAGACTGTGACCCACGCGCCAAAAACGCCGACCACACAACTCCGCGTTCTGGCCCCTGGTGGAACGCCGCGCTGGGCCAGCAACCATGAGCGCGGTCAGATAGTTTGGGGCGGAAAGCCTTCCGAGCAGAGAAAGGGAAAAAAAGTGTTTTATTATTTCACGAGAGCCTCAGACAGAGTCACAGCTATGCAAGAGCTCTCCACAGGAAATGCGGCTGTTAAACGGTTGGGGGGGTGCAAGAACCTCAACTTAGAATTTTTGAGTTCAACTTTCAAATGCATAACATTAGACTAAAGGGTGTGCTGCTTTTCTCTTTGTACATGTCCTTCATTCGGATGGGATGGTAAAAACCGAGGTCCTGACTCTGTGGTCATAAAAGATCCCATGGCACTTTTCGAAAAAGAGTAGGGTGTTAACCTGGTGTCCTGGCCAAATTCCAAACCAAGACAATATATACAGTATATACATACATGGAATTGATTCATTCTCTCCCTCCTGGCCTCTCCACTGTGTATCTAATGTGTGGTGAGTTTGTACTGGCGCACTATGGCTGCCGTCGTGTTCACCCAGGTGGGTGCTGGTGCTGAGGTGAGTTGCCCCCTATCATTGTAAAGTGCTTTGAGTTCCTTGGAAAAAAAGCGCCTTATAAATCCAATCTTCATCAAAATCAAATTGCCCCTCAAGGACTAATAAAGATGTATTGTCTGTCATCGCACACAAAGGCTCCATTCAGGCTCTCCCTCACCTTCCTTGTCACACTTCTGACCATGCTGGTAGACACCCCCAGATCTCTCCCATCTCCACGCCCTCCTCCGATTGGTGTTCACAATGTGTGCTCTTCACCTTCAGACCAATCACGGGCCAGTATGCAACCCATGTGTGAAATGAAATAAAAAACATTACATCACATTCCTTTGGTAGGCATGCTCACCCAGAGCAATTTAGAAAACAAAGTCATAAGTGCTTTCAAATGGGTTAAGTAAACACAGTGATGCAAACAGTACTACTACAGATAAAAAGGATAAGCAACATTCTTGGTGTCATTTACATTACATTTTAGGCATTTAGCAGACGCTCTTATCCAGAGCGACTTACACAGTTTACATTTCTTTACATACAATCCATTTATACAGTTGGATATTTTACTGAAGCAATTCAGGTTAAGTACCTTGCTCAAGGGTACAACAGCAGTGTCCCACCTGGGAATTGAACCAACAGCCTCTGAGTTACAAGCCCAGCTCCCTAACCATTATGCTAGCCACTACTTGTCAGTACAAATGTAGCAAGAAGTCTTTCAACTTCACTGTTTAGCAATCGTCCAAAAGTATCTAATCTCATCTAATCTAATTTAAGCACACTGGCACACTTACCGCTAACTGGCAGAGAGTCAGACCCATAGTCAGGATCTTGTAGGAAGTCCTGCAGCTGAATGTGCTCCTTGATCTTAACTCTCGTTGGTGCGTTGTGGGACTTCCTCCTCACCTAATCTCTGCGCCACCAGAACCCGCAAGAATGAAGTTATTTTTTGAGGCTGCGCTCTGAGAACCTTCCCTCATGGTGCTGCGAGTGTGCTGTTTGGCTCTGGCCCAGAATGTCTGGAATTCTAATTCTGTGAGCCGCTGAGGGGCAGCGGATTTCGGCACGTTCCGGATTCCGACGGGGGATCGAAACACAGGGGGGGAAGGCTGCTTTAGTGGACAAACACCTGCATTGTTTTGAGGGGGGATGTTTTTGGAGCTGTGAGCTGTACACAAAGCTCTTAATGTGTATGCCATTTTTACAGGTCTGGTCCTAAAGGAGTGAGGTTTTGTTGTGCTTTGTTGTGTTCCTGTGTTTGAAATATTGCTGTTCAACTGCCCACTACTTTTAATACTTCACAGGTGCATGACTGAATCATGTTTGAAAGGTTTATGTGTCAACGTTTTTATGAGTGAGTGTGTGTGTTTGTCTGTATGTATGTGTGTGTTTTGTGTGTGTGTGTGTGTGCATGTGTGTGTTTGTGTGTGTGCGTGTGTGTGTGTGAGTGTGAGTGTGTGCGTGTGTGTGTGAGTCTGTGTGTTTGTGTGTGTGAGTATGTGTGTGTGTTTGTGTGTGTGTGTGTATGTGTGTTTGTGTGTATGTGTGTGTGTGTGTATGTGTGTGTTTGTGTGCGTGTGTGTGTGTATGTTTTAAGACCTTTAGTCATACTGCTAGCAATGACTTTGGTCCTTTGACCTTGTTCTTGTTTTGTGTCAATAATTAAGGGGTTGTACTTTAAGCTGATTGGATGATTGTCACATGCTGTCTGTCTATCATAGAGTCCTTGCTGTTGGGTGTGAATGCCCTTCTTAACTCCTCTGTAATTTAGGATTCTTTAGGATTAAAATGTGTAACTTTATTTTTGAAATACCAAGTACGTGGTATGTTTTAATAAAAAAGACCACAGATAAAATCAAAACAAGTGTGAAAAGGTAGACAGGCAGGGGAACAGAAGTCATTAAGTCAAGTATGCTGAGTGGGGGGGAAGGGTGTTCAGAACATCAAAAGCGGAACCACAAAAAAGCAGCAAGAAAAAAACAAATAAAAACCTTTACACGTGAATAAGGGAGGGAGTGTGTGTGTGTGTGTGAGAGAGAACAGAGAGAGAGAGAGAGCGAGGGAGAGAGGGAGAGTGTGTATGTGAGAGAGAGAGAGAGGGAGAGTGTATGTGTGTGAGAGAGAGAGAGAGAGTGTGTGTGTGTATGTGAGAGAGAGGGAGAGAGAGGGAGAGTGTGTGTGAGAGAGAGAGAGTGTGTGTGTATGTGAGAGAGAAAGAGAGAGAGAGGGGAGAGTGTGTGTGTGTCTGTGTGTGAGAGGGAGAGAGAGAAAGAGGGAGAGTGTGTGTGTGAGAGAGAGAGAGAGAGAGAGAGAGACAGAGAGAGATAGACAGAGAATGAGAGAGAGAGAGACTTCCTGCAGCAGCTTAGCTCACAATGCACTCCCTCCCTCCCACCCTCCCTCACACACAGACACAGCCCCCTGATGTCACCGCTTGGGGAGGGGCTTGTTTTCTCTGTGTTTTCCTTCTCTCCCCTGAGCTCATCACTTCCTCGGCTACCGGCGGCGCTGAACCAGAGAGCGGAGCGGAGAGGAGAAGCACCAGGCGGCCGCCAGACCCGGCTCATGGCTGCGGACCAGAACCAGCTAACGAAGATCCTGAGGTAAGACCCCGAACCGGCCAGCAAGAAGATCCAGTCGAGAGAGTAAGACCTGAAGGAGGGGGTGACAGGACGTTTAGGGGTGGGCTCTTGGCCAGAGGAAGAGCGGAGGAGGAGCGGAGGGGAGGGATGGGGGGAGCTCTTAGCCCTCAGCTCTGAGATATCTCTGCTCCAGGCTCAGAGAGAGTTCCTCTTCCTCCTCTGGAGCGTGGAGATTGACAGAAGCCGGCACTGAGTTTACGGCACAGGGACGTTTAGGGGTGGGCATCTGAGATGAGCGCTCTCCTCCGGGGGGTGGGGAAGCAGACGGGGGTGGATCAGAGGTGAGGTGAGGGGGGCATGGTGGGCACTAAGTCACCGGAGTGTGTCTGGCTGCATTAGCAGCTCACCGTGGTGTCTCTCTCTCTCTCTCTCTCTCTCTGTGGGAGTTTGGGGTGTGTGTCCGTAGCAGCGTGGCTGGGTATGTGTCAGACACAGCCTCAGTCCTCTTCACCCCCCCACCCCCGGCTTCCTTCCACTGTGCCTGGCGAGGTCTGGGGCTCAGGGCTAACTCTGCCTGCTTGTGAGACCCCGGCTGTGCTTCGGAGGGTTTTAAACACACACTCCCGTGCAGACAGTGCAGCGTGGACACACACACACTCACACACACACACACACACACTCACACACACACACCGTGCAATCAAATGGGGATCAGGAACGTCAGAGCTCCTTCAGCTGATTACGTCTGCGTGAAAGAGCGTGGGACCACTTTTAAAATGGCTGTACGTTTGATAAAAACATGCACTTAGTTTGTGGCAGAATGGCCACATTTAACCCTTTTTATGATCCGTGGGCCATTGTATCCTTTGTTTTCCAAGCAGCGTTTCTACTTCCTGTCTCTCTCTTTTTTTGTTCTCTCCCATCTCTTTTCCTTTTTGCTTGCTTTTCTCTCTCTCTCTCTCTTTCTCTGTGTGTGTGTCTCTCTCTCACTCTCTCTCTCTCTCTGCTTGTTTTCTGGAACTGTATGTAAAGCAGGCAGCAGGAGAAATTGAAAGGAATGGTTGTTGTCTCAGATGTGACATCACAGCTAAACCCCTCCCCCCCCCTCCCAGTCTCTCTCCACACCAGAGGACTGTTGGGATTGCAAAGTGACAGGGCCTCTCTGGGGGCAGGGTGGCTGCTCACACCGATAGCCTTCCAGCCGTCTGTACTACAGGACGACCTTCAGACGACACACGTAGATGAGTCAACAAGTAGACAGACAGACATCTGTACTGTGTCAGAACACCTTGACCTTTCACTCAGAGCAAAATAAGAGTCATGGCACGAAAGGCTTGTGGGCATGACAGAACAGGGTTGCAGTGGCTTTGTCAAGCACTTCTGATTGCAGTCCATGGACAGCAGTAATCTAGAAACTCATTTATGTACTGAAAGTCATATTTACATGTATTTATATATATATATGCCATTTAACAGACGCCTTTATCCAAAGCAACTTACAGCAGTGAATGCATACATTTTTCAGTATAGGTGGTCGCAATGGGAATCAAACCCACAACCTAAGCATTGTCAATGCCATGCTCTACCTACTGAGCCACACATTTCCCTCCTTAAGTCATTGTTATTTTCAATTCTCAATTCGTCAATTGATCGAATGCATCACCTTAATATCAAATATAAGGGCAGCAAATGTAGCCGCTCCGCCCACGAGAGATGCTACAAGCCTCCATCGCTTCCTTTGTTTCCACGCCAGTAGCCTCGTTTAGCCTTACTGCTCGTCTCAGATCTGAGCCTGCACTGCAAAGGCCCACTCCTCCATTGGCTGTGTGTCTTCACTATGTGTGTGCGTGTGTGCGTGCGTGCGTGTGTGTGTGTGAGGGGGGGAAGGGTAAAGGTGGGTGTTTTGTTTTAAATATGGTACTGCTTTATACACACTTCCAAGAGAGAGATAAATAACTCACTCGTTGCAGAGACAAAAGTGGATATTTACATTTTGGGCATTTAGCAGACGCTCGTATCCAGAGCAACTTACAAGATGCGAATTACATTACATTACAGGCATTTAGCAGACGCTCTTATCAGTTTAAATACATACAATCCATTTATACAGCTGGATATTAACTGAAGCAATTCAGGTTAAGTACCTTGCTCAAGGGTACAATGGCAGTGTCCCACCTGAGGATTGAACCTGCAACCTTAAGGTTACAAACCCAGGTCCCTAACCATTATACCACACTGTCGCCTACAGCAAATTGAAGACCTGACTGATGGGGTATAAATAGCAAGGCATTTAAGCATTTACTGCATTGAACGAATGCATTACGCCAGGTGGGATAGATAGATATATCCAGCCATGGACAGGGCAGGACAGGAGAGCTAGCACTGATCAGAGGAGAGGTGTGTGTCTCTTACTGAGGGTAACCACATCGCTGGGAATAAGGAATGCACTGGTGATCTGGGGAACCCATGCCAACTGAATCCCGCCTTACAAAGACAATTCTGTCCTGCTGGTGTAACGGAGTTGGTTCTACCTGCAGCGATTTTCGAACCGAGGATCTCAGCGCGACAAGAGAGACGATTAGCCCGTTGAGCTAAGGACCCAACTCTGGGAACTAATCACACCCTTATCGGCGTCACCCTTTGCAGCGGACGCTCACACGCTCAACTTTAACTCACGCCTTCTGAGCTCCACTACACTGGCTCCTGGCCATAGACAGCCCATGAGGTAGCCCGGGTTCGAACCTGACAGACAGGACCCGGTCTGTCCCGACTGACCCACTTAGAGCCTGCTCTCTGTTACCTAGGGACTATCTCAGTTACTGTCTCAGCTGTCGTCTTAGCTGTTGTTTCAGTAGCTACTCAGCTCGTCTTACTACTGGCGCACCATGGCTGCCGTCACGTTCACCCAGGTGGGTGCTGCACATTGGTGCTGGTTGAGGTGAGTTTACCCCCTGTCATTGTAAAGCACTTTGGGCTCCTTGAAAAGCACTATATAAATCCAATGTTCAATTCAATTCAATTCAATTAGCTGTTGTTTTAGTTGCTGTCTCAGCTCTTGTCTTAGCTGTTGTTTCAGGTCCTCTCCTGGCTGTTGTCTTATTTGCTGTAAGTAAGGCTGACAGTATACGCCTGGACCAGTTTGACTGAGAGAAAAGATGCAGGCACAGGAGAGGAAAACACTCTCAACTGCTCTGAGAGCCTCTTACTGGTTTCCCTGACAACTGGACTTGCATCTCTCTAATTAGGGCCTGGATGTGCTCAAAGTGACAGTGGCAGGATCGGCCGGTGTGCAGGATCTGAGAGAGCTGGACCTGGGCCTCTAAAGGGGGTCAAGAGCCCCGGTTGAGACGTCAGTCTTTTACTGGAACAACACAGAGAGAGAGAGAGAGAGAGAGAGAGAGAGAGAGAGAGAGAGAGAGAGAGAGAGAGAGAGAGAGAGAGAGAGAGAGAGAGAGAGAGAGAGAGAGAGAGAGAGAGAGAGAGAGAGAGAGAGAGAGAGAGAGAGAGAGAGAGAGAGAGAGAGAGAGAGAGAGAGAGAGAGAGAGAGAGAGAGAGAGAGAGAGAGAGAGAGAGAGAGAGAGAGAGAGAGAGAGAAAGAGAGAGAGAGAGAAAGAGAGAGAGAGAGAGAGAGAGAGAGAGAGAGAGAGAGAGAGAGAGAGAGAGGAAGAGAGAGAGAGAGAGAGAGAGAGAGAGAGAGAGAGAGAGAAAATGTAATCAAATTTCCACTGTATTTAAATATAATGATATATTTCTGTTTGTTAGGTTACTGTATTTAAGAAATGCTTTGGCAACATACATATCTATACTTGTCAATAAAGACAATTTTGAAACTGATAGAGAGAGAGAGAGAGAGAGATTGAATGGACACTTTAAGGGAGGAAAGCTTCAGAACATTCTTTCACAATTTTCAGAACATGTGGCGAGCTGGACGGCTTTTTGCACTTTGGTCTCGGTAAAAAAACAGAAAAGAAAAATAAACATTTGAAACCCACCCAGGCAGCCAGTCGCACAGTTCAAACCCCAGCTGTCTTTTATATTTAATAACCACACAGTAGAGGAGCACTGGTTTTTAAAATAATAATAATAATAATAATAATAATAATAAGTGCACCCCTTTGCTCATGAGTATCCCATAAACGGGCCCCCAGGGGTCGACTCTGTGGAGAATGCGATGTGTCTCTCTCTCTCTCCCCCAGACTGCAGGCGTGTAATTACACAGCGATTGTCTCCAAACAGTCCAATTAGAGCCGCAGTCACAGACGAGGGGAGCAGGCAGACGCCACCAAAGGGATCCTGTCTCTATCCCCACGGCGACAGCCACAGAGGATAACCAGCAGGGCTGTGCCCTCCTCCACTGTCACCACGGAGACCCTTGGCCATGTATAGCACACCCCCCCAAAAAAGTCCTAGGCACACGTACTTGGATGTGGAGTTAAAAGAGTTTGTTGGTTTGTGAGCTGCCTATTGCGGTTGCGGTCGAAACCCAACTGCGTCAGACCGGCCCTCGCCGGGAACCCCGATCGGGGGCAGCGTTTGGCTGTCCACCCCAGGAGAGAGGGCAGGGGAGCGGGTACGAGCTCGCTGAGAAGCGTGAAGGGTGTCTCCAGAAAGTAGGTGGGCGAGTTCCGTCTCGGAGGAGGCGGATCATTGGCGGCCTCGGAGAATAACATGCCCTGTAGTGACAGGCGGCAAGTTTGTGGGGGAGGGCGAATAAAAATAAATAGAGGGTATTATTGGCTACTAAATTGGGAGAAAACACTGAAAAAAATCAGAATAAAAAAAAATAAAAAACATTTTTTTAAAAGCTTGTTGTTGGAAGAGGCAGCACATTCTAAAACCTTGGTGAGAAGAAAGTCGATTTTATGTTGACTCAGTTTTGAGCCCAGATGTGACGAACACACTTCCATAGACTTGCTTTGATCTTTTCGCTTTTTCATGTTTTGTGTTTTACGATGTTCTTAACTTTCCCCTGGTTTTTATTATGTTCCGTGCTAGCGTTTCACTAGTTTCTTTGGCTTATTGCTCGTTCTACTTTGTTCAACGTAAAAGCACTTTGTAATGTTGTTTTGAAGGTGCCATACAAATAATGTTTTATTATTATTATTATATTATTATTATTATTATTATTATTATTATTATTATTATTATTATTATTATTATTATTATGTCGTTCGGATGGGACGGTAAAAACCGAGGTCCTGACTCTGTGGTCATAAAAGATCCCATTGTGCTTTTAAAAAAAGAGTAGGGTGTTAACCTGGTGTCCTGGCCAAATTCCCAACCAAGACAATAAATATATATATATACATACATGGAGTTCATTAATTCCCTCCCTCCTGGCCTCTCCACTGTGTATCTGATGTGTAGTGAGTTTATACTGGTGCACTATGGCTGCCGTCACGTTCACCCAGGTGGGTGCTGCACATTGGTGCTGGTTGAGGTGAGTTGCCCCCCTATCATTGTAAAGCGCTTTGAGTTCCTTGGAAAAAATATAAATCCAATGTTCATTCATCATTCATTCATATCTAATAAGGAAAGTGATGCCAATAATCTCAGTTATAAGATCTCCAGCAGCTTTGAAGCAGGTCTCAACAAGGGGAACATGTGACGGGTCAAGGAGGGAAGGAGAGACCCTGATTGGGCAAATCATCATCATCAATGATCATCAAGCCTCATCATCCATGTCCGCTGTAGCACACTGTCCCACACCTAGAGAGATGATTGGCCGACAAGTGTAGAGCAGGAAGAGGAAACGATGCCATCTAGTTCTGGGAAAATAATTATACAGGAACTTGCATAATTGAGTGAGCGCTGATGTGGGAGTGGGCGTGGCAGGTTTGTAAAGGAGGAGAAAAGCGCTCCCTGGTTAACACTCCGGGGTGTTAATTACAGGAGTAACGGGGTGACAGCGCAGAGTTTACTGCATCTCTGCTGATGTTTTTAGATCTGCGCTTTTGACCCAACATTTTTAAACCACATTTTAAACCAAGAGTCAGACACACTATTGTTTTGGTTTTTTGGGGAATGTAAAATTCTCTCTCTATTTTGTTCATTTTTAGCAGTTCTCTCTCACTTTCTCTCTCTCTCTCTCTCTCTCTCTTTCTCTCTCTCGCTCTCTCTCTCATTCAAGTTCAAATTTTGACACGACAAGTACATATACTTATGTTGCAAAAGCATTTCTTAAATACAGTAACCTAACAAAAATAAATATATGTTTACATTTAAATACAATGGAAATGAGATACATTTCTCTCTCTCGCTCTTTCTCTCTCTGCCTTTCACTCTCTTTCTGTCTCTCTCTCTCTCCACTACAAGTTATCCCACTCTTCTCTTCTCTTTCATTCCCAATCTCTCTCTCTCTCTCTCTCTCTCTCTCTCTCTCTCTCTCTCTCTCTCTCTCTCTCTCTCTCTCTCTCTCTCTCTCTCTCTCTCTCTCTCTCTCTCTCTCTCTCTCTCTCTCTCTCTCTCTCTCTCTCTCTCTCTCTCTCTCTCTCTCTCTCTCTCTCTCTCTCTCTAGCTGTGCTTATTATACTTTAATTCTCCATTTGGAATGCCCAATGATAACTGAAGGCACATTACACTGTTGTAATACAGTAGCCCCCTGGTTCATGCAGGTATACCAGGGTAATAGGTTGGAAATAAGACCCTTTTAACTGGGGCTACTTCATTTATAATGCATTTTATCAGGGTCTTCTCCTATTCTGAGGGAGCTTTTGCTGTAGCGCTCATCTCCACATGCATTGAGTAAAATTCTGAGCTGTGCAACAAAACCAAAATTAAACATTCATCCTCATAAAGGATTTGAAGAATGGTAATATTGCTTGACGAGAGTGTTCTTTCCAGTAATAAGAAACTATAGTTTTTGTCTGGCAAATGATTGCTGTGCCCTGGATATCATGCGCCAGAATTTGAGCACAAAGCAGAACAATTACACCATCCGCAGGCTTTCTGAAAGTTTCCTCCTTGTTTTCAGCTCTTTGTGGAAATCCATTACTTTGGAATTAAGCAAAAAAAAAGCAGGCAGGCTCTTCATAAGATTTCTCATTCATTTCTTCTGGCCAAACAAACTTGAGCTGACCGAGCTACCAGCATGGAGCCAGACACCAGAAGAATAACGATGTGTTTTATTTGGGGAAAAGAGCTGACTCTAGGAACACAGCGATGCCCTTTGCCCTGGTCTCAAAGCAACTGCCTCGTATTTGTGTGTTTCTGGCTTTTTATCAGTGCCAAGCAAACGGAACAGAACTGCCAGAAACCATGGAGCTGGCTTCTCCAGCGGTCGCTATGGTCACGGTCGTTTAGGGCTCAACTGTGTCACAATGGCAAGGAGCCACTGATTGGAATACCATGTGGATTGGCTAATGCATTGTGGGAGGGGTCTTCCGGGTATGGGTGCAGATCTAACGCAGATCCAGCTTAGAGGAGCATGACCAATGTGTTTATAGTAGGTAATTTTTTTTGCACACATGTTGGATATCGGTGGCAGTAATTTGTTGAATGGAATGCAGATGTGACCTAACGTGTGCTCCGTAGTAACTGTGAATACAGACACACACATACACACACACACACACACACACATACCCGCACAGCAGGAAGTCCAGAAGTTAGAAGCTGAGAAGTAGATGAAGTTAGATCATATTCCAACTTGGCAACCAGATATGAACAACAACAATCTATGGTTTGAAATATTTTTTTGTATTTTTGTTAAAAAGCAATTTATGTAGTGCGAAGGTGTTAAAATCATAGGGGAAAATATAACACACTTATAACTGCAGTTAGAGCAACTAACTGCAAATGGCTCAAAAATATTCAAAGAAAAATAGATTCTTTCATTACTTCCCAAGGGCTTGTGGTTACGCTGTTATTCTCCTCATTATAATTCTCCACACGGTCCCGTTGCCATTGAGGTTAGGATGATGGTCTCGCCATGATGGGTTTAGCCAAGTAGCCTTCTCCTCTGCAACCCTATTGGTTCCTACCTTATTTTTACTGTAATGCCAGACTAGGCTGCCCAGTTGTGCAATTCCGACCCGTCTGGCAGCCAGATGGACTTCTTGGGCCCCGCAGAGATATCAGGACCGCACTAGAACCATATACTATATGCGAGTTTTTCTAAAAATACATTTTATTATTTATTTTGCACTTTACAATATGTCTGAGAGTGAGATCATTGCCTAAAACTGTAGACTACGTTTCTTTTGCAGGTCCCTAATGTAATCCCATCAACCAGTCTAGTCTCGTGTTCCTAAAACCCCTCGGATTTGTACAGTTCTTACCAGGTTGAGGGAAAATCATCCAAATCAGAACAAACAATATGAATTAATAATAATATTATTTAATAATAACAATCATTAAAAGATACAAATGAAGTGAATGAGATTCACTTGAGAATCTGTACTTTAGTATCGATGTGGAATTGGTTTGTCAGACTAGTAATATGTAGGCTACTGTGTACTGGAATATGAAAATGAGAAAATGGCAATACTTGTGTTTTCAACTAAGAGTCTTTACTAAGTGGCACCGTTGTTGTACATTTTCTCTGATCAGAGCTCATAGATCTGACCATTTCCTGAAGTACCACTGAATCGGCATCAGGGGCAGTGGCTGACAGCATTTCCCTCGCCACCACATTGAGACACAAAACGTTACGTTTTCTTCTCTGTTTCCATGTCCCTATTCAATAAAAAAGCCATGCCCTGCAAACACGGAGAGAGGCGATTCTCACAGGTTTAAATCTAATTAGCATCTGCTAAATGTGTGGAGGGTGCGGAGCGAGGAGCCGGGCAGCAATTAATGAACTGACCGGGGGAGGCGAGAGACACGCGGAACATGTCGGCAAGGGAACGAACTGTGGCCATGTTCTCAGCAGTGGAGGAGAGAGACAGACCGCTGGTGACCAGCAGTGAGCGGGGGACCTCCTTGTATCGCCCGGTCACTCGGTCCAGTTACACCTGGGCCGTTCCCCTGACATGTTTTACTTGCTTCTTCCTTCTGAAATGACAAGCGAGACGATCGCAACAGATGTCTTTGTCCTGAAACATTGCTTTTATGAACTGTTTAACAAGGTATTGTGCCTTGAACTTTCCTGCCATGTGGCATGTATTGTGTGTGTGTGTGTGTGTGAGAGAGAGAGTGTGTGTGTGTGTGTGTATTGTGGTGTCCCCAGGGGTTGGGCGACACACGGACCTTGCAGAGGGCGTAGGCAAGTTCAAGAACCCAGAGGAGGCAGTATTCACAAACAAAATGATAATTTATTAAACTAATACTGACACACAAAACAAGGGGAATACAAAAAACATAAAGTCCACAATCCTAACTCGTTGTCAATGTCCGTAATCCAATTCAAAATCCAAGTCAGTTCCACAATCCAGTCCATAGTCGATATCCAAAGGGGGGTCCTCAAACAATTCAATTTCATACACAAACAATCCAACAAAAAAACACTCTCCTCAAATCCTGGCTGGTCAAACGACTTCACAGTTTCTTTCTCTCTCTAAATCCCGGCTAGTCAAACGACGTCACGGTTTTCTCTCCACCAACTCCTCACAAACACTTTCCTACTCCTCTCCCAGTGTGTTTCTTCTTCTTCTTCTTCTTCTGTGGGTTTTAACGGCGGTTGGCATCCAGATTGTTGCATTACCGCCACCTTCTGATTACCTCCTTCCACTGCTTCTCTACTACAGTCTTTTGATTAGTCCAGTTTCTTTAAAAAAACTGAACAACACCTTTCTCCCACACAACCCACAATGTCCTTCACCCTCAACTCTACTTGTCTCAGTCTCTGCAGTCCAGTCAGCATAGTCCTTCTCTCCTCCTCATATCTCCTGCATGAGATTAAGACATGCTCCACCGTCTCCCTTTCCTGACACAGATCACATTGCCCAGTCGGATGCTTTCCTATTATATTAAGTGTTCCATTCAAATTACTACGCCCAATTCTCAGTCTACTAATGACTATTTGTTCTTTCCTATTATCCCCACTATTTCCTACCACTCCCACTTTATTTTGTATTTCATGTAAATGTCTCCCCTTTACTTCCTTATCCCACTTCTGCTGCCACTAATTTACTATTTCCCCCCACACTATGCTTTTCCCCTCTGATTTTGAAAGTTTTATATTGATGTCCACCTGTTCTCTCCTGACTGCTTCCTTAGCCACCTTGTCTGCTTTTTCATTCCCTGGTATTCCCACATGCGCTGGCACCCACATAAATGTAAAAATTTTCCCCTGCCTATCTACCCTTGCTTTTGTGTATAGCACCTCATATAGTAAATCTTGATGGCTTTTACCTACCCCACTTTTGATACTAGACAACACTGCCACCGAGTCACTACTTATGATTATTTTATTTTCTGCCCACTCTAACCCTAACAAAATGGCCACTAGCTCAACTGCATACACACTTAAATAATCTGATGTCCTTTTAAAAAAAAAAATCTCTATCAATCTCTCCCAGTGTGATGGGAATCAGCCCTTTAAATAGGCCTTGAAATGGCCTTCAGCTGGTCGTTAGTCCCATTGCCTTGACTCGGCTCAGGTGTGACTGTGGCTTGCTGGGAAATGTAGTGTTTCCTGGCTCCCATGTGTTGTAGGCTAGGCAGCCATTTCCTTGTGCAGCCCCTTGGGCTGCCACAGTATGTGTGTGTGAGAGAAAGAGTGTGAGAGAGAGATAATGTGTGTGTGTGTGTGTATGGGTGTTGGGGGAGCAGGTGCTTCAGTAAGGTACCTGCTTTGCTGCCACTCACACAGCGTGGCATATTCTCAGCACCAACATTTCAGGTCAAACTCTTAGTATGACATCGGGACGCAGTGCAATGCGACCACTCAGGTGTTTAACCAGATCAGGTCTGAGTGCTCATACAAACCTAATGAAGTGTGAAAGATGACAAACCTGCTGGTCTGCTTTGCTTTGCCCCAGCATGGAGACCACAGCCTCCATGAAACCAACATCAACAAACCAAAATCAACACGATAGGTGTACATTTCCTACGTCCAGCTTGTTTAAACTTGAAACCCGATTAGTCAGCGTTGTGGAAAAACGGTCAATTACAGATGATCAAGCGAGGTCCTGTGAGCCACATAATAGGTGAAGCTACTGTGTTCTCAGTGACTCACCAATCTGAGCCGGCCTTAGAGATGAATGAATAGAAAAATATATACTTAATGACGTATATATATGTCTATCAAAGACTGTCTTATCAGCGATAAGGCTAGTCTGGACCATGCTGTTGTGTTGAGGATATTAAACGCCTAGCTGACGGACAAAGCCAGGGCAAAGAGAGTTATTATTGCAACAGTGTGATCTGAGGCTTGGGACATTATCTTTTTCTTTTTTTCCACTTTGCTGCATGCACATCAATTTAGCACCTTAGTCAAGCATGTGGCTAACCAGGCACCTGAGCTGCATGTCTGTCTGTCTGTCTTTGCCAGTGTGTGCATTGTTTATTTAAAAACCCCCACAAAAAAAGCACTTCAATGTTTGACTGTCCCCGATTAATTTGAGACAGCAGATAGACGACCGGACTTCTGTGGCAAAAAATTTAATTCTTACAATGCATTTCCACTGGCCTGTCTATTTTTGTTTTGGCACTGCCCTTCCCCTCTGTGCTGGGTCTTAGTCTGGTTTCTGGCAGAACAAGGAACGAGGAATTAGACTGGGTTGTGCCCTCTGCGGCTTCAAGCTGTCGTCAGTCTGTCACTGTAGGTGACTCTGACTCTAGGTGACTCTGCACAGCTGGGAGCTCAGATGTTCACTGCCAGTTCCTGTCTCCCCCCTATGGCTCTCAGACATAACGTTTAAACCTCCAGCCCCAGGAGGAACACCGACTTCTCACCCTCTGGCAACAGATCACTCCAGATTTGTTTTGTTGGTGCCATGAGCGATTGCAGGAGCGCGCCGTGTGGACAATCCATCTCCCGTTCTTTTCTGGATTTTTTTATTATTATTTTTTTTAAATGATTTTTTCCAGTTTTTCTCCCAATTTAGTGGCCAATTATACCCTCTATTTATTTCGATTTGCCCTCCCCACACAAACTCGTCACTCGTCTCTACGAGGCAAGCTAATTTTCAGAGGGCAGCGAACTCCGCTTCCTTCGAGACAGAATTCACAACCCCTTTCTGGAGACACCCTTACGTGCTTCACAGCGAGTTCGTGCCGGCTCACGATCGGGGCTAACGGCCAGGGCCGGTCTGGTAGAAACGGGTTTCAAACCGTGTCCCTGTCTGCCAGCCCTCTGATTCTGATTCTGATTCTGATTCTGATTCCTGCTCTTACTGGGCAAAGCCACACTTGTATCCATTCTTCCCTGGTTGGGGGAGTCTGGGCAGCTACCAGAGGATTGTAATTTGGGTTTATGATATTGTATATACCCCAGAAGAGTCTTCTTCTTCTTAAAAACTCTGAGAGTTGATTCAGAGAAGGCTTACCTCCAATATTTCAGAGGATAGACTGGTTTTTCAGGTATCGCCTATGAGCTAGCTGCAATTTGCCAATCTGTGGCTGTGATTGCCTTTTCTGTGAGGAATATTATCTGCGACAGGAAGGGAGGTTAAGCAGAAAGCTGTCAAAATGCATATACGGTAAATATATTTTGCGTCGTTGTTTCAGGCTCAGCCCAACCCAATAAAGTGAATGACAGGAAAAATGAGCGGAGGGAGGGAATGAAGCTGCTGGCTGACATTTAACGAGCGCCCACACACCTGCCTGACCGGGCCTTTCCAGTAGGGCGGTTGCCATGGTGACTCGGAGGGGCTCAGGATCGGGCGTACGTCTTCCTCCTGAAGAGAAACAGAACACTCTGACCTGCCCTGTGAAGTGATCGGCCTTATGCTATAGGGGAAGAAAACAAAAAACATCACCATTGTGAGTCTGTGTGTGAGTATGTGTGTGAGTGTGTGTGTGTGTGTGTGTGTGTGTGTGTGTGTGCGCGAGTCTGTGTGTGAGTGTGTGCGTGTCTGTGTGAGTCTGTGTGTGAGTGTGTGAGTGTGTGTGTGTGTGTGTGTGTGAGTGTGTGTGTGTGTGCGAGTCTGTGTGTGAGTGTGAGTGTGTGTGTGTGTGTGAGAGAGTGTTAGCCGGGGGTGGGGAAATGAAATAAAGGAGATAAAAGCTACTGTTCAGAGCTAAAGACCATTTTCATGCTGTTCCCTGGAGCAAAAAAATAAAAATAAAAATAAAACTACGACCAGTTTACTCAACAATTATTACTAATTTGAGTTCTTGTGGGGACTCAAAAGTGGCGAGTCATTAGAAGTGGACCCCAGGGAAAAGGCTTAATTGGATATTCCAAACACAGGGAAGGTAAACGGCAATTCCACGGTTGGTTTATATGCGCTTGGTGTGTCCGACCCAATACATCTACTCAGATTCATTTCATAAGAAGATAAGAATACATAATGATGAGAACAGGCCATTCAGCCCATCTAGATATTCTAAAGAGCATCTAGTACTGCATCCAGGCATTGACAACTCTCTGTGTAAAGAAATACTTCCTAATATCTGTGCAGAATTTGCCTTTAACAAATTTCCACCTCTGGCCTCTTGTTCTGCTGACCCCACTTATCTTAAAGAATTTCTTTGCTTTTATAGCCTAACATCAAAATGTGGCACAATAACACATTCAACACACAGAAGGCAGCAGACTGTTCTGAAGAAAGGTTTTCAGCATGAGGTGACATCTGTGCTTGTCTTATAGTTATCATCTAACCATAAAGAAAGACCATAATGTAGCTGGTTTTCCTTGTCATTCATAACCAATATAATTAGTTCAGGAACAACATTTATTTCAATATGAGTGCTACACTTAAAAACGTTTTTTACAGACAATTATAGTTGCTTATGTTACCAGCTAGCTACATTGCTTCGAAGGCTACAGTGCAAATGAGCCAATGGGACAAATGGAACAAGCAGGTAACAGAGTGGAAAAACTCAAAACCATGACAGGGGGCAAACTTGGCTTGGATCACACGAGATGTTATGGTGATGCTATCGTTAAGCTACAGTAATGCTATGCTGATGCCATGGTAACGTTGTAACGATGTCATGGTAACGTTATGGTGATGCCATGGTAACGTTGTGATGATGTTAGGTTGACGCTGTCCTGATCTTGTGGCCTGTCTCTCTGCGCCCAGGATGGATGCCTCCTGCCTGGAGCTGGCCCTGGAGGGGGAGAGGCTGTGCAAGGCCGGCGACTTCAAGGAGGGCACAGCGTTCTTCGAGGCCGCCGTCCAGGTGGGCACCGAGGACCTGAAGACGCTCAGCGCCATCTACAGCCAGCTGGGCAACGCCTACTTCTATCTGAAGGAGTACGCTAAGGCCCTGGAGTACCACCGCCACGACCTCACCCTGGCCAGGTACGGCACGGAGTCAACCCCGAGTCTAACTCCGCCTCTATTCAAAGGGTCCCTTTGTGTCGGGGCCCTGGATGGCGTAGCGGTCTAACGCACCCGGTTTGACTGGTGCTTTGTGAGTGTGAGCTGCCTATTGCGGTCGTGGTTCAAAACCCAACTGCGCAAGACCGGCCCTGGTCGATAGCCTTGATTGGGGGCGGCGATTGGCTGTCCACCCCAGGGGGGAGGGGGAGGGTGAGCCAGCATGAACTCGCTGAGAAGCGCGAGGGGTGTTTCCAGAAAGTAGGGGGACGTATCGGAATTGGCTGGCCTCGGGGAATTAGCTTAATCCTAGAGGACGGGTGGTGAGTTTGTGGGGGTAGGGTGAATCTAGATAAATAGAGGGTATAAGTAGGTACCAAATCAGAAACAAAAAAGGGTTCCTTTGTGCTGTTCCCTGATCCGTCCTTTATTTCACAAACATCCTTTCAGATGCATTTACAGTTGGAGCTTGACATAAGTATGGCTTTCTGCAGAGTCTGTGTGTTCTCAATGCGGCCCAAGGGGAAGTTTAATTGGTCGTAACAAGAACAAGCAAACTCACCCCCCCTTGGCAGCACTTTATGAAAGCATTACAGATGCTTTATGTCTAACCAAATATGTCCCTGTGGTATTTACTTAGACCTGTGGAGTCCTTGTTACGAGGGAATGCCCGGTCAGTACTGAACAATGTTAAAAATGGTGCTCATAAGGGAGAGCAATGCATTTATTAATGATGCTTGATAAAATGTGGAACACAAGAAACCTACTACACAATAGATGGACTGTACTGGACTACTTTCTTGAATGTTTGTCAGGGAAGCCAGACTCTTAACATGTTCAAAATCACGGTGTAATTTCAAGCGCAATTTAACACATAATTTCTGTGTTTATTAACATGTTGAGTCAGCTCATGGGCTCGTGGGAAGGTCAGCAAGCTCACCTCTCCGTGTGGCACACAGTAAAGTCAACATCAAGTTGCCTCTAGTAGCTACCAATCCACTAGGTGGATACTCCTCAAAATACCCAGAGCAAGCGAGCGTTCAAACAGTGAAATTGCGGTAACGGACACTCACGAGCTGTCTTGTTTCCAGGACGATAGGGGACAGGATCGGAGAGGGGAAGGCCAGCGGAAACCTGGGGAACACCCTAAAGGTCCTAGGACGTTTCGACGAAGCGGTGGTGTGCTGCCAGAGGCACCTGGACATCTCCCAGGAGCAGGGGGACAAGGTGAGGGGTCTCCCCAGTGCACACCGGCCACTGACATCCCCAAAATGACCTGCCCCATTTGACATAAGAACCCCAAAATCACCGGGTCCCTGCAGATTTGAATCTAGTAAGAACCAGCAAGAAGGTCTATTCATCCAGGCACATCAGTTTGCATGGGTCCTGGGTTTCCTCTGTTTCTTCCCACAGTCCAAAGACATGCATATATTGGAGAGATTTAGTGTGTGAGATCCCAACGATTTGCGACCTGTCCAGGGTGGAAAGTTGAACATTTGACACCTTTTTTATTGAAAAAAATAATAATTACATTTGTTTCAGATTTTTTCTGTTTTTTTTTTTCTCCAAATATAGTGGCCAATTATAATCTCTATTTATTTTGATTCAACCTCCCCCTCAAACTCACTGCCCATCTCTATGGAGCAAGCTAATTCCCTGAGGCCGGCGATAATCCATCTCCTCTGAGATGGAACTCGCCCACCTACTTTTTAGAGACACTCTTTCGTGCTTCTTGGGGAGCTTGTGCCGGAATAATATTATACACACATATATACTCACATCATATACCGTAGGTGTGTATATGTATGCATGTATGCATGTACTATTGTATTATATCATGCATTAACAGATGGTGCAGAAAGTGCAGTGATCATGGCACACTGGAGCGTATTCCTATATTCTCCCGTAACACCTCACATTTCCCACACTTTCAGTATTTTGTCATTTGCACACAATCCTGAATCATAGTATTTATGTAAGCTATCTGGCTACGTCTCGAGAACTAATTATTTCAAATGACAGACAGATGTATGTCTGCTGGTGGTTTTCAAACCACAGCCCTCGATTGGCTAAAAATTGAGGCTTCTGAGGGTGACGTCACCTTCCGTAGTGTTTGTCCCATTAGTCAACTGAAATAAAAGCATGACAATGTATTGTGAACACACTATAGTCTTCATCTGAAGATGCTACGTTCACTGCGATCACTTCTTGCCCAAAATGTGGTCCCACGAGTGCCAATTCTCCATGCAAGATAGCTGCACAAGACTGACGTAGAAAAATCTTCTTGAACTTTTCTCATGATCTTGTGCGCCCCCTAGTGGCGTATAGATTTGCCAGTGCTCTCATTTCCCATTCAATCTGGTACTCGCTGCTAAATGGTTCCGGCTAAATGACATCTGTTTTTTTCCTGCAACATCTGTTATGAATGTATGTATATGTATGTAGTACGGGTGTAATGGTACACATCTCAGTTTTGAAGTCACGGTTCGGTACGTTTTTGGTACAGCGGGAAAAATAAACGCAAAACATAAAATTGCTTTACATATATTATGAACTTTGTAAACAGTGGCTAATTGGCCATAATTTACTGTGAGGCACATATCCTTTTTTCAAAAACATTACTGTTGCAATACAATACTGCTGCAACCGCACACAAAAAAAGTTCTGCACGTGCGTTAGTGGTTAAAGCAAGATTCCATTTGTTCGGTTCACAGCGCGACCGAACTCAAAGTGTGTTTGTGTGTGTATGTGTGCGTGTGTGCGTGTGTGTACAGGTAGGAGAGGCCAGGGCGCTGTATAACATCGGGAACGTGTTCCACGCCAAGGGAAAGCAGCAAGCCTGGGGCTGCACGCAGGAACCCGGAGATCTGCCCTCTGATGTCAGAGACACCCTGCAGAGAGCCACTGCCTTCTACGAGTGAGTTTCCCAGCATGCACTTCCCCAGCATGCAAGGCTCACCACCCCCATACCTCACAACCCATAATATTCTCACTGTGCAACACACACAAACACCAGCATCACAACCCATAATATTTATACTTTGCAACATACACAGCCACAAGCCTCAAAACCCGTAACATTTACCATGCATGCCACACCCATATATAATGCATGGCCCATAACATTTATTTATGCACTGCATTATTCATAACATTCAGACTGCACAATATTAACGCTATGCCCTGCAGACCCCATAGCATTATCGCAGGGCACATATCAACAAATACTGTGCAAGACCCAAAAGCACCTGGGGCCTGTCTCACCAAGCAGGATTAGTGGGTTAGCGAGTTAACTTTGGGCTTAGCCCTGGGTTTTCGAGTTGATAACCACCGTCGTGAGACAGGTTAGGCGTAATTGCCTTTGTTAGGCTTTGTGTAGCCAGCTAACGCAAAGATACCCTGACTATGTTTAACTTCTTTCATGAGACAGGCCTCTGGACTCACAACCCATACCATTTACACAGCAGAGACACGCGTGGTACAGCGTGTTATGCCAAAGAAGGACGGCATTGCCCTTTGAACTTTTTCAAGAGCTTCTATATCACACTACAAGAAAGATATAGAAGCTCTTGAAAAAGTTCAAAATAGGGCAACTAAATTGGTATCTGGTATAAAAGGTAAAAGTTATGAGGATAGACTTAAGGCACCCAATCTTATTTAAGCTTAGCAAACAGAGACTTAGGGAGGATTTGATTGAGGTTTTTAAATTCCTAAAAGGGATGAACAAAGTGAAATACCAAAGACTTTTTGAGATAAGTGGGGTCAGCAGAACAAGAGGCCACAGGTGGAAATGAGTTAAAGGCAAATTCTGCATGGATATTAGGAAGTTTTTCTTTACACAGAGAGTTGTCAATGCCTGGAAACAGCTTGCCAGGTCAGGTAGTAGAGGCAGAAACACTTGGGCTATTCAAATCCAGGCTAGATGCAGTACTAGATACTCTTTAGATTAGTTAATGACGAGCCTAGATGGGCTGAACGGCCCGTTTTCATCATTATGTATTCTTATGTTCTTATGTAATTGGCGCACACTCTACAGGACATATAAAATGTATGTGGCACAGCACATTGGACGGTATTGCACAACCTTAACCGGTTATGCTCATTACCACTGGAAAGACGTTACCGGTCAATACCAATACTGACAGGATGAGGGCGCTGTGAATGTAGATTTCTGGACTGAACATTTTATTGTGGTTAATGTTGGCTCATTGAAAGAGACGGCTGTTGGAAAGACCAGGTTTGGCTTATTCTAATGTGTATGAAATCAGGGACAGCATACAATTAAAAACATCCATGGCTTGTCTACTTTACATTGGCACATAACAGTCTGCCGAGCAAAGAAAGATGTAGTGTAATGTGTACATAGTGTGATGAGCCACTCTTTGTTGATGTGCCGTGTGGAGGTTGTTTTTGCGTGTCACGTGCCATTTCCGCCGAGCATCAAACGTTCTCGGTTCCACGCTCCATTAAGGCGGAATGCCCCTGCAAATTACTCCCACTGTGGCCCGTAAGCGTTTGGGCCCTGCGAGACCTACCCACCGTACACTGTGACCGTTTAAAAAATTTGATTTAAAAAAAAAAAAAAATTGTTTCAGATTTTTTCCAGTTTTTCTCCCTCTTTGTTTTGATTTACCCTTCCCCACGAGCTCACTGCCTGTCACTACGGGGCAAACAAACTCCCTGAGGCCGGCGATTATCCACCTCCTCCGAAATAGAACTTGCCCCCCTTTTCTATAGACACCCCTCACGTTTCTTGGCGAGCTCGTGCCGGCTCACTCTCCCCCCTCACCCTGGGGTAGACAGCCAATCACCGCCCTTGATTGGGGCTCCTGGCGCAGCCGGGTTTCCAATCACAGCTGCAGTAGGCAACTTGCATTCCCAAGTGAATACTTAGACCGTTACGCTATCCGAGGCCCAACACTGTGACCATTTAGCACATTATTGGAGCCAAGCCACCGATGACACGGTCAAAGACCTGAAGTGTCAGAAGGGAGAGAAATGTATTTAAAAAAATCTATTAGGCTAGGTCTGCTAATCCCCTCTGGAGAGTACCAGAGTGGGCCACGGTGTTTGGTGTGAAATCTTTCCTCATCTTATCAGTGTTAATACAGAGGGGAAATGTTTATGAACAGGGCTACATGGATATTACATGATTTATTGGCTTGTAAATACAAGCCTTTCAAATATTATTTAATACCAGGAGAAACCAGGATGATAATTTTTCAGAAATACAAACTTCTTTGTTCAATCTCTGCACTTTTTTTGTAATATTTGTTATGTTAACTCTTGCTGTTGACGTAAACTAAATAATGATATACCACATGCAAAACATCACTTGAGGTTAACCATAATACACAAAAAGAATTAACAAAAAACATCATGCAGGTAGCTTTCACCTTCGCTAGCTGTATTGTTAAAAAAGGCCAGGTAGGAACAGACTCATCTTAACATGATAAACAGTCATTCAGGACAGCTGACACTCTTTGAACAGTATCTTTAAAAAAAATCTGATACAAATGAACAAAGTAAACTTCGGCTGTTCCCCTCACGGGTTCTGACCAAAATAAAATCTAAATAACAAACTAAACAAAAGGCACCTTTCAGCAAAACAGTAAACTTTCAATACACCGCACTACACAAAGACTTAGCTACTTTTTCAGATGTGTTTCTCTATCGTTGTCTCTCGGTTCACATGTGTAAACGTTCAGTCTGACTGCCGCTTATTCCCAGACCCATGGATTATTAACGCGATGGTGACACAGTTCTAAGCCTGAGGATACAGAAGTCTGCTTTTCCAGGGAGGGGCCCCGGATCGGTGATCTTGTACACAGAGATCGCCTGCACTAAAGGCCGAAATATACTTCCACTATCCAGACAGACATAAAGTACGCATATGAACAATGCTGCTCGCGTTCGGTATGCATACGTGTGCGTAAATGAACTATATTTAGGTCTTCATGCCGCTCTCTCTCTATGCTGTGTCCGTCAGGATGAACCTGTCATTGGTCAAGGAGCTGGGGGACCGCGCGGCCCAGGGGCGGGCCTTCGGGAACCTGGGGAACACCCACTACCTGCTGGGAAACTTTGTCGAGGCCATCAAGTTCCACCGAGAGGTGAGGCTCCCTCTAGTGGGGAAAGCTCTGAACTGCTCTGATGTAATAATAATAATAATAATGATAACAATAGTAATGATACATTTTATTTATCAAGTGCCATTCAGGACACTCAAGGTCACTTTATGGGGAAATCAGGACAAGACACACAGTACAGAGAAACAATAACATAATAAAATAGCAGAGAATTAGGTTAGAAATACATTCTAACCATTCTAAGGAACAGGAAATATAATGTTAAAAAATGTAATAAAATAAAAATAAAATAGATGAATAAATAAAAGTGCACGTGTAGTTATGTGTATGATGTGTATGCCTGTCTGAATAAATGGGTCTTGCTTTCTACTATAAATTTTGTTTCTGATTTTATCCCATTTTCTCCCAATTTGGAAGCCAATTACAACTGCTATTTTCACTGTGTGTCCATTTCTCCCTCTCCAGCGGCTTGCCATCGCCAAGGAATTCGGTGACAAGGCAGCGGAACGCAGAGCCTACAGTAACCTTGGCAATGCCCTCATATTCCTGGGCCAGTTCAACAGTGCCACCGAATATTATAGGTATGTATCAGAAGCCAGCCAGTATCAGAAGCCACACTATAAATGCACACGTCATTCGTTTTCCTTTGAAGTTAAAATATGCAATTTGCAAATATGCGATTTCTAAATTAATACAATTTATCCAAAAGGGATAGATACATCTATTTCCCCTGAGAATATTCTAATATTCTAATAGAGTGATTTCTAAATGCACTTGCAATCCCCTCTCTCTCCCTGGTCTCTCTCTCTCTCTCTCTTCCCTCTCATGTTTTCTCCCGATTTCTCCTTCCCTCTCATGTTCCCTCTCTCTATCCCTCCTTCCGTTGTCTCCCCTGTGTTCAGGAAGACTCTGCAGCTCTCGCACCAGCTGAAGGACCAGGTGATGGAGGCTCAGGCATGCTACAGCCTGGGAAACACCTACACACTCCTGCAGCAGTACGACCGCGCCATCGACTACCACCTCAAACACCTGGTTATCGCCCAGGAACTCACCGACAGGTGCGCACTGAGCTCTCTGCAAACACACCCCTCTGTGTGCATGTGTGTGTGTGCGTGTGTTTATACGTGTGCAAACCTGTATGTGTGCATGCGTGTGTGCGTGCGTGTGTTTATACGTGTGTAAACCTGTATGTGCGCGTGCATCTGTGTCTGCGTGAATGTGTGTCTGTGTGTGTGTGTATGTATGAGTGTATGTGTGTGTGCATGTGTGTCCGTGTGTGTATGAGTCTCTGTGTGTGTGTGTGTGTGTGTGTATGAGTGTGTGTGTGTGTGTGTCTGTGTGTGCACACCTGTTAGACCCCCAGGTTGGCCATTCCCTTGGACAGCAGAGTGATTGCTCATTTGCTTGTGTGTGCTGTGGTGTGTGCAGGATCGGGGAGGGCCGTGCCTGCTGGAGTCTGAGGAACGGTTACGTGTCTCTGGGGAATGAGAGACAGGCTCTGCACTACGCCCGCAAGCACCTCGACATATCCCGAGAGGTGAGAGCGACGGGCCATCCCCAAAACGCTGACCGTCCCACACCGAACCTAACCCCACCCCTGTGACCACGGGAGTCCAGTTGTCATGGATCAGAGTAACAGTCGCACATCACCACAGCACTTACACGAGTCACACAACTTCCATCGCACAAGGTTTTTGTTTTTTTATTGGATAATCCATCTCCATCTCTCTCATTTTGTCTCCGCCTTTCTCTCTCAACATGAACAAATATTGGTGTGGGGGGTGGGGGTGCACATTACTCTAAATTGTTCAAGTGTTCAAGAGGCGACAAACTAGAATTAAAATATATGGGGCCTCAGGTGGCGTAACGGTCAAAGCATTCTCCTGGAATGCAGGTTGCCCACTGCAGCTGCGGTTCAAAACCCAGCTGCGCCAGTCGGGAGCCCCGTTGGCGGTTGGGTGTCCTCCCCAGGGGGCACGAGCTCGCTGAGGAGTGGTAGAGCAACCTTGTAAAACACAGTTGGGCCAGTTCCGTCTTGGAGGAGGCGGATCATTGTCTCGAGGTATTAGCTCGTCCCGTGGAGGTGGGCAGCAAGTTCGTGGGGCAGGGTGAATTGAAAGAAATAAAGGGTATAATCTGGGCGATCTATACTCTAGGATTCAGATATATATATGCTGAAGTGCTCAGGCTGGGACTGCCTTCCTCTGCAGATCGGGGACAGAAACGGGGAGCTGACGGCCCGCATGAACGTGGAGCAGCTGATGGAGTCGCTGGGGATGACCGAAAGCGACCTTTCACCCTGCGGGTCAGAGTTTGAGGTGCAAGGTAAGGGGCCCCGCGCCGGAACTGAAAACCCAAAACCTGCACCCCCTTCATCCCTCAGACATCCCTCCAGACAGACTCCAGTACAAGACTTCTGCACCTCAATCGCTTCCAGCTGTATTATTAATTTAAATGTATTGAAAAAAAAGTCACTCTGGATAAAGGAATCTACTAAGCAAATAATTTGATCTAAAACAACTTCAGCCTGACAAAAGTGACATATTTTATGAGCTTTTATCCAAAGCTATACAGACATAATTTGGAGAAAAACATTATCTGTACATTTTCAGACAGTACCTCAGAGTGAAAGCCAGTGCTTTTTCTCTGTCCGCTCCAAATTTAACATAATGATAGCTTAATGTATGAATTAAATAACTATGATTTCATGGTTCAGCATTAATGCATCGTGTTGCAATGCCTGCTATTGCCATTAATCCATTATTATGCACTGCCTGTCGACCTTGTGCCAGCTTTTTAAATGACTCACGAAAGCTAATTGAACATCAATTAACATCATTAGTTCGCTTTTCAGTGGCTGCCCAGAAGTAATTTGTAAAGGGTGAGTGATCTCTGCTTTCAAGCCAGGCAACGCAATTAACGTTAATAATCTTAAGGCGTAGGCTGGTGGCTAACAGCACCGTAAAAATAACACGTCACCAAAAATAGTTAAATAAAGTGGAACCCGGGCCTCCCGGGTGGTCTAGTGGTTACAACGTTCGGCGCTGGCCACTGTGACCAGGGTTCCATTCCACCGACCGCGCCAGTGTCGGCTCTGGCCAGGAGTGCCAGTAGGGGGTGGCAATTGGCTGTCCGCCCCAGGGAGGGGGCAGAGAAGCAAATATGAGTTCACTGCGTACAGGAGTGGCTCTGTGTACCGGAGTTACAGTCGACTGTGATAGAGAAACCCTCCTCAGTAATGCCTGGGGCTCTCTGGTACTCTGGCCCTGGCAGAGAGACAGAGGCACGAAGCAAAGGGCAGTGCCAACCTGCACAGTCCACATTCTTCATCCCTCCTTCCGTCTTTCCATCCCTCCTTCCCTCCCTCCCTCCCTCCCTTCCACCCCCGGACACAGACAGGACAGGACAGAGGAAAACACATTTGCTCCACACATTGCCCAGAGTCAGGAAAGGGTAAGAGAGGAGATTGGAGGTTGTCTGATGGATTCCCTAGCAGCTGAAAATGGTAGTGGTGTAGAGGAATTGAGATGGGACCAAGGACATCCGCTTAGGATCGACAATGTGTGTGAGTGAGTTGTGAAGGTCTTGTGCCTGTTTTAGATTTTTCCAAATAACGATGCGAGAACATGTTGCTATATAAGAGAGTGTGCATATGTGTCTTGTACAGAATATTGCCTCTTAAGAGTCAAACCTCTAACCTCTTAAGAGCCTTTGGCTATTAACACTTAAATCTGGTGCTTGTTTTTTTAACATTGTAACAATACTTTTGCAAAAAAATAAATGGCAAACAAATAAGTAAACCAAGGTTATATTGTTAATAATAATAATAATAATAATTATTATAATTATAGAAATTACAAGGACTGTCACCATTGTATTGTAGGAAGTCAATCGCTGCATTGTTGATATTATTTGTACAGACTCACTCCTCATTTCAGTGAGTTTATAATAAACGTGAATGTGCAGCACCTGTCTTTGTGCTGTCGGTTTAAAGTGGACGGGCTGAACGCAGAAAGCCCTGTGGAAGGACTTGGTCAGTTGGTCAGTAGGGAAGGGCTCCTGGGCTAGCCAGGGGAAAGGATGAGTCAGACAGAACAGCCTTGGTTTGTGTGAGCAGGGCCCGGAGGTGTTTATTTTAAACTGGGAGGGTCAGTCTGGAAGAAACTCTATCAATGCAGAGACTGGAGGTTTTCCGTCTCGTTCTTGTGTTGGACTCGGACACGGATTTTGGCGCTTGTGCGGGGGTAAGTCACGTGATCAGCATCTTGCCTATGACTGGCATAGACACCGATGAGGAATCACTAATTGCAGCCATACGCATGCTGGGCACACAGTCATTTACTGCATGGTCGCACTTTTTTACATTTTTTAATTTTAGTTTCAGATTTTTACATTTTTGCTCCCAATTTGGTAGCCACTTATACCCTCTATTTATTTTAGATTTTACCCTCTCCCACGAACTCACCGCCCACCTCCTCGGGACGAGGTAATACCTTGAGGCAATGTTTGTCTCCTACGAGACGGAACTCGCCCAACCCTGTTTACGAGGTCGCCCTACCGCTCCTCGGCGAGCTTGAGTTGGCTCTCCCTCCCCCCTCCTGCTGGGATGGACAGCCAAATACCGCCCCGATCAGGGTTGACGACCAGGGCCGGTCTGGTAGAGACGGGTTTTGAACCGCGTCCCTGACAGGGCAGTACACACCATGGGTTTAAGGCTTTAATGCATAAACATAAAATACATGCAGACGCAGTCTTCGTTTCGCACAAAGGGAGAATTTGTCCCCCTCTCCACGCCCCTGTTTCCCCTCCGGTTCTGACTACTTTCCCAGATTCCACACTAATTTCACGACCACATGACGAGACCACAGGCCACACTAACGAGTTCCCTGACTCAGACCAAGACCGTCCTCACTGTTTGTGGTAGTTTAGTCTCTTAAGAAGAATTCAGGACAATCTTTGCTGATTTGTGTGGATTTATATGAAATGTATTCTAAAGTTCATGTTTTAAGTTTTGCCACCCAAAGGGTTAGCAATTGAGGACTACTTAGGATTCTGAACCACAACACCATATTACATTTCTGCTTCTCTTTGCTGGTGTACCCCTGCTAACCACGTGCAGGCTCTCGATGATAAAAACAGCCTTTTGAGATGAAGTCGCAGTACAGTGTAAAATGTGTTCATTGATTGTCTGCCTGCGTCATAATCCCCCAAGGATTCCGTTTTTTGTTCGTTTCAAAGGCTTCTGCTAATCAGTCATGCTGAGATCAAATCAAAGTTCAGAGTTTATAAGTTCCTTTTATCCTAAAGAGTCATGGTGTATTCAGTGTAAAAGTTTTTGCATTTATGTTGTCATTTGATTTGTAAGTGGATTCACATTATTTTTTGTTTAATCTGGCATTTTCAAAGCAGTATCCTTCCATTGAAAATCCACTAAATACATGCATCAGCCAGCCCTTGGGTTTGGGAAAAAAAAGAAATCAAAATGACTGTTCCAAAATGATTTCTGTATGGCACACAGACAGACATAAATATCAAGGAAAAAGGCAATCCCCCCATATATATAAAAAAAAAAAGTCTGCCACCTCTCTACCATGAAAGTGCTGAAACAGAACCCAAGATTGATATCTGTCATTATTCTTCTTCTTGTGTTTTCAAACCCGCAGGAGCCAGGCCAAAATTCAGCCAAAGGAACAGCCTGGGCAGTGTTGATTTGTGGAAGTACCCTTCGGAAAAGGTGACGCACCTCAGCCTTAGTTTCAGACAGCGCACTTTGGTGGGGTCACTGTTAGTCTTGTGCTTTTTGGAGTTGGAGAAAAGATGTACCTAAAATGTATCTATGTGTGTGTGTCGGTATAATTCTTCCCCAGTGGTGGAAAAAGTAAAAGTACTTCTACTTTGACTTATTTCTGGACTTAAGTAATAAGCACAGTTATAAGTAATACATTTTTCAATACATTTTACTTTTACTTTCAACAACAAATATTCCCACCCAACACAGGAAGCAATGTAGGACTTTTTACTTTTACTGGAGTAATAATTTTATCAGGGTATCTGTACTTTTTACTCAAGTAAAGAGTTTGTGTACTTCATCCACTGCTGCTCTTCCCATTGGCCAGAACGGAGACCATCAGGACATGGACAGCAGTGCCAAGGGCCACTTCCCCTGTTCCCTCAGACAAAAGGGCAATGCTGACAGCCAGTTGTCCGATGAAAGGCAGTGGTTCGACTGCCGGGACTCTCCCATCGATACCGAGGACATCACAGTTCAGGTGACCCCACCGGTGAGCCTCCCCGCCCCCCTCCCCACATTTCAATAAACTGTACACAAGTCCGGCAACGCCCTGCGATGGATTTGCGACCTGTCCAGGGTGTATTCCTGCCTCTCACCCAATGCATGCTGGGGTAGGCTCCAGCCCCCCCCCAGGAATAAGCAGATTATATAATGAATGAATGATATATCATACAGGTGAAAACCACTATACACATTTCCCAAAAGTGTTTATCTTGTCTCATTGTTTCATTCGCAGCACGGTCTTCAATGCAATGTAGTGAATGTTGGCTAGTTAGCTAGCTAAACCAAGCAAGGGTGTCTATAAAATGACTGTTTTCGATTATTTTACTCACTACTGGCTCCAGTTTAATTTTTAAAAGTGCAAGATGCAGGCACTACCATTAATCCAGGATAGTGGTGCATTAAGGCCTGTCCAGCTCCATTCCAGTAGTTTTGTGATAACAGGCGGTGATGGTCGAGGCGTGTGAATTCCCCCGTCTTTTTCCGGCTCAATTATAACAAAGGAGAGCAGTGATTGGCTATGAAATATGATTACAATATTAGGTAGAACAATAATGGAATGATGGAGGAGGAGCATTATATTTTAAATAAGATTAGATAACTCGATAAAATCATTATGATAATGCAAGCAAAATTGGAGCATGATGCAACAATGGAAAACCAAGATACACAAATTGTTAATTACAATTCATGTGTCCAGTTTGAAAAAGTGTGGTTTAAGATGTGAAAAAGCAGATGAATTTATGAACCATAATTCAAATTCAGATAGATCTAATCAGTCACAGTGCAATGCACTGGTGAGAAAGCCAACGGGGGAACAGTGGTAGGCAAAAGTCTCCCTTTAAGAAATACATGTTGTACTTAAGCATGTATTAAGCGTGTGAATTTGTGTAAAACACGGCGTTAAATTACTGTGCCTTAGCCCGCTGTCCCTGGGAGAACGTTGCCCACTCAGCCAGACGTTGGCCAGACATGTTCATGCCCAACTTAAATGCATGCGCTGTGCACGGCTCCAGACAGTGGTGGCTCATTTAGGGCTTACTAAAGCAGGCATCGACCGCTCACTTTTGCACGCACAGAAAGCCCATGCACGCATTTCTGCAAAGGTAGACTCTTCCCCTGATTAGCCTTGTTGATTCAATGGGATCTGACGCGTAGCATGTTATCAGCTTTGCTATAGTGCTCCTAAGTGGCCTGGCTGCTGACCGGGGTAGCGTCAAATGTGCTGACAATGCCGATATGGAAGTAGGTAATTGCTTTTAACCGTCATTAAGCTTGTCGCAATAGGCATTCTTCTCCCCGTATCCGATCTCCTCCTGGCTCGAGCTCCACCTTTCATACTTGATCAGCAGAAGGCAGCATTAATGTTTGTCCGAGCGCGTACAGAGATGGGTTACGGGGCACAAGGGCACACCTTGAGAAGACGGGACCGTTGTTTTACATGATCTCTGGCGGCTGGGAGCCTGACCAGAAGGACACAAAACGAGGGTACAGTACGTGCGACCGATGGTGATGGGTCTTAAGAGCAGTTTTCTCCCCGGTGGCAACACTGTTAAACGGACAGGGCTTGTGTAATTGGGAAAAGTGGCGCAGTTTGAATGGTGTTATCGCCTTGCGTTGCTACTTTACAGAGCCCTGGAGTGGTCAAATGATATTTTTTACTATTTTGAGAGCAGGTTTTACTAAATCGAGTGCACGAGACACAATTCGTTACCTCGTTTTGAGTATATTGTGCGCATGATTTAAATATTTTGTCCGCTCAAAATACTCTGGTTTTGATTATATTACGGACAAGAGACTATTCATAATGATAAATAATAATATGCATAATGTAAACAATATAAACAAATGCTCTCGAAATAGGAAAACAATATTCATTTGATCACTCAAGGGCTCTGTACTACTTTGATGTTTCTGTATCCAACTTTATAAACGGGTAGAATTCAAAGACTGGACTGGACATGTCTGCCATGTAGGGACAGTGGCATGGAAATCTGCTGAACTATGAGTATACTAAGATGCATGTTGGCAAAACGGTCCATGTGGACAAATTAATTCCAATATTAATGTTGCAGTGGGTAACTGTGTGCATGTGCGGCTGAAATTATATGAGCATAGGGACTTCTGCTATGCAAATAAACAATTTAATAATACTACTTACTATTACTACTACTAATACAACAACTACTACTACTACTACTACTACTATTACTGCTACTAATACAACTACTACTACTACTACTACTGCTACTGCCACTGCTACTACCACTAATACTACTACTACTGCTACTACTGCTACTACTGCTACTGCTACTACTACTACTACTACTACTACTACTACTACTGCTAATAATAATAATGTATTTTTTAAAGCGTAGTTAATGAAAATTATATCTCAAAGCACTCTACATATAGGACATTCAATAGTAAATATGAGAACACTGAACTCATACTGTAGTAATTCAGAGTAATACATGTGAATGAAGTGTAGTGGTAGTAAGACCCCTGAGCTGGTTTGTCCTCCAGTCCCCTGGGTGGTTGGCCTTCTGTCCTCATCGTGCTGTGGGACAGGTGTTTCACATGATGATGATGATGATGATGATGACGATGATGGCTGGAACAACCAAACTGTGTTGCTCAAGTGTATCAACTCAAGTGTATTAATAAAGGGCATAAAATGCTGAAGTATATTGGTGGTATATATATATATATTTTTCTTTTCTTCTTTAATGTATAATGGTGGCCTTTTGAATACAAAACCAGAACCAGTTCTGGGGGGGGGTCGTTTCTACGGTTTTTACACATATTTAAAAAAATCTTTGAACACAGAAGATTCGGCTCCCTGGGTTTGTGACCTCTGTGTAAAGTTGTGATCACTTCCCATAGTGGCGGGGAGGGGGGGAGGGAAGGGGAGGGGGCATGGGGGGGTCGGAATGTCAGTATGATACAGACCACCAGGAGCACGGGTTTGGAAGAAGATTTCTATGGCAACTGTGATGTAAGCTGAGGAGAGCCCTCTCTCTCTCTTTCTCTCTCTCTCTCTCTCTCTCTCTCTCTCTCTCTCTCTCTCTCTCTCTCACACACAGACTCTCTCTCTCCCTCCCACACACACACACACACACACACTCTCTCTCTGCCTCTCACTCTCTCTCACACACACACACACTCTCTCTCTCTCTCTCTCTCTCTCTCTCTCTCACACACACACACTCTCTCTCTCTCTCTCTCTCTCTCTCTCTCTCTCTCTCTCTCTCTCTCTCTCTAAGTAACAAATAACAAAGTAACAGTGTGGGCAGCATTAGGATCCAGACAGAGTGAGACAGCGGGGAGACAAGACGGCCTCTGTGTGTTGTGGGAAGAGGAGAGGAGAATGCGGGCTGGGCTTGGGGCAGGAGGACGGTAAGGCTGATCTAGGCGCATGGAGACTTACTGCTTTGGGGATGTGTGTGTTTCTCAGGGTTTCTCTTTAGTCTTGATTCGAGGTGAATACCCCCCCTCCCATCTCTCTGTCCCACAGAAGAGTCTCTCTCTCCATGCGCCCTCTTACCCACAGCAGGGGACTCTACCAAGGTCCTGCAGAAAGAGGGGACAGAGCTGGGGGAGAGGGGGAGAGAGAAAGACAGAGGGAGAGATTGAGAGAGAGAGGGCGAGAGAGAGATAGAGAGAATGAGAGAGAGAGGGGGAAAATTCAAGGGAGAGAGCTGGAAGAGAGAGTGGGTGCTGGTGGTGAGAAACTCCACTTCCCTTTCCCTCAGTTGTGAGAAAAGCATTCCCTCCCGGGCTGGTTACCTCTGTATAGATTTTTACATTTTTCCATGAAGGCATTTCTGTGCTGTCAACACAAGATAACTTTATTGACAACTCAAATTTCAAAGCATCTCAATGACAGTAGTAGACGTTACGGTTCATGATGTTAAATGTGATGTGTTTATCGAGTCTTAAACCCAAATTAACATGGCTGACCTACTTTGTGGCTATTTCTGCTGTTTGTACAAATGTTCGGGGCCCTTATCCAAATTTCCACTGTACAGGTCATTAAACTAAGGAGAAGGCGTGTGCTTTGTTTGACGACCATTCAGTGAGAAACACTAAACTTAAAATAATGTTTTACGAGAAAGCAACAATGGCTCTGGAGAATGGCTGCTTTCATTGTGTCTGCCAAACCGCCAGCTCACATCTTGTTAGAGACCTTAAGGAGGCTTTTCACGACGCTATGCTCCACTCAAAGTGTTTGAACTTCGTAGTCTGCACCTAAAAGACACATTATTCGAATCGCTGCCACACAACGGTCTAAAAGCCCTACAACATCGACAGCATTTGAACCAAACGTTTCATCTCATCTCATCGCGCATTTTCATTGGTCGTCTACCATTAGGGGTTTGGTAAATGCCAATGTCCACGTTGATTGGATATTGGCAGCCTGTTACTGATGACTTATCCTGTCAGCCTACGATATCACTCACTAGCCAAGTTTATTGTTTTCCTGCTGGGATGAGCCAGTCTTTGATGGAAGGTTTTTAGCAGTATTGGTACCGTAGGACCTGGGATATTCCTGGCTTTTCCAGGGTTTTGTCCTGTTCTATATTGACCTGTAAGACATTGTGGGAAATGTTAGCAAATTGCTACATGGTGCTAATGTCATTTTTCTTTTGGTGCTGTGCTACTGTCATGCGGATGGCTAGCTATCTCAGTCACAACACATCAGATGGATTGCAGAAATGTGCTTTGTAATGCTTTGTAGGGGTGTAACGGTACACAAAAATTACGGTTCGGTACGTACCTCGGTTTTGAAGTCACGGTCCAGTACGTTTTTGGTACAGGAAAAAAAAGGAAAAAATATGAAATTGCTTTTAATTTATTATGAGCTTTGTAAACAGTGGCTAATTGGCCATAATTTACTGAACAAAGTGAGGCACATATCTTTCTTTTTAAAAAAAAAAAAAAAAAGAAAGTTCTTGCGTTAGTGGTTAAAGCAAGATTGTATTAATTCGGTTCACAGCGCATACCGAACTGAAAGTCCAGTACAGAACGGTTCGGTACGAATACGTGTACCATTACACCCCTAATGCTTTGTAATTGCTCACTTTATGTGTCCAGTCCAGACAGGTAAAGATAACCTGCTTAACAGCAGGATGTACAGTAGCAGAGGTGTTTTTGCCGAGATTGGCTTTTATAGAAAGACTTAATTGGGCAGGGGGTTGGAATTAAGAATGACAGAATCAGGAGAACGGGCCATTCAGCCCATCTAGGCTCGTCATGTAAAAAAAAAGATAAGAATTGTGAGGGAGGGGAGTCAGTTCGAAAGAGCAGGTCAAGGAAATGTTTGTGAACTGGGGAAAGCAGGGATCATGCCCTGTATTACACTGGGATGGTGATCTCAGTAATGTGTATGTAATCTATGGCCTGGATGCCCCCATTGCATACACACACCAGAGTCGGGGAAAAAACAGGGGGAAAAAAAAGCAGAAAGAGAAAGTTTTGGGCAGTGAGTCCTGGCGCTTCACTGACCTGCCTCCTCTCTCTCTCTGTGTCGCAGAAGCTAGGCCGGGATCCATCGGGCGAGGACTGCTTCTTCGACCTCCTCAGCAAGTTCCAGAGCAGCCGCATGGATGACCAGCGGTGCGGGTTCGATGAGCAGCCAGACGGTGAGGAGGGAGGGTCACCTCGGCCCCCACGGCCCCGCTCAAAAGCCACATCACCCCTCCACATCAGACTCCCCGAGTCTGCCTTCTAGATCCATCCTATCTGTCTGTCTGTCTACTGTGTCTATCTGTTTTCCATCTGTCTATGCGTCAGTCTGTTTGTTTAGCTATATGTCTGTCTCTCTTACTCTATAATATAATAATATATGCAATTTAATATACAGTATATGTGTGACTTACAGTAGTGAATGTATACACTTCAGTGCATGTGGTCCCAGGGTCAGGCCCAGTTCTACGAGGGTGCAAAAGGGTACATTGCACCCTCAGATTAATATTTTGCACCCTCAGTTGAATATTGTAATAACTTTTGAAAAGCAATACAAATGTGCTGTGCATTACGCGTATGCATGCACATCCTTGCAGGCTCATAACACACACAGCCAGGCGGCATTCTTTCATCTTGCCTCATGCGTTGTCACGTGGCATTTGTTTGGTGTTACAGATCATTTTTACCTATCAGCCTATCATAGTCAACTTTAGCCACACAGAATCACTCTAGCCAATTATTTTTTTATTTTTTTGTCAAACAAACATACGTTTGTGAGAATCTTGCTCTTTTCGTTTCTGACGAGCCGTTTGATTGGCCCTCTCCCCAGACCCCTCCTCCCTCCTGACGTCCCCCCAGACGGAGGAGCTCTTCGACCTGATCGCCAGCTCCCAGAGCCGCCGGCTGGACGACCAGCGGGTCAGCGCCGGCAGCCTGCCGGGCCTGCGCATCACGCAGAACAACCTGGGCCACCTGCGCGGTGACACCGAGCCCCAGGAGCCCGGAGATGATTTCTTCAACATGCTCGTCAAGTGCCAGGTGAGAGTTACCGGGGCTGGAGTCACGCTCCTAATGTTGCTGTACAGGTAAAATAAGCAGGAAGAATTTTGTAAAAAAAATGTAATGTATTATTTTTGCCCCCATTTTCCCTTCACTGTCAGTATCCAATTATACCCCCCTCTTTTTTTTGTGCCAATCATCCCCTCCCTCGTATGAAAACTTGCTGCTAGTCCGGCCAGTAGTGAATGCTGCCCTGCCTCCTCCGAGCCAGCACCCGCCTCAGCCGAAGCCTGTCACTGACACACGACCACTCATATATGCAGCGAGCCTTTCCTTCGGCTTTTAACCCTCCCCCCTCCCTGGGGCGGACAGCCAATTGCCGCCCCCTAGTGGCACTCTCGGCCAGAGCCGAAACAGGAAGAAAAGTGTTTGGTGCGAGGCCTAAATCTACTAAATCAGCTGAAAACTTTGTTTTGGCTTGGTGCATTGCCGTCACGATACGTTAAACGAATGAGCTCCTTGGGGCTCATTTTCATGTGCTTGTTGCTTTGCATTTCAAACACACACACACACACACACACCGATTTGAGAGGGACACCAGTGATAATCTCTCAGTGAGCTGCCCCAGGGGGCCATTTTAGGACTCATAAATTACCTCATAATGACCACAAATGAATCGACCTGTGAATTTGTATAATCTATTTCATGGGCTCAGAGCTGAACAAGCTCTTAGTGCTGCGATGGTTCCTGCAGTCCAGAAGGACTCCTGACCATGGCAGTCTTGAAGGGTGATGTATAAATGGCCATGGTGTCGGGAGGAAGGGTTTGGGTCACCAGGCTCTTCCTCGCATTGTCACTCAACAGTGATCCCTCTGGTCAGTTGGGAACCTGTATCAGGCTGCAGCAGCTGCATCGGCCACGCAGCCCTCCAGCGCAGGGACTGCGCAGCTCGTCTGATGGATTACAGAGGGTAAATAACTGGTAGCTGGCTGCCCACGCAACGCAGGATGATCATTTCCAAATTGATGTTGTATTTAATGTGTATTTATTTTATTTTTCTTTAAGAATTTGTTTCTGATTGTATGCCATTTTTCTCACAATTTAGTACCCAATTACCCCCTATCTTTTTCATGTTAATTCCCCCCTTGTATTGTGAGTTCGCTGACGTAGCCCTGAGACCAGCAGTGACAAAGGCAATGTAACCGTCTCCTCCGAACCGGCACTCACCAAGCCGTCAACTGTAACTCTGGTACTCCAGAGCCACTCCTATACGCAGTGAGCTCATATCGGCTTCCCTCCCCCTCCCTGGGATGGACAGCCAAAGATTTATGGGAATTTTTTAAATACTGCACTAGTGGAAAAAATCATTTTATGCCTTTTTGATGACACCCAGTGGTGAAGTCGGCACATTGCATGCATCTAAACCAAACCCTTTCCCTAGGTTTGATTTCCTCACAATGACCCGAGCTGCCTTTATTTTGGGTACATTTTCTTAGAATCTCTTTTTGTCTTATGTTTATCTGTTTAGGAGTTGTAAAAGCTTTTTTCCCCCAAAGTTTTTTAAAAGTCTTCTTCAAATGGGACTCAGATCCAAACCCTTCCTAATTTTCTCTCACATTTTACTTGCACCTCTCTCCCTTACAAACATCTCTCCATCAGATGCGTTTGGTTCCTGGTTCCTGGTTCCACTGTCTTTTATGCATATCTCTCCTAAGAGAGGTCTGAGCGCAGGGTCAGCCATAGTACGGCGCCCCTGGAGCAGTTTAGGGGTTCAGTGCCTTCCTCAAGGGCACTTCAGCAGTGCCCCAGGAAGTGAACTGGCCTCCCTCTGGTTTTCAGTTCATAGTTTTTTTTTTTGTTTGGCCTTTCTGGGATTTGAACCAGCAACCCTCCGCTTGCCAGCCCATGTCGCTAACCATTGAGCCACTGCTAACCCACTTGTGCTACCCCACTATGACTTTGTGCTTGTTTTTAAATGGTATCAAATGCTTATTGTCTTTTTTTTACTGTACAGCATCCTTGGGTTCCCAGAAAGGCACTTTAAATTAAACATATTATTATTATTATTATCCTTCCCCTGCGTAACCTGGCTCCCCGTCTGTCCCCAGTCCTCCAGGATCGATGACCAGCGCTGCTCCCCGCCAGACCCGGGCCCGCGGGCCCCGACGGTGCCTGACGAGGACTTCTTCAGCCTGATCCAGAGGGTCCAGGCCAAGCGCATGGACGAGCAGCGGGTCCATCTCCATTCCGAGGAGCAGGACGGGGCTGAATCAGAACCAGAACCAGAACCAGAACCCTCCTCCGGGGGCTCCAACTAAAGCCCGGCCCGGAACATGTCCCTGGAGCAGACATCTGGCCCCACCCTCTGACACACGTGTATATATTTATACATTTTTAAAAACGCCAACGGGACCAGTTTGGGGCAGATCAGGCAAGAGGAAGTCGAGTTCGAGCCTGGATCTGTGCATGCAGTGGCCCAGTTGGGCCAAGAAGCTTTTAGGAAACAGGAAACAGGAAACAAGAAACTGGAAACTGGAAACAGGAAACAGGAACAGTGTTGGCCCGATGGAGCTAAGTCTTACTGAAAAGAGAACTGTGTATCTGTGTGTCTGTCTGTCTGGGAGCCCAGGATAGTATCGGGCAGCCACGATCATTAAGATACTGAGAGTATTCTTAACTGTGGACTTAAACCACAAGAAAATAAATAAACCTTGCACTTAAGAGTGTAGTTATAACTTTTCTAAGAGTAAACTTTTAGCAAATGTCTGATCTCAAGTGACTTTCCTTTTAAACTATCAGTTTTTATAAAAAAGTTAAGTTTGAGTTAAGCTTAGAACTCTGCCTGAAAGTGGATTTAATGCTTTTAAGATTTAAGCATATTCCTAAAAGAGAAAATAAAGAAACAAAGTACAAATAGTAATGTAGACTTTTAAGAAAACATTTGTCTTAAAAGGCATTCAGCCAAAACGATAACATCTACTAGATAAGGGGCAAATATGTCGCAAACATATTCATTAAGAGCTCCTGAAAATGCTTACCATTTGCAACACTTCAGTGCTGTTTTCAAAACCTTTTAGTAACAGGTCATGAGAGTTTTAACCTGCTCTTGTCCTTTATGTCTTATTTTGTTTCTGATTTAGTTTGTATTCTAAATTAGGGGTATTTAGAAGAAGGGTATTAATCATTTAAAAAATGTATTTTTAACAATCAGTATGAATAATGAGTAGAGCTGTATTACTCAGTATTACCAAATAGTCTCTGGTACACTCAGCCAGCGGTGAACAGGATGGTATTAATTCAGGAGTTAGGTGACAGTTGTTTTCATCTTCTTAAAATGATTGCCTGTCTGTCACACTCTACAGAAATAGAACAATTACACTTATTGGAGAAAAGTTTTTTTCTCTCCTTCACCTCCACTAACCCACCTGAATGTGCCCTGGGTTAATGCACACATAACCAAAATCGGAATAAATTGTGTCATTGTGATCGCCAGTGGTTACTTAAAAGGGTCTGGCTGACAGCAAACAACTCAGATAAAGATTTTCTAAAGAGCTATTGTAAATTTGTGGGCAGTAATGAATTCATCTTGTCACAAAAAAACATACATACAGTGGAGTCTAAAAGTCTTGAGTCCTCTGCCAAGATCTGTTTTCATTGTTAATCGAAAACTAACACAACATTTTTACTCAGGGGTGTCCATGTACTAAAACTTAAATTTAGTACATTTTTTGAGGAAGTGAAAGGCAATGGTGCAAACAAAATATTTATACATATTTCAATTTCATACCGTCCTTTCTCAAACAAACAATTTTTTTGTATCAGTGTTTTATGACATTCTTGAATAACAAATACCATGAGTAAAAATGTTGTGTTAGTTTTTGATGAACAATGAAAACAAACAGATCTTGGTAGTGGACGCAGACTTCTGAACCCCATTGCATATGTACACACACAATTAGTGTGAAAATGATGTTCACGTTTTTTCCATGAGAAGTGACACTCAGAAACACACAAAAAGCTGAGGCAGCCTGATTTACTAGCAGAAGCAGACTTGGTGTTTGTGATAATGGACACATGGAAGGGTTTTACCGTGCTGTCCAGCTCATGTCCAGCTCGTCCACTCTCATTGTGCTGTCACCCTGACCACGCCCACTCTCATTGTGCTGTCACCCTGACCACGCCCACTCTCATTGTGCTGTCACCCTGACCACGCCCACTCTCATTGTGCTGTTTATTTGTGACAGGGGTGCCAGAAACACCCAGGTGCAGCGCTTCTGTGACTATTCTCCCACACTGTGCACATAAAGGGGAAATCTGGGATCTGGTGTGATGATCAAATGCATGTCTCCACGCTGTGCTGTCTCTTGCTTACCTATTCAGACGAATGACGGTTGGTTAGTTGACAGTGCTATTTTTTCAGTTTTCTTCAGACCAATGAGGAAACGGTCTGAACAGGATCATATCCAACAGGAACAAAGGGTCTGGGTTGAGCATTCAGGGCAACAGTGGGGAAAAGATTATCATTTTTTAAAGATTTTTTGTTTGTGACTTTTCCCCATTTTCTCCCAATTTAGTAGCCAATTACACCCTCTCTTTTTCATGTCAACTATCCGCCCCTCGTATTGTGAGTTTGCTGCTGTAGCCCTGTGACCGGCAGTGACAGAGGCGATGTACCGCCTCCTCCGAGACGGCACTAGCCAAGCCATCGACTGTAACTCCGGTACACACAGAGCCACTCCTATATGCAGCGGGCTCATATCGGCTTCCCTCCCTGAGACGGACAGCCAATTGCCGCCCCCTAGTGGCACTCCCGGCCAGAGCCGAGCTGGCGTGGCCAGTGGAATCGAACCGTGGCCCTGGTCGCAGTGGGCAACATGCATCCTGGTCGGACACTCTTACTGCTACGCTACCCGGGAGGACAAAGATGATCATTTTTGTTTGCAAGCCACACCTCAGAGCCTCCTAGCTTTTATTGGATCTGTGGCGGGTGCAGTGGATTTCACCACTGGGGGGGGGGCGGGGCCAACGTGTGAACATCTGCTACAGAATGAGACCTGACCATACCCACTCTCATTGTGCTGTCACCCTGACCACGCCCACTCGCATTGTGCTGTCGCCCTGACCACGCCCACTCGCATTGTGCTGTCACCCTGACCACGCCCACTCGCATTGTGCTGTCACCCTGACCACGCCCACTCTCATTGTGCGGTCACCCTGACCACGCCCACTCTCATTGTGCTGTCACCCTGACCACGCCCACTCTCATTGTGATGTCGCCCTGACCACGCCCACTCTCATTGTGCTGTCACCCTGACCACGCCCACTCTCATTGTGCTGTCACCCTGACCACGCCCACTCTCCTCTGTGTCTCACCTGTCCTCCCAGAGCCTGAATATGAGGTTTATCTCAGTCTAATCAGCATCTCCTGTTGTGCCACACATCTGCATTCCAGCACCCTCCAAGTGCCACCGTCAAATGTTTATTTGGAGATATTTATCCACAAGTGGAGACAGTATATTTTACTGATATACTAACCCCCCCGTGGTGAAGAAAAATGCCCTGTCCCTCCAGTTGCCCTGTTCTCTGGCTTCACGTAAACAAATGAAAAAAAGAAAAACGCTTAGCAACATAAGCAAAGTTGAGTGTAATTAAAAGAGTTCATACTCATACTACTCATAAAATATAGATGTATTTCTTAAGCAAATATCATGCCAGTGGTATATATAAACCGATTGTGTATCAAACTATCTCGAGAGGGTAAGAGTTTATTTGCAGCCGATGTTGGTGCAAGGTGGTTACTGCACTTTTATCATCGGTTACCATGATGATACCTATCATCAGTTGCCATGGTGACCCTGTGCTGTTGACAGTAGAGTCAGGAAGAGCTCTAGCAGTGTTATGTGTCATTGCTCTAAGGACTTGACACTTAAAAAGGGGGATCTAAAATAATGATGAACAAGCACGGTAGCTTCAGAGCACCTTATACTAACGACACAGAAGGAAGGAACGAATAAGAACATAAGAATGCATAATGAGGAGAACGGGCCGTTCAGCCCATCTAGGCTCCTCATGTCCTAATCTAAAGAGTATCTAGTACTGCATCTAGCCTGGACTTGAATAGCCCAAGTGTTTCTGCCTCTACTACCTGACCTGGCAAGCTGTTCCAGGCATTGACAACTCTCTCTGTAAAGAAAAGAAAAAACATACTAATATCTGTGCGGAATTTGCCTTTAACTAATTTCCACCTGTGGCCTCAATCTTAAAAGGGCAAAGAGTACACAATGTGTGTGCATACGAAGAGTTCATATGCAAAAACACACGATAAACATACAGTATTTGTTGTGAAACTCGATATATCTCATGCTTTATATACAGTTATCACAAAGACGGCATTGTCACGGCCTGTTTGGTTTTGTTTTGGTAGGAATGGTGTTTATCGGTTTTTGCATATGAGCTCTTCATATATATATACGCACACATTTTTTTTAAATGTTGAAAATAGATGTGAGTCTCATCATTAGGCCTCCATAAAACATGCATGGTGCCTAAAATACTATTTTACTGTAAAAGTATTGAAGCTAAGATAATGTAGTATTTAATGGCAGCTGGTGTAGAGCAATGGTGCAGTATAATATTTTTCTTAATTTTTAATAGTTTAATTTAGTTTCACCTATTATTCTGCACCTTTTAAAAAAACAAAAAAACATTTGATTTTTAATTATTTTATAGAGCTTTCATGTCGTGCTCAGAAAAATCCTTTCACCTGCTTTATAATAAGGACCTCATGAAGCTTCGGCAAATTTACAGTTTGACCTTTGACCTTTTTTGGGGGGGGGGGGAAATCACGATCCTTAATTATATTTTCTCAGAGGTTGCCAGAACTAGACACCAGATTAATTTGTTAACACTGTCACCGAACCTAGGAGTAAGTGATCAGCAATGCTTTTGCCTACCTCCTAACTGTTAATCGCAAAACTATGGTGTATTATACCTTAATGTTTTTGGTTTTCTTAAAAAGCCATGGGGATTCCTGGCTCCTTCTCAGAGTAGACCGTCAATCAAGTCGAGTGCTTTTGCTGAAACCTTTAATAAAAAGAGGGGGTGAGTTTGTCCAGAATCAACAGGTACGCTTATAACTCTCATTGCCATATATGTACATATGTAACGCTCTGTATTTATGTTTCCCCTTCGTGGAGAGGAAGGGCTTCAGCCTTCTTTTAATAAAGTTATTGATTAATATGTGACGTGCTTCTGTCCTTTGAGCGATTAACGTGGCCTCACCATCAGTGATTTGTATTTTATTTGTATTTTTTTCTTCCGATTTTTCAACGTTTTTCTCCCCAATTTGGAAGCCGATTATACCCTCTATTTATTTTGATTAACCCTCTCAGACACGAACCTGCCACCCGTCTCTACGGGGCAAGCTACTCTCCGAGGCCGGAAATGATCCGCCTCCTTCGAGACGACCCCCTTTTCCTTACATGCTTCACAGCGAGTTTGTGCCGACCACCCTCCCCCCTCCCTCAGGAGTGGACAGACAAATGCTGCCCCCGATCGGGGCTAACGGTCAGGGCCGGTCTGGTAGAGACGGGTTTCGAACCGCATCCTTGATAGGCAGCTCACACACGTACAGGACCAGCCACATACGGGTGCGTTAGACCGCTATGCTAAGTGATTCGTATTTTAGTTACAACCAAATACGATATCCATGTGATAGATATTACAATATACATCTAATATTTCAGATATCGCTTACGCGTCATATTTACTGTGAACATAATAACAAATATCTCATTATTAATTTACATCCTTTTGATGGTACTGTAGGTTTCACAAAAAAAGGGTCTGGGCTCTTTCAAAATGAGTAAGAACACAAAATAATATTGTGGATATGGACAACTTCCCATTATAGCAGGAGGCTGGAAATAACGTATTCATATTTCTGACAGGTAGTATGAAATACAGATGCACATTTATACACCATTAGTAATATGGTATCATCACATAAAGTTCACTGCCTACAACCAATACTATTAAAGTTATACTTTATCAATACAATTTATCAGAGGCTTTATCAAGTAAATGGTAAATAAATTTAAAAAATCAAGTAAACAACAAAAATGGACGGCTATATTAAATTCCTTTGTATCTGTTGAGCTAAAGTGATTGTTAAATTGTCTCATGTACCACATGAATGCATACACGATGATTGGTAGTGTGGGTAATTCCTGTATTGAAGACAGGTTGTGCCTGTGTTCACTGCAGTTAGGACTTAGTAGAGAATCCAGTGTTGTTATGGAGTTATGGTCTGTTTGCCATATGACAGTTCTCTCTCTCGCTCTTCTGCAAATGGACACACCTCCTATCTGCACCAGGCTTAAGAGACAGGGAGCACAGCTACAAAATAATAAAGAATACTGTACAGTATATGTGTATAACTATATTCATGTTCCCTTTAAATCACTAAATCACAGTTCAGTACACTACTTTCCCAACCAGGTTTAAGCCCCTGTGTTCTACTACCCCAGAAGTTCAGTGTGTGTGTGTGTGTGTATATGTTAGTGCATGCATGTCAGCATGCTGTGTGCATTTGTTTGTGTATGTGTGTGTGTATATGAATGTGCACGAATGAACAGTGTGAATGTGTGACATGTGTATGTGTGTGTGTGACTCTGTGTGAAAGTGAGTATGATTTTTGACGATTTTATATATATAATAGAGATACCCAGTCATACAGAAGTTGGGGTATGTGCTGTAACTTTCCTATTTGGAAAGCTATATTAATTTTTTCCCCACAATACAGTGGTGGACGCAGTTTAAATAGCCATTGTCATTGGCTGTTGTTTATTTTTGTATCCACCAATTGACAGGCAGCTTTGTAATGTTTATTTTTTTCTTCTATTGACGCTCTTCCCTTGTTTGTTATAGAGGAAATAAAATGGCCACCCCCACACAAGAAAGGATAATAAACAGCCTCTTATCTCTGAGACTGGTCGAAGCCTCCCTCTCGTCTTTGTTCAACAAGCTCTCTTCCTGGATCCGGATCCGAGCTGCACTTGGGCCGAACCCTGATTAAAGGCACCACGGCACTCTCTCACGTTAATCTCCAGCTCTGCCTCGCCCCCTGCTCTGCCCGCTACAGCGAGCCCCCCGGGGGCTGAGCCCGGCGCTCCAAGAATCCGAGCGGAAAAGTGGAATGCGAGGCAGGCAAGGAGGAATGTAGCTCTCCCAGTGACGACGACGACAGCACCTCACACACTCCCCCCTCGCCCTTCTCCCCTCTCTCCCACAATGCACTGCTGCAGCTCAAGCCGGCCCTCGCTCTATTTAAAGGCGGTGGGGGGGCGGGGTCGGGTGCCGTGCAGCAGAGACACAGCGCAGGCAGACAGACAGTCAGACAGGAGCCGAGACAGCAGCCTCACTGGACAGCACCGTCACCAAGAGAGAGGTCAGTAACAGAGAGAGGAGGAGGAGGAGGAAGAGAGGGAGGAAGATTATTCACACACGACCGTGTTAGGCTGGGACAGCTGGATGAGAATTCTCCCGGGTGACGGAGAGAGAGGAGCGGGGTAGGGGTTTGTGCATTAGGCTGAGAGATGGCACCGTCGTCCACGGACCAAGCTTATTAAGGGCTTTTCTGCAGCTTGGACTGAAAGCCATTACTGGGGGTGTCAGGTGCTGGAATGACACAGTCTGCCAAAGTCGCGAAAGGCAATCTGTCGCAGAGAGACCCTGTCACGTGCTTCTGCTCTCTCCTCGCCTGCTGTGGCCTTTTAAATCACAGAGGGGAATGCCTCAGTGAAAATGCTGGAAGTGTGAGGGGGCAGCAAACATAGTGTATGTGCACATGCTCGGGTGTGTTTGCTCCTTTTTGTCATTCTGAATATTTGCCATAAAGGGTACCAGAGCTGATTCAACATTTGAAAGGGGTTAGGGTTTAAAGATGATCTCTTTCTCTGTGCTGATTCAATGTCCTGTGATGAATATTCTAATCATAATATATATACATACAGTAGCAGTCAAAGGTTTGAGTTCACCTGCTGGAAACTAGGTTTATCTCATAATTGACAATGTTTTACCGACATGTCTTCCCAGCTCTCCTGCAGCAATTCCCAGAGGCGCTTGTGTGTTGCTTTGCTTTGACTCTTCATCCCATACAAGTTCTATGGGATTGAGGTCTGGACACTGGGCAGGCCAGCTCATTAGTTTGAATTCACGTTCCTCCTTCACCAGATAGTTCTTGCACAACTTCAAGGTGTGTTTCGGGTCATTATCTTGCTGAAGAATGAAGGAGTGCCTGATTAGCTGTAATCCAGATGGAAGGTGTACTCAAACCTTTGCCTGGTACTGTATATATGAAAAAAACGTACGTTTCAGCTTCCCTGGTGGTTTTTAGCAGACCATATACCCAAAAGAATACAGTTCATAACAACTTAGTTTAATGACATGTGAACAACACATTTCACTGTTGCTTCTTCAGATTTGCAAAAATCACGGTTCAGGACGTACCTCAGTTTTGAAGTCACGGTTTGGTACGTTTTCAGTACAGCGGGGGGAAAGAAATGCACAGCATGTACCGAACTGAAAGTCCTGTACCGAACGGTTCAGTACAAATACGTGTACCATTACACCTCTAATATATATATATATATGTATGTATGTGTGTATATGTGTGATCACACATACACACACTCACACAGTAGCTCATATTCATCACTGAGCATGCTGTGGTGTCTCCCTGCATCCGTGATGTCAGCACATAGTCATCTGACAGTTGGGGACCCCCTGCCTCACAGTCACATTTAACACACACAACCAATCAGGAACCAGAATCAAAAGGCCCTTGTAATGGCTGAGTGGTGATTGATTGGCCGATCCAACCAAGCACTTTCCCTGAGTTTATCTTCTAACAGAACTGCCTCAGTTGCCTTTGAATCAGCAGCTTCACCCCATGCTGAAAAGGCTCTCTTTTCATGACTTTCATTTACACACACACAAACACACACACACACCTCTTTTTATGACTTTAATGTACACAGACTCTCTCCTCTCTCTCTCTCACTCTCACACACACACACACACACACACACACACACACACACACATAACAAGCTGGGCAATTTCATCCAGGAGCACCCTTCAGTGGCTATTTACTTTGACTTGACTTGATCACGTCCAATGATAAAGCATTCCAGACCTTTCTGTATTGCGCATTACGTAATTTTAATCACACCAAAGAAGCCGGGTGACATTAAACAATTTTGATTATAACACAATTTGAACCTAATGCTATTTAAATGCGTAATGCCTTGTTTTAGAATAACTAAAATTATATCTGCTTATAAGTGCTCACAGGTACCACAATCACAGTTGTGGCGAAATACAAGAAGTGGGAATTGCCTGCCAATGGGCTAGGCTTCATTTAAACTGGCACACTTGTCATTCTCCTAGAAAATAGACAAAAAATAAAGGAAAGTTCTAGAATTCTTTTTTGATTTTGTTTTCTGATTTTCTCCCATTTTCTCCCAATTTAGTAGCCAATTAGACGCACACATTTTTATGTCAATCCCCCCCTAGTAATGTGAGTTCGCTGCCATAGTCCTGCGACTGGTAGTGACAAAGGCAAAGTAACGTTGCCTCCGAGACGGCACTCACCAGGCCGTCAACCGTAACCCGGTACAACAGGGCCACTCTTATGTGCAGCAAACGTCCTGTCGGCTTCCCTCCCCCCTCCCTGGGGTGGACAGCCAATTGCCGCCCCCTGGTGGCACTCCCGGCCAGAGCCGACTCTGGTGGGATGGGGAATTGAACCCCGGTCTCCGTGGCCAGTGTCGAACGTTGTAACCACTGGACCATGCGGGAGGCCTCAAGTTCTAGAACTCTTAATCTGTGGGTCACCATTTTCATTACATTTGACATTTTAAGCATTTAGCAGACGCTCTTATCCAGAGCGACTTACAAGATGTGCATTAATACAAGGTAAGAACAATCATAGTCCGCGCAAGAGATCAGTGCAGTAATGCAGCGATAGACATCATTGTTAGTAGATTCTTTTTTCTTTCCCCAGTATTAAACATGGATGCATATTACGAAATGCAGTATTAAACATGTAAGCAGTGGTGATGACACCGGGTTAGCTGATAAGATACTAGCACAAGGCTAAAAAGCTCAGTGCTGAAACGCTTCGACCCCTCAGGGCCGTGAGATTGCCGTTGAGCCAACGCGGTCATTCACTTTGCGATGGCGAGGCATGACTTTAGCAGACAGCTGTCTGTGGAAGGGGGCTTTTTTTAGCCTTGCCCTGTGACTTGAGACGCTAACCACGCACAGGCGGGGTTAACGGGGGGGACCTACCTCTGTCCTCTTCAGATTGTAGTGGGGGATAGGGGGGTCACAGTCCACAGATAGCCTATTAATGGCTAACCATGGCTTGAGGTTTCCTGGGGTGAGATTGTGTTTTTATTGAGGATGTGATTTTTTCTCACACAACGTCTGAGGCGCTGGAATCCCAGGCTTGCTTTCATCTCACACTCCGGACAGGAGAGCACCAGGGTCACATGGTTTTTGTTTGTTCACTCTGCACTGTGATTGGTCTCTGCATCTTTATTGGGTGAGGCAAAACACAGTGCTCTGACGCCTTTCAAAAACCACGACAACTTCTCACTTAAAAAGTTAAAATTCTCTTCAGAAAATTAGACAATTTAAGCCTTATAGTGGAAGATCTAACAACAACTGTCCTTTGCTGTTTTATAACAGCATAACAATGTATATTTCATGTAAAACCATAAATGCCTTTTTGGTTTTTCATATCAGTGCAATTTTAGCAGTGCAATAAATTTAGTCTTTACCTACTAATTGAAAACTCCATATTAAGTATAATGTGTAGAATTAATACTTGCGAGATGTGTCTATGGACATACATGTTCAAAATGCATCCTATATATATGGATGGTTAACTACCACATACATATAATCATGTACAGTTCTCAGTGCGACAGCGTACTTAAGGACATCGCTGAATGGTTTCACCACATGGTTATGCAAGTCCACGCTAATCTGGTGGAGTTCTTTTTTCTTATCGTAGCAAGTCTGGCCAGCTGGGTTGAGAAGGGGGACTATTTCTAACATGCCAAGGGAGCCAGTTACCTCGACGATGGCTCCATAATAGGCCAACGGAAGGGACCGGTTGGCCTATTATGGACTGTGCTGACTCAGGACTACGGGTGACATTTTCCAAAGGCCACGGGGTCAGTGGCGTAGCCGTAAACCAAACCGTGACAGGGAGAGAGATCCGATCGGCGTCTCGGGAGCGTGAGAGAGCGCACACCTGCTGCTGCCAAACTCCCCGCGACACTACGAGTAAAACAGAAACTCAGAGACAGCTCTGTCACAAATTCAGATTCGTGGATTTGATTCGCGCCTCAACTGTCTCCCTACGGTGATTCTGTGTGACTCAATAGGTACAGCATGGCGTTGACAATGCTTAGGTTGCGGGTTCGATTGCCACTGGGACCACATATACTGAAAAATGTAGGCATTCATTACTGTTACTTTGCATAAAACCATCTGCTAAATGGCATATATATATATATAAACAGATGTGATGTGGAGGGTATGTATATATAGCATGGCACTGGGCTCTCAGACGTCTCTCTCTCTCTCTCTGACTCTCTCTCTCTGACTCCCTCTCTGACGTCTCTCTCCCTTTGTTGGTCTCTCTCTGACGTCTCTCTCTGACTCCCTCTCTCTCTCTGACGTCTCTCTCTGACTCCCTCTCTCTCTTTGACGTCTCTCTGACTCTCTCTCTCCATCTCTCTCTGACGTCTCTCTCTGACTCTCTCTCTCCTCTCTCTCTCTCCGTCTCTCTCTGACTCTCTCTCTCTCTCTCTCTCTCTCTGACGTCTCTCTCCCTCTCTCTGACGTCTCTCTCCCTCTGTTGGTCTATCTCAGACGCTCTCTGAGGTCTCTGATGTCTCTCTCTGACACTCTGAGCACTGGTCTCTCAAATGTCTCTCCCTGACATATCCTACAAGAGGCTCTGCTCTGTACAGGCAGATCTAACACAGGGGTGAGCAATTCCAGTCCTGAAGGGCCGGTGTGTATCCAGGCTTTTGTTTCTACCAATTAACCTGGCTCAATTAACTCTGAGCCAGAGCCGAAACTGGCGCGACCTGGTAGAATCTAACCCTGGTCACAGTGGCCAGCATCAAACGTTGTAACCGCTAGACCACCCGGGAGGCCAGCACTAAATTACATCATCCACACGCATGCCCACACACTTGTAGAGATGGGGGCACCATGCAAGACTGCTAAATCGGAAAGAGTTCAATAGAGGGTCTAAATTAGCGTTGATGCTTTGGCTATTTGGGGGTCTGGCATAGTACACTGTGTTCTGGGTAAGATCTGTTACAACACTATATTCAGACACCAAAATTATGATCAATAAGGAATCGCAAGGGAAAGGAATGCAGAGCTTAACAACGATCTACAAATGTCAAGAAGTAACCGCCTTCAAAGCAATATGCCATTTAATGTTTGACTAACTGAACACATTTAAAAAAGAATAATAATTTAGCCTTTATTTTAACAGGAAGTCCCACTGAGATTCAAAATCTCTTTTCCAAGGGAGACCTGGCCCAAAATGGTTAAACATTAAACACATAAAACATACAACAGAAGGAATACAAAGTAATAAAAAATGTACAATAAAAAGGTCAAAGTCACAATCTACAGTAGATCAGAAACAGGAGCACACATCTTGCATAATATATGTGAATATTTAGTTTGAACTGGCTTAGAGGGACAAAGTGGTCAGCTGGAGCTTTGACTGGAGATTGTTCCAGGACCAGGGTGGAAAGTAATCAAAAGTCTTTTCACCAAAACCAGTTCTGATTCTGGGGACTTTAAGAAGAACGCAGGACTGTGATCTTAAACTATAGGCATTGGTGGATATTTGGAGAGTGGTCTGGTAAGAGTGCAGTTTACCAATAATGGCTTTGTAAATGAAAATGTACCAGTTTATCAATGTTCTGGTGTCTAATGAGCTCCAGTGTAATTGCTGATACAGGACACAGTGGTGAGTTGAGTGTGCATCAAAATCCCACACTGGTAGGGTGTAGCTGTATTTAGATTAGAGAGTGGATCAGAAGCTCCCAGTGTTCAAACTCGATTGTAGTTTGAGGTCAGTGATAAAACGTAGAGCTGAGTGGTATAGGGAATCAAGGGTCTGGGGTGTGGAGACTGGGGCATGCCTATAAATAATGTCACAGTATTCTAGAACTGGTATGAAGGTGGAGGAAACTAGTCTTTGCCTGGCATATTGAGAAAAGCAGGATTTGTTTCGAAAAAGGAAACCAAGCTTAACTTCGATTTTTTTGTCAATTTGCTGATGTGCTCTTTGAAGTGTAGGTCCTTATCCAGCCAGACTCCCAGGTACTTGTAGCTCGTAACATATTCAACATTACACGCCGGGTATAACTGGCTGCTAAACTCAGTGCCTTCCTTCTCACACCTACATGGTGCGACACAGTTGCCCAGTGTGGCAAATTAACAAGTTGGCAAATACTGACAATGCACGCAGCCAACCTAAAAATGCTTTTCAGCAGGTGCGAAGCATGCTTTTATACCACGTTTCATACAGAGTTGTGGACTCGAGTCACATGACTTGGACTCAAGTCACAATTTGAATGACTTCAGACTTGACTTGCAAAAAATACAAGTACTTGAGACTTGACTTAGACTTTTATGTCTATGACCTGGGATTAGATTGGACTTGAGCTGGATGACTCGAGACTTGTTTTGAATGTGACTTGAGGACTTGACACCTGAAATTTGTGACTTGTGACTTGACATTACCTGAACAAGGTGACTTGGGACTTTACTTGGGACTTACCCCTTCATGACTTGGGTCTTTTCTTGAAACTTGAAGGTTAAGACTTGAGACTTGCACAACGGTGACTTGGCAGTAACAGTGGTGACACAACTCTGGTTTCATACAACTAAGATATGTTTTTTTTACAACTTTTTATCACATTTTTCCTTTACTTTCCCCCAATTTGTAATAACCAACGACATTCAGTGAGCCAGTGCTATTGTTTCAACATCCACCATCTATTCGGGATAGCGCAGGCTAGCACAGGTATCCTCCCGAGGCACTCTTCTGTCCACCGTGGTTCTCTGTGGCTCAGTTGGTAGAGCACGGTTTTATTCCGGTACCGACAGTGACAAAGTAAATGACGGGTAATGCAAGAATACCAGCAAGCACTCTGGACTTAGCGGAGTTCATCTGAATCCTGAGCCTTTTTAGTGACTACTTTTTATACATTTTCAGGCCTTGATCAGGAGTGATACAATCCACAAATAGAAAGGATGTAGTGAATCTGTGACACCTATAATTTAGGCCGTAGTGTATTGGCCGTCCTGCTGTGTTGACTTGAGTAGTTGATCTCTCACTCCCGGTCGCTATTCTACCATTGTACCGACTGTGTTGTAATCATGATAAGATCAAGGGACCAGTTGGCCTGCAGACATACTGGCCTCAGAGCCTGCAAGACATATCCTTCAGTGTGTTTCAGAGGCATCGCTGAGCATGACGCGACAATCAAGCGGGAACAAATATTAATACATCGTTTCCTTTTCATGCAGGGGACTTTTTTCGCTTTCACTTTTTTGACTTTTTTGTGTTGTTTGGTTTAGCTCCCACCCTAAACGCCTAGCAACACCTTCCTGTCCCAACCAGACCAGCTTCCTGGCTGCACTGGAGATGTCGTTATGCTACTCTGCGATTTATACTATCACGTTGTGCAGGAGGTGTGAATGGTGTTCATTCCTGCCCAGTGGAACAATAGGAGTGACGTTCCATAGTGGTGTTGCCAGCACCGTTTTGAACGGCGCCCCATTTTTTACCAGGTAACATGTCCAGTGATTTTTCCCTGGCAATGTTACGCTAAGTACCTTCAAGCACCTTCTTTTAGCGCTAGATGCTAATGGCAGTGGTTCAGTGGTTTGCGACATGGGCTTGCAAGCGGAGGTTTGCTGGTTCAAATCCCAGCAAGGCCAAATGAAAGAACAATGAACTGGAAACCAGAGGGATGCTAGTTCACTTCCAGGGGCACTGCCGAAGTGCCCTTGAGAAAGGCACTGAACCCCTAACTGCTCCAGGGGCGCCGTACTATGGCTGACCCTGCGCTTGGACCTCTCTTAGGAGAGATATGCGAAAAGACACATTCCAATTACCTTGTGTGTAACTTGGCAATAAAGAATATTCTATTCTATTCTAACAGGATGAGGTGACCTGTGTGCCGCAACACATTCTCATCCCTAATGTTGTAACACTATATTAATGGGAGCCACACGTGGCATTTGAACCGCAGATGCCATTACACTAAGTGTTCACTTCCACCAGGAATCAGATGACATGCATGCATGTTTCTCCCCCATAATGTTGTGTGCCGATAAGTAAAGCTAAAGTAAATTGATTCAGTAAATTAGACGTCACATTTAAGCCCATCAAGCACGTCCTTTTTCTGTGCCTAGCCCAGACTGTAATTTAGCCACACTCCCTACGGAGATACCCTTATAGCAAAAAATCTAGGCTTCTCTCAGCTGGAAGCAGGGGGTGCCACTCTGAAATACTATATGTTTTTAGGCGAGGGGGGAAGGGGTGAATTTGTTGAATAATGGCTTTAGGAGATGACTTAGCAGGACTACTGTAATCTGGCAGCAAGATTCCAGAATGTCATTTAAAAAAAGACAGATGGCCGCTCATATTCGGGAACTCCATGTTCTGGAATGTCAGATATTGCAGGTTTCAAATCAGTGCCAGCAGCTGTCATTAATATAGAACTAGGGCGTGGAGAAAATCTTGGGTCTTATCTGGCGTTTATGTCAGCCCCCACACTAAGGGGTTGATTGATGAAGCCTGCATCTCAAGCCATGCGTTTAAAACAATCACTCAATTAAATGCACAGGAGAAGACGGATAAATGTTTGTGTCTACTGACAATTATCACGTGCTGGACATGTGGTGTGTTAGACCATTGTTTCTCAACCGGGGTTACGCGTACCCCTAGTGGTACGTGGGGAATTGCAGGGGTACTTGGAAATGTTTTTGAAACCTCAAAATAAATATAAATTAATTGTATTTTGCAAAATAAATAAATAAATAAATAAATAAAATAAAAAAGAATAATGAATGTTGAAATAATATTCTATATAAGGCCATCAAAATTAAGACAACGTGTTTTAAAATGAACCAACCGGTCCTCCATATTTGAAAAACTAATGAGAGGTAGACAAGTTCAAGTCTCACACTGAGGTAAAAGTAGCTCAAGTCAAAATCAGTTAATGCCAGCCATAAAATGTTAACCTGCTTGTTGGTGAAAAGCATTTCAAGTTGAAATGTTAGATGCCAGACCCTGGGCTCTTATTTCCTGCAGATTTGCTGGCTTTGTTTTGTAATTATTAATGATGAATCTTAAATTATAATTTTTTAATTTATGTGTTAGACAATGCTGCAATAACTTAAAACGTTGGCGGAGAACATATAAAATAGTTTTTTGTTGATTGTTGATTTATAGTGAACAACTTGCTCTACAGTGTTAACAGATATTCTAAATCGAAAAAGTGAAAACAAAAATAAATACGAGATAAAATTAAACCGGAGCAGCTGTGAATATCATTCATTTAAGTAAAGAAAAACGTCCAGTGCACTACATTTTCTACTTAATTGTAATCATTTTCAGTTGGTTTACGATCACTTCTTTCTTAGATTTACGTAAAAACCTGTCGATTAAAAAAATGCTGTTATGTCTGCCTCGACAGAATTCGTAACAACTGACAAAAGTAGCGTTTAGTAAAAGGCGAAAATAGTTCCTTTTTTTCAGCAGAATTGATCCAAATACATTTGGGAGTTTTCCCTTACCTGCTGTTCGTAATTTTGAAGTGACGGTCCTTGCCTCGCCTTTAGCTGGATTTGAGCTACATTGACGGTTTATCCTAAATTACATCATGCAGTCTAACTTATTTTTGACAGCTGTTTTCTCCGTGTCTGTATCAGACTGTCATTCTTTTGTGTATTCAAGTGCCGGTTTATTGTAGTATTTGCCAGTGCGCTCTAAAAATAAGTTAACAGTGCAAAATACATTTAAATCCGTCTGTAGCTATTTAATATACCAGCAGGCAAGGCCGTAACCATGGAGTCAACATTGGGGGGGACCAAATCTGCCAAACCCTAAGCTAGGCTATATATTGGGGGAACGCATATCTGAATATTGGGGGAGTCGGCCTTGCCAGCAGGGTATTATTTCACTCAGTCAACGATAGAAATGAGTCTCAAAGTTGTTCATCAATGTTTCAACTTCCTCCACACTTACCCATAACAATACATTTTTATTGTTTTTCACTGACGACCGCTCAGAACTAATTGTGTAAATAGTCACGTGTCCGCGGCTCACTGCTGAACCAGCAGTGCCCACAGCGACCCCTGGAGGGTAACTGCTGAAATGAATCTTGACAGCCCGAGGCGGTCACGTGCTCAAGATTTAGTCATTAATAATCTGGGCCATTCCCAGAACCATTTCTGGACTCCCATTTCAACGTTTAACCGCCAATCACCAATCACCAAGTGCAATAACATGGAACAATCATCTTAACATTGCATTAGAATCTTCCTCTCTCAACTTCTACAAGAAGAATTTAAGGACCTTTCTGATTAACCAAGTCAGTAATTAGGCTACAATGCACATACACACACGCATGCTCGCATTTATATGCATGCGCACACGCACAAACACACTTCATTCATTTAAATGTTTTACATTTTTGTTTGTTTTCTTTATTTTATTTTATAGCATAATGTATTTTTCTGTTGTATTTTTATTCGTTTTTTAGTTGCTTGTTGCTTTCTTTAGTTTTGGTTGCCTGTTTGCTTTGTTTTCATTGATGAGGGTGAGGCACCATATAAGGCCCCTCTGGGGTTTTCTTTTTCTGTTATGTCTGTGCAAATAAATAAACTAAACTAAATTAAAAACAAGTGTACTGTTCAGCAGATCCAACACACAAAAATAACTCTTTTATATTATTTAAAGGATGATTTACTTCACTGAACCATCGCCTGTCAGACACACCGCAGTCACAACATGACAACAAGAGTGGTCCTCATGTCTGAATTTCACCTATTAAAACGGACTGCTCTAAAGGCTGCTGTATACTGCCCTACGAAGGCAAAGAGCAGTAACTACGCAAACAGTGAAACAGAAAAATGGGATTAAAATGTTATGTATATCAACTATCAACTTTGACCTATGTTACCTATCTGTGATCTATCTGACCTATGTTTTTTGATGGAAACAGTATAATCTACACACAATGGAACAACATTCATTGTTAATAATCCCCTCTCTCCCCCTATCTCTCTCTCTCTCTCTCTCTCTCTCTCTCTCTCTCTCTCTCTCTCTCTCTCTCTCTCTCTCTCTCTCTCTCTCTCTCTCTCTCTCTCTCTCTCTCTCTCTCTCTCTCTCTCTCTCTCTCTCTCTCTCTCTCTTCTAATTTGCAGTTGGAAGGAAACCTCCTAACATAACATCACCATGGCAGGTAATTATTAAAAACCTCTGATGTGAACCACACTGGTTAAAACACAGGACAAAAACTGAAAGGAAAATGTTTAACCAATCATGTTGCTCCATATAAACCTGCTCTTATTTTTCCCCCATAAATTAATCTCACGGGATGATATACGATGCCACGAACACGATATAGTAGCCTACCTGTTTGTCGGGTAAATTACTTCCCGTTCAGTTTGTTAATATGTGTCTTCAAAAAGGCTGTTTGTCAATCTATGGCTGACTTGCCTTGGCTTATAGCGACATCTTCTGGTGTAAAACAGTACTACAAAAGTAGGAGAACGCGCTCTTTAGGCAAAACGATAAACACGATTCTACGTGCAGTGTGAAAAACTGAACACATGGAGCCACCCAGGAGTTATTTGGAAAATAGGCTTTCGTTGAGCACTGGCCCAGAATTCGTCTAGCCCCTGTGTCAACTCCCTCTACAAAGAATAACCCTGTGCTATAATTAGGCAAACCTCCGGTTTGAATATACAAGGCAGGGCGTGGAGCTGCCTGACCGACCATGAGAAGGATATTATTAGCGCCGTTTCGTCACCCACGGAATTGAGAGAGACTGCGAGCTCTACAACCCTAACCCCCGCCCCACTGAGGCCATATTACACAAAACTGAGTTATGTTATGTAGTAGGCCTACGGTTTAATGTTCAAACGGTTTACTCTCAGGTCTGATTATCTATCTAAATTTTTACTTAACAATCAATTCGTTCAAGCTCGCTAAACCGAAATAAGTATAGTATAATAATATAATAGCTATAGGCCTACATTTCAAAATAATTATTCGATTAGTGGTGCCTTATTTTACTGTATTGGCTACTGCAGGCTTATGTGTTGAGGCTTCAGTTCTAGAGGTTCAACATAGTCTCTGGACAATGCCATAAAGACAGTTAACCTACTTTCATTTGCCACTAAAGTAATGGTTAACTTAAGTCTTATAAGGCCCTTATATTATTTTTAAAAAGTATGTAGACGACACGTCCCATTGCCGTTTTCTAAAGACAGAGGTCAAAATTGTTACCAAATGTGAGCGCAGCGCCAACAGTTTTTTAGAAGCGGTTAAGGAGGACTGTAATGTGGTTAACAACCGTTTCCATAGCAAAACAGTGTGTGTTTATCTGGTCATAAGACGACAAATTCCGAGAGAAGGAACACAGGTCGACAGCGGATGTAGAGGTTGCGTGTCCGCGATGGGAAGCAGTTGTTCGGCGAGTGTCTCGGTTCGTCCCCCGGAGAAAGCAGGTAGCCCACCAGAGCGAATGCAGTCTTAACGTCACCCGCAAAACACGCACTATGCGTGGCAAGTTGTTTGAAAAGGGCCTGACATCTTGCGGTTTGAGGACCCTGGTGCAGTTAGCTTGTTGTTCGGTATTCTCTTGGTTTGTATTTTATTTGATCATTATTGTATTCTGTCCTATTTCAATAACATGTAAAAAAAATGGGTTACAGGCTTGTCGTATCTTGTCAAGGGAAGAATGCTAAATCCTTTTTTTTTTACCCGATTTTATAAAAATTGTTTATATTTCGGTGAACAAACTTCAACACCGTCTTAACAGAGATCTAATGTTGTGAAAGATTTAGCATTCCTCTCGTAAAGATGCAACGCGTCTGAACATTCGAGGTTGATGCTTAGCTAACATCCAGAGCACACCGAATATGAGCTAACTTTGATTCTGAATGAGATGAATTCTCTTACCGCTCTGCCTTGAGTTCCCCGTCTTTCTCGGCGTGAGCAAAACATTCAAGTATATTCCTTCTTTAAAACATTAATCTGTGTCTGCATGTTACAAGAGGACCACTATCAGCTGTGTGTCTGTATTCTATTGTTTACAGATAAAATAAAGGACGCCAAGATCATCTTTGTTGTGGGTAAGTCCAAATGATTATATATTATTTATAATCATGTTTTTTGTTGCTATTTTGGTATATCATGTCGTTTATAGTTTTTTCTGCAACCAGTTATTTTTTCCTCAAATGAAAACAAATATAAATTCTCTCATATCTTCATATATTATGGCGTAAACGCTTGGGATTAAACATTTTTTTTTTAAAGTGTCACAAAGTAATTAAACACGATAATTGGATTATTCATAGTTACTTATGATTACTTGGTAGGTGGAAACTGAAACTACATTTATGCTCAGCTTTCTCACGCAAACTGCTCAGATTCAAATTCCTGAGAAACTGAAAAACTGTAATCAATGTCAAACACTCATCAGCAGTTTGAAATGGTGTCCAATGGTAGTGTGCAATTTTTCTTACAGTACATGAAATGAACAAATAATTAAAAATAATAATAATGCTACATTTACATTTTAGGCATTTAGCCGATGCTCTTATCCAGAGTGACTTACAAAAAGTGCATTTAAACATGGTAAGATTAATCATAGTTAGTGCAAGAGATCAGTGCAGTAACACTGCAATAGTTGGCAGCTGCGCGTCATACCAGTAACACAGGGAAAGACGTTTTCTAGCTAAACTGTTTACTCAAGGTTCAGTACAGACTTAAAAGCATGGGGATTGAAGGGCCTCCTTGTCGTTTGCTGGGAACCTGACCCTTGTTTGCTCCCCCTCACACACACACAGGCGGGCCTGGCTCTGGAAAGGGCACCCAGTGCGAGAAGGTGGTTGCCAAGTATGGCTACACCCACCTGTCCTCAGGTGACCTGCTGCGTGCGGAGGTGAGCTCCGGGTCGGAGAGAGGCAAGCAGCTGTCCGCCATCATGCAGAAGGGAGAGCTCGTCCCTCTGGTGAGCAGGGCTGCCGGATCAAACATATTTATTTCTGTGTTTTGTGCATGAATTCAGCCATATCATTCTTTTACATAAAAACAAAAAAAATTGTTTCAGATTTTTGCCCATTTTTCTCCTACATACACGTGCCATTTAGCAGACGCTTTTATCCAAAGCGACTTACAATAGTGAATGCATACATTTTTCCAGTATATGTGGTCCCAATGGGAATCGACCCCACAACCTAAGTGTTTGTCAGCACCATGCTGTACCTACTGAGCCACACAGAACCACGGTCTACCTACTAAGCCATACAGAACCACGCTCTACCTACTGAGCCACACAGAACCACGCTCTACCTACTGAGCCACACAGAACCACACTCTACCTACTGAGCCACACAGAACCACACTCTACCTACTGAGCTACAAAGGAGATTGTACCACGAGATCTCCCAATTTGGTAGCCAATTATACCCTCTATTTCTTTCAATTTACCCTCCCCCACCCCCACGAGCCGGCCCCTCGTCCTCGTAGGCAGTTTTTCCCGTATAGGGATGCTTTCGTGCTTCTCAGCGAGCCTGTGCCAGCTCATCCTCCCCCTGGGGCAGTCAGCCAATCGCCGCCCCCTACAGGGCTCTCAGCCAGGCCCAGGCTGGGTTTCAAACCTCGGCTGCAGTGGGCAACTTGCGTTCAGGGTGAATGCCTTGACCGTTACGCCACCAAAGGCCCCAGCCATATCTTTCTTGGAGGTTGGTTATGATTGAAACTCAAGACTGGAAAAACTGATATGGCTGGAAAACTTTATCATTCCTTGAAATAAACGGTCACACTCATTCAAAATTACTGGTAGGGAATGATTCCTTGTGGGGCCGTCCCCTAATAGTTGTTTAGTTGTTTGTGTGACTTCAAAGCAATCATCTAATATCAACCATTTTGGTGTTTTGTTGATGGTGGTGCAAATCGCTGTCTCAGGCGCTGCTCCAGAATCTCCCATAAGTGTTCAGTTGGGTTGAGATCTGGTGACTGAGACAGCCATGGCATGTGGTTTACATCGTTTACATGCTCATCAAACCATTCAGTGACCACTCATGCCCTGTGGATGGGGGCATTGTCATCCTGGAAGAGAGCACTCCCATCAGGATAGAAATGCTTCACCATAAAATGAAGGTGATCACTCACAATGGCTTTGTATTTATTACCATTTACCTTTCCCTCTGAGGGGTTGAGTGGACCTAAACCATGGCAGGAATATGCACCCCACACCATAACAGAGTCACCACAACCCTTCAATTACTCAAGTGTTTCCTTTGGCAGTTACCTTGAGTTGTCAGTTACCTGCATACTGTAGTATGCCCTGTGTGAAAAGTACATAATCTCTGTTGTTTCTGGAGGGAGAGCAGGTGTCAGATCTCAGATCTGTCTGTGTTTCTGCAGGACACCGTGTTGGACATGATTAAGGACGCGATGATCGCCAAGGCTGACGTCTCCAAGGGCTTCCTGATTGACGGCTATCCCCGCGAGGTCAAGCAGGGCGAGGAGTTTGAGAAGAAGGTAGGCTGATTACGCTGATGAGAATGCACCACACGTCCCCAATCAGTACAAAACACTCATCTGTTAATCGATCAATGTTACATATATTTGCAATATATTATTTTCAATTTATCATTCAGATTATTATTATTATTGCCACATGATTATTGTTACCAATCATGTTTTTCACATTCCTTTATGGTTATTGTGTCATTTTGAATTTTTATATTTGCCTAGTTAGGATTTGGTTTTGTTGGATTAAATTTAACAGAATAGTTGGGGTATGAATAATTGTGATTCAGATGTGGTCTGGAAGAAAAATATTATGAATAAAACAAAATATGTTTTTCTGAACAATTGTATTAGTAATGTAGGTTTGGAATTTTCTGTTTTTTTCATCATAAAATATACCTCATTATTTTAGAGTTTATTTTATAAAATCTATTTTTTTCCTAAAGATTTTGTTTCAGATTTTCTCCCAGTTTTCTCCCGATTTAGTAGCCAATTACACCCTCTCTTTTCCATGCCAATCCCCCCCTCGTATTGTGAGTTCGCTGCCGTAGTCCTGTGACTGGTAGTGGCAAAGGCGATGTACCACCTCCTCTGAGATGGCACTCGCCAAGCCGTTTACTGTAACTCCGGTACTTCAGAGCCACTCCTATACGCAGCGAACTCATATCGGCTTCCCTGCCCCCTCCCTGGGGCAGACAGCCAATTGCCGCCCCCTAGTGGCACTCCTGGCCAGAGCTGACGTTGGAATCCAACCCCGGTCACAGTGGCCTTTATACGATCTCTTTTGTTCATCTTTACCAAGGGTGTGAATAAAAACTGAGCCCACTGTATATATATTTGTTTGGCGGGGATTGACAGATCGGAGCGCCCAGCTTGCTCCTGTACATCGACGCCAAGGGCGAGACGATGGTGAAGAGGCTGATGAAGCGTGGGGAGACCAGCGGCCGCGCCGACGACAACGAGGAGACCATCAAGAAGCGTCTGGACCTGTACTACAAGGCTACCGAGCCCGTTATCGCCTTCTACGAGGGCCGCGGCATCGTCCGGAAGGTGAGCTGGGGAAACGAGGGACCCCTGGGGCTGCAGGGAGACGCACAGCGATGTGCGCTCCAGCCCATTACCGTTACAATTATTCATTTCATCTCAACTATGCCCCCCGTATTGTGAGTTTGCTGCTGTAGCCCAGAGACCGGCAGTGACAGAGGCGCTCCTCCGAGCCGGAACTCACCCAGCCATCGACTGTAACTCCGGTACACAGAACCGCTCCTAAACACAGCAAGCTCATATCGGCTTCCCTCCCTGGGGCAGGCAGCCAATTGCCACCCCCTAGTGACACTCCCGGCCAGAGCCGATACTGGTGCGGCCGGTGGAATCAAACCTTGGTCGCAGTGGGCAACATGCATCCAGGTCGGACGTTCTTACCGCTACATAGTGGACCACTCTTTATCGAGAGTGACCTACGGATTGCTGCATGATCATTGTCTACAAACGGCCTATAAAGCAACGGAAACAAAGTGTTGTTGCTTAAAATACTGCTACCCTAAAGTGTTATAGTGTTGTATGCCATAGTGCCAAACAGGGAAGGAGATAAACTAAAGCTAAGTAGTAAAAAGAGCGTAACAGCGGAGATCATAACTGACTGAAGTTCAATAACTCCTAGTCAGGGGATGCAGGCTGAGCAGAGTGGACACTCAATACACCTAGACACTTCACTAAAGGCTACAGCTCTTAAGCTAAGGCAGGCGAAACACACTTGCCTCCTGTAATGATCCTCGTGTGACACATGAATTCATTCACAAATCGGAAGCGTTGCAAACATGAATCCACAGGTTGTAAGCAGCAGACTACATGTTAATCTACCCAGTTGAATTATTATTTATCCGCACCAAGTTTGTTAATTAAGTTAATTCATTCATTCATTAATCAAGTTCATTCATTTATCCAAGTTCATAACTGACTTATTTACCTGCATTCACTTATTTACTTATTTATCCACTGCAACTGGTCGAGAATGCTGCCGCTCGGCTGGTGTTCAACCAGCCGAAGTTCACCCACGTCACCCCTCTACTCTCCTCTCTGCACTGGCTCCCCATCGCAGCACGCATCAGATTCAAATCACTGGTGCTTGCTTTTCAAGCGGCTAGAGGTACTGCTCCCCCATCCCTCCAGTCACTCATCACTCCCTACACCCCAGCCAGACCCCTCTGCTCCGCCTCCTATGGCAAACTGACTGCCCCATCCCTCCAGGTGCCTGGCAGCCTCTCCTCGCAGTCTCGTCTCTTCTCTGTCCTGACCCCTCGCTAGTGGAACGACCTTCCGCAATCAGTCAGGACCGCGGAATCACCTGCGATCTTCCGCAAGAAATTCAAAACCCACCTTTTCAGACTCCACTGCCACTGAACTCTGTACATCTAGCTAATTGTCATCACCACTGCCTACTTGCTCTACACTGTATACCCCTGCTTACTCCACTTATAAAAAATTTAATAAAAAAACTAACCTTTTTCTTCCCACTGTTACAAGTATGGTACGCAGCTACCTGCAATGATGTCTATCACTGTATTACTGCACTGATCTGCGCAAATATAATTGTTCCTACCATGTATTTATGCACATCTTGTAAGTTGCTCTGGATAAGAGCATTTGCTAAATGCTTAAAATGTAAATGTAAAAATGTTGACTTTTCCCCCATTTTGTCCTCTCTCTCTCTCCCCAGATTGACTCTGAAGCCCCTGTGGATGAGGTGTTCAGCCACGTAGCCAAAGCCATCGATGCGCTGAAGTAAATACATCACTGGACTGGAGGAGGAACTCTTTTTCTATTTCCCACCTCAAAGATGCAGATTAAACTGCTGATCGATGACCAGCGGTTGAACTGACAGGCCTTCAAGAGACTGCCTTAATCCACACCACGGCGACACTGCTTCAACATCCGGGCAACGTTATGTTAATGTCACACACACACTTCCAGCTTGCAACCTGGTCTCGCTACACCACCACCGAGGCCCCAACGCCCAAGCGTTCAGTCATCTGTCTGTTGTCGGCCCCCGGAGCGGACCTGTGTACTCTCTCTTGTCTCATTCAAAAATGCTCTCACAACATCCCTGTTTCTGTTTCTGCATTAAAACATCACCTTCATGACCTCTAACCTAACCTCCCCCCTCCCTGGGCCTGATTTCATTGGACCTATGTCCAAAGACGTTCAGGAAAACCTAGCTTAACCCCAGCCTCATAGGAGTCTTGTCACGCACGTTTTCACAGGACTCACGTCATGTGTTGAACCCTGGGTCCTGGAGAGTCACGGGGTCTGCTGGTTGTTTTTGTTACTCAATGTAGAGCAGTTGATGGCAAAGTTAACTCATCTCACTTGGTTCCTTGGGTCTAAATTGCTTCCTAATTTTACGGTGAAAACAAAAACCAGGAGATACTGAAGCTCTCCAGAGCCAGGTATGAAGACCACTGATTATGCGGTTGCCATTTCATATTATATATATATATATATATATATATATATAGTATATACACAGTCACACACCCATGCAGACACTAAAACCAACATATCTGAGAAGGCATGTCCACAAATGTTTTGAATTACAATAATAATAATGATGAAAAGTTTTTGGTTGAACGGGCCAACCATTTTTAAATCAGCCTTGTCACCTTGTCAACTATTTAGATGTATTTCACAGTGGATAACCTTGGTACCTGGAAATTGCTATTATGTGTATCAGGGTTTAAATATATATATATATATATACACACACACACACACACACACACACACACTATAATGTGCACTATAATACAGGCCTAGTTACAGATGGGTTTCTCATTTTTTCATGGTGAAAACAATTCCTGCTCTTTATATTGTTTTATGTTTTGTGATATTGATATTCATTTCATAGACTGTAATACATTCAGAACCATATAAATGAATGTTGCATAAACTATAATAGGTGAACATACATTGACAAACATGCAAGCAACATTTGATTTGCACAGTATAATTATATTCATTTTCAAATTAAAACATAACATAACATATGTTGTATCAAATATTGTATTTTAACTATTAGTGGTATCAGTATATTATTTTTATTATTGGTATTTTATTGCTGTAGAAGTATGGATATTAATATTTCCTTTAAAATGTACAGGTTTATACAATATACCAACAAACTATTTTGTAAATAAAATATTTAATGGGTTCTCAAAATGTACGGACACACTGATGAGACGAATGACTATGTAAATACTGCCCTCTAGAGGCGAATAACTTGAATTACAAAATACCTTCAGAATACTTCAAACCAAGTTACCAAAAGTAATTAGAAACTTTTAGAAACCAAAGTATCATCACGACAGGCGCTAACGGAGCAGCTGCTTGCTGCGAACACAATTTGTCAGTATACTTACCAGATGGTCAGCTCAGCAGTGGTGGACAAAGTACGCAAACCTTTTACTTGAGTAAAAGTACAGATGCCCTGATAAAATATTACTCCAGTAAAAGTAAAAAGTCCTACATTTAACCCCTGTTGCGGAGGCTCAAAATTTGCTAACTGGCTACACTCAGTTATAATCGCGGAGTGGGCATCTATCAGAATGCCCTCTTTATGTTCCCCCAAGGCTTGCTGTAAATAATGACTCCAAGACAGATCATCCACTTATTGCCCTTTAATGCAATAGAACTTGTGCGGGTGTGTGTGTGTGTGTGGTTCTGCAAATTAAGCAAGGCAAGGTAACCAATAATTAACAGTTCACTCATAACAGATAATAATAATATAATAATAACTACAGCTCACTGCATCTAACTTACAGCTCAGCGGTAACACACAAGATACCAACAAACAATATCCCCGTCAGTGGGCTAATTATGTAGGAATTCGCTAGAACGTACATAATAATCCGGTTGATATATATATGGCAACATTATATACACGATTACAATGCTAAGAAACGATTACCAGTATAAACAAACATAAAGTGACCGTTCGGTACAATTCGCGGAGATAAATCACGCATTTCAATATTCCACGTGCGCGCTGTAATTACAAAATAATAACCGGGACATGGGAACGTATTTAACACAATGTATCCAGTAAGTAAACATCGCGTCTTACGTTTCTCTGGACGCACACACGGGAATGCAAGCAGTGGATTACTGTACGATGGAGTGGCAAGTTTAACAAACTAGGAAAATGCTGTGTCCTGCTGCTCCTAAACTGGTAGGACTTTAATTGGCCAAGCCTACGGCAGCGCCCCCTTGTGGCTGGGCCCCCAAACCTTTCCTGCCATATGGTCTTCAGAACAACCCCATTTGCTTTTGAAATGTAGGGGAGTGAAAATAAAAATGGAAATACTTCAATTAGCACAAAAATGTAGGCTACGTAAGTACAGTAATGAGTGAAAGTAAAGTAAATGTACTTCGTAAGTGTCCACCACTACAGTTCAGTATTCTTAACATTGGAAGTTTGTATGTAAAACATTGTTGCTGGAAAGCGTATTGCTTGCTGTTGTGGTTATCATAACATAGCAACTACATAGCGACGTTGTTATATTTATTTGGCTACTGGCATAAATGAATGAAGTACAAAACATAGCAAACAACATGGTACAGTTAGTCAGTACAATCTAACCTAGATTTCGCCTGGACAATACATGTAGGCTATGCTAAGCAAACGGATCACTCTAAACAGAATACACAAAACACAATAAATACAGATAAGAATGTGGAATGCCAACGTTGAAATTAAGACATACACTAAGTAATTTTGTTACGAACAACAAAATGTCTTTGGTCTTTTGGGCACTTGTTGAACCCTACAGACTATGGTGGTCAGACCACAAAAAACGCGGTGCCGTGCAGCAAAATCACGTCCGGTTACTTCCTGCATCCCGCACCTCCCGAAGCGGCATTTCAGAGAAGCAAATTCTTTCCTGCAGGATCCTGGTCTGTCCTTCACACGGCCAGTTCGGCCAACTCCTGCGCACCGCCCTGACGAGGGACAGGAAGCGGGCTTCTGAAAGAGGATGCGCCTATCGGAAAGGACGGGGCCATTATGAAACGCGTTCTGTACGCATGCGTTCACCAGTAAACCAGCGTTCTCATACGTTTGTGATTTCAATGGGCTAAAAAAAATCCCAACATATTCAATTGACTCCCATACAAAATCTTTAGAGTTTATTCCGCATACCTCATTAAAAAAATCCCATCTACCCATTGGCCCCATTGATTCCTAGTGCAGTTTTGGGGGTAAATATCCCAGTCTAACAACAATGCAATGAAGTCAGGAACTGTTTGTGCAGGACATTTGATCTGACTGAAGCAACATGGAAATCAATGGGGTTGGAGTAATTCAGAAAAAAACATCAGGCCCAGCTGGAGATGTGCCAAGATCTGGCAAAATCTCTTAAGATCTCTCGAGATCCATCATTCTGATATCAAGTGGACTGAATCTGTAATGAGCTATGCTCATATTCAGCAGACCACAGCATTAAAGTTATTTGGGAGCTTATATATTAACACTATTCTTTCTCGTGATCTAATTTTGGTCAGAAACTATGTTCACAATGCAATTCTTTAGCAAAAAGCAGGATAGTACACAGGACAGTGCTTCGGTTTACTGAAACTAAATAGCATTTTAAATTAAATTGTCTTGCGTTAAAGAACATAAATAAAAACCAAGGGGAAACGTTCCATTTTCTGATAAACTTTAAATCAGTGGCTCTCAGGTCAAGTGCAACCTCTGAACTGTAGCGTAGCTGTTGATTATTCTTAATTAGACACTTTGAATTTCTATTAAAGCATGATTTACTCCCTTAAAGCCATGTGTCAGAAATAGCTCTGCATGCCATGAACAATAAATCTCCCACATTCATATCCCAGGACTTTAAATCTGTCCGATCAACTAATGCTCTCATTTTCTGTAATGTGCTATATGACAAATGATTCCTTTAGAAAGAGGTTCCTTTTTTATAATTGATTCAATTGTGGACTGGCAGGTGAAATCAGTGGTTGAAACAGTACTGTTGAAAGGCTAGACACCTGGTCACTGAAGCTAAACCGTTTGTGGACAATTACAAACTGTTTGTGGAGTTTAATGACAGAGCAAATTGCAAATGAACCAAACCTGCATTGTGTCAAAATAAGTTTAAGGGGAAACAATTATGGTAGAACTTAACAGCCTTAATTTATCAAGAGATTGGCTGTACTAAAAACCAGCATACACAGTGGGTCCCCAGGATTCAGTTTGAGAACCTCTGCTGTAAATTAACAACACCTCCTGTTTTATCTTCTTTTCTTGAACTGGTGACAGTTTTACACTAACTGAAACATTTGCAATTATTATTATTATTATTTTCTACTTGTTAAAATGTTTGCCATTAAACCAGGGGTGGGCAGTTCTGGTCCTGGAGGGCTGGTGTGTATGCAGGTTTTTGTTTCTACCAATTACCCTGGCTCAATTATCTAATTAGTTGGATAGGCCAATGCTGGTTCACTTGTAGATTAGACCTCGGTAACATGTTTCATATGGGAAGACAAGAACAGTCTTTAGCTGTCATTCATGGACTTATCAAGAAACATAGCTAAAATGTCAGATCACATAAATAACTGGGGCTAATTAAATAATTAAGGGCAGAAATTGGCATGAAATCCAGAAATGGATACAGCCCTCCTTGCCCACCCCTGCAGTAAACTGATTTTGGAATCTTCCCCTTTGCTTTGGGAGTGGTGGTGGTGGTGTGAATCGGACTGCATGATTCTGGCCACTTGACCTTCAGCACACCTTCCCTCAAGGTCATTTGTGACCCCAGGCAAACATTTTATCAATATCTCAAAGGTCATTTAAAAAAGAATTTGTAAAAAATTTGTTTCATATTTTTTCCCAATTCATTTGACAGAATTTGGTAGCCTATTATACCCTCTGTATCTTTCGATTCGCCCTCCTCCACAAACTAACCACCAGTCTTTACGGCAGTGTTTCTCAATCCATTCCTACAAGGCACACTGCCCTGCATGTTTTCATTCCAACCTCTGCTCCCAACCTATCATCTGCATTGGTCGTCTGTTAATGATTACTTGAGCATGATTAAGTGGTGGTTGGAATGAAAACATGCAGGGCATACTCTCTGACATTCTTGCTTCGACAATCTTGTAGGAATGGATTGAGAAACACTGCTCTACAGGACAAGGGTCAAGCTAATTCCCCGAGGCTGGCAATGATCCACCTCCTCTGAGACAGAACTCACCCACATACTCTCTAGAGACACTCTTCACGCTTCTCGACAATCCCGAGCCGGCTCACCCTCCCCCTGGGGCGGACAGCCCCGATCGGGGCTCCCGGACAGGGCCAGTTTGGCACAGTCAGGTTTCGAACTTAAAAAAGAGCTGCAGTTAAAACTGGGGTGACCACGGTCCATAAACCTGACAAAGTAGTGACAAAGACAACTTGTATTCCGAGTGAATGCTTAGACCGTTAGGCTACCTGAGGCCCCCTTAAAGGTAATTTCTTTGATCCTTCCAAATGGTCTTGATTTTGATGGTCTTGGTCTTGATGTCCCCAATAAATACACATCATTGCTTCTGGTTTTTGATTTGATTGTACAGTTTGATTAATAGTTACGTGTAAAATGTTAAAGTACATGAATAACAGTGATTTTTATCTCATTCATTCATGTGTTACTTAGGATAATGGAAAATGTACGCTATATTGTAACTACTGGCTAAACCTTTACAATGCGCACATAGGTGTTCTGAAGCAGTAGCACTTCACCTCATGAGAATGTGACTTTATGGGGTATGAAATATTTCGCTTTTATTGTTAATAAAATTAGCATTTTTAATTATGCATAAATTAAATGTAGCTAAGTGAATTAAAATGATATAATCACGTGGTTATTTGACGCAAATACATCGTATTTAATTGTCTCCTGAGATTTAAACAGGAAAAAATAGGTTTTGGCTTTGCAATGATCGCTGCTATTCTACACTGGGCTCGTCTCGGGATCAGAAATTACCCTGGGCGCTCGTTAGTGTGTGTAAAACATTTTAAAGTGCAGCGAGCCAGTATTATTATTATTTTATCTATGCTCTATATTAAGTTTAATTGGAAATGGCATCACCATGCACCCTGGACAGGTGCACTTACATATTAATACGCATATGTAGGCCTACCTTGCCAACAGCTCAAGGTAGGATCGCGGGTCTATTCAAGCTTAGCAAACGGAGACAGACGGAGGGGGGGATTTGATTGAGGTTTTTAAATTCCTAAAAGGGATTAACAAAGTAAACTGCCAAAGATTTTTTAAAGATAAGTTCGGTTAGCAGAACAAGAGGGCACAGGTGGAAATGAGTTAAAGGCAAATGAAATGCGTGACCAGCCGCTGAACCGCAGAGTGACACGGTGATTGTGCAGCAGTTGCCCCAGAGTCACCACACGAATCTCCCGATTTGACGGAGGTAACTGGCGGCCGTGGGACTATAGTCTACCACGGGTGTACCATTACGATCTAGCAGGCCGAATTGAGCAAAAAAAAAAGAACAAATAAAAAATAATAGGGGTGGGGAAAACAGGGCACTCTGCATGTGCCAGCCCCCCTCTTCCCATCACACAAACACACAGAGACCCCGCAGAGAGCCATAAGGAAGCGCGCAAGCTGGCGCACGGTCTGTTTTATGTGCTGCTGCCCTGACGACAAGAGAACGAGCCTCGGTCCTGCCTCCTGACAGACGGTGACCACCAGCCATGGATTGCTTCCTGTTATTGAAATGCTTGGATCAACACAAGGAAGGCTTTTCTCTGCTTACGTGCGACTGTACCAGCTTGGGGAATGTGTCACATAAATGCTGTTGTGTCTGCCCGGCTTGTCTGCTTTTGATGAATGGCCAATCTTTTTTTCTTCTCTCTTAGCCCGTTCTTAAACCACCGCTATCTGTTGTTAAACTAGTGCACCTGTCTGAGATCAATAATCGGAATTGTTATATATGACTTTTGGTTGGCTGCCCCAAACCCATATCAAGCCAATGGGCCTTTGCCAGGGTGATTTATAAATGTCCAACCAAAGGCTTTCCCTAGGTTTAATATAACCCGAAAAGCTACATAATGTGCTTTTAATCGAGTTAAACCCAAATTTCAAACATGTTTTGAATTCCTATTATTTTCCACAACTCCAAAATGATCCACCTGACACAGAGTCTCTTAAATTAATTGCAAATTAAGACGAAATAACCCACTTTCAGAAAATGTTACAATTCTTCAGTTTGTTGTCTCTTTGTTTGCAAAGGGCAACGGCAAGACAAACGAAACACTCCGTAAATAAAATATAAATAGCGAGGCAGCTTCCAACGTATTTCCCTGCGTGTTCGCGAGTATCATTAATTTGTATAAAGGTAATGCATTTGATGTGTAAATTAAATTAATACATTCATACAATCATAGATTTTTATTTACATTTACAGTGTATTTAGCAGACGCTCTTATCCAGAGCAGTTTACAGAAGTGCATACAGAAATGATTTCGTCGTTATGGGCATTTCAGCTCAGTTTGAGGATATTGTGTCCAGTAAGATGCTCAGCAAAATGTTCATTGAATTTATATTCAATAAATGGTGTAATACTTTCGCCTATTAGGCTTCGGGGATTGTTTTGGAGTTCCCTCACAGTTTATTTCTAAAGGTTTTGAAATGGCAAAAACTTGACCAAACTGATTTGACAAGATGTTTATAAGGCTTTGCGATTCATCGTAATTGCCCTCCTTGTTTCGCCCCAAGAGGGCGTTGGACTGCGCAAACAATGTCAAGCTTTACGAAGATATCATCATAACCTATTTTGTGAGTATTGTATCTTTTCAGAGCCTTGAAACGCATTACATGTGGATAGCACTGTCGCCGCACAGCAAGATGGTCACGGGTTTGAAACCCGGCCAGGGGCCCTTCTGTGTGGAGTTTGCATGTTCTCCCCGTGTCCGCGGGTACTTCTGTTTCCTCCCACAGTCCAAAGACATGCACGTTAGGCTAACTGGAGAATCTAAATTGCCCGTAGGTATGAGTGTGTGAGTGAATGGTGTATGTGCCCTGCGATGGATTGGCGACCAGAACCTGAAAGTATAAATATTAATGGCTGATCAGTCAGCATTACATTTCAACAGCATTCTGATATACAAGGCATATATCAAATAATGGATATACACCAAACAATATATGACTGCTAAGGAGTTTGCCTTCAGAACAGCTTCAGTCATACTTCTTGGACTGCTGTGGTACGTTTTGAAGTGTTTCTGGTGGGATACTGGACCATTCTTAAAGAAGGAAAGTCTTCAGTTCTTTGGGAGATGAAGGTGGTGGAAATCTACTCTGCATTCTACATTCTAGAACTTCCCATAAAGGTTCCATGATGTTTAGATCTGGTGATTATAGAGGCCATGGAAGTCGGTTGACTTAATAAAGTCTCCAAACATTAACCTGTCCAGATGTAGGAAAAAGAATAAAACATGACTCATCAGACCATATTACAATATTAAACTGCTCAGAAGTCCATGTGTTGTGCGCATTACACCAGTTTATGTGTTGTTGCATTGGCCTTGGCATGTAATTTCTCACACTTGACAATTGATAATATGATGGGGGAAGGTAGCCGTCTGCCCACAACTAAAAAAACAAAACAGATTTGCTGATAAACTGGTGAGATGCGAGATTCCCACCCACGTCTGAGCATACGCACGAGTCTGCATGGCAAAACACTAGGCTGCAGAATTGAATACGGTGGGAAAATAATTTTTTAATGTGCACCTACAAGTGATGGTAAATGTGGTTGCAAACAATCCAGTTTTGACCGATTAATTTTTAATTATTGAATTCAGTACATATTTATAAATGTCAAATAATTAATGTATTTAGGATAGAAAGCATATTTGTTTGATATAAAATAGAATTGCATTGACTTTATTTTGTTTGCAGCGATTTATAAGACTCTTCTAGCTGGTTACATTCTTCCCCGTGCCTGTTACAACTTACCCCTCATATGGGGTAAGTTGTACCATTTCACTTTCGCCACTTTCGGTTGAATTTTAAACGACAGGTAAGTTGTAGAAACACAGTTGAAGTGTGTAATGATAACAGAGATGTGTATGTCGCTTGTGTAAAAATATGATTAATCTGACTCAAATATTTTTTAAATAAATTTGCTAAAACCAAAATGTGTTAGTTTCATCTCCGGTCTACCCTACATAATATAAGAAATGTATCTTTTATATTATTTTAATATGGCAGTTATTTTAATTTATATAACAGATAGCCTCTGATAGACCTGCCTCTTTCCACCACCCTAGCAGCAAGGATCAGCACTTCTCCAGACACACCCCTGACTGTCTTTGGGTTCCTCATTCTGTGAATAAGAATAGCGTACCACAAAATAAGTTGTCATTAATAACTTTACGCGGGGTTAGTTGTAACAGAGCGTTATAACTAACCCCGCGTTGTGGTGGTTGGAGTTTTGGAGCTAGCCATTGTTGTGTGTTCCTGTCATGTTTCAAAACCAAGCTACATTATAGCTACCAGGTGGATGATTAAAATGATATAAGGTTGGACTCTGTGACATGCACACACAAACCAGTAATCGAAAAACCGCTCCAGTACAAAAAGTTACTTACTTGGCAAAAAAACACACTTTTGCTGATAAAAAGAGAATAACCGGTCGGATTGTTCTAAAACTTGGTAATCAGACGTCATTCTCCTTCGTGGAAATGTGACAGGGAGCACTACTTGTTTGACCATGTGCAACAATATAAAATGTCTGTGTTAGTTTCATCCACGGTCAACCCTAAATGTCAGCTTTGTAAAGCTCACGACGCCAGTTTTTGTTGAGACGGTGTAGATTCAGTTCTGTGGTAATTTTTGAGGTCGATGTTTTGTGGTTTTTAGCAACTATTTTGTTAAATGTCCGTTTATCCCTGTCGACGAGCTTCGACTTGCGACCACTTTTCCTCTTTCCTGATGTAGTTTTCCCTTGCTCGACACTTCCCCTTTACACATTAAATAACTTAACTGTTTCTGTGACTCTCGCACCTGCAATTCCGGCACTAACTATTTGACCTCTTCCGAAATCTGTTAGATCTCTCATTTAAAACGTCTTTTATAGCAAAAACATATTGGGTAATTAGCATTGACATTAATATGAATCACAATATGATTCTTTTTTAACGGCGATTTAGTTACTCCAAACTACGAGACATTGTTCCATTAAGTGTTTCCATTATTTTGTCTAACCCCTGTACCGAAAAAATGACACACACAACCACTCACACTCAACCATCCACCACTTCCTTCCCTATATGCAGAGTTTCAGCCTCTAGTGACATTGCCCGACTCTCTCTCGTGCCTCCCCATTCGACAGCGCTCGCTGCTCCCGTTGGTGCAACTTTCCGTGTGTGTGTGTCCGCGCGAGCGACAAACTCCGCAGCTCGAGAGACAAGAGGGTGGTGCAAAAGTGAGTCTGCGGTCCGATTCCGTTCATTCAGTTTCAACTTTGAGAAAGTTATCTGGACTGTTGTCATTTTTAACCTCTGTGCGCGTGGATTTACAAAAAAAACCCGCCTCGTTGGTCCGTTCTGCGTAAAGATGTAAGTTTTTATTGTTTTACAATTGTCATTATATGTAGTCAACATGTCAACATAGCAATTATTTCTGTCATTTTAATTATAAGGACCATGGGGCGACCACTCTGCGGTTTGCATGCTATGGTCGTTTAATTGTTTCATTTGGGCGATAAAACGGCACGAAGGAGTGCGTATTTCATTCGTCCGTGATCTGGATAATATTCTGTAGCATAAATTATTTTTCATAATGTCGCAATTGTCTTAATCCATGCAAAACATGGATTCCGAATAATGTAATGTATGAAATGACACAATAGTTTATTAGCCTTTAATAATCACATATAAAATATGTGATTAAAACGCAAATCCGATTCAAGGCATGTTTATTTTGATTAATCTGATTAATTCTGATTAATTCGATGAAACGGATGCGTTTTATTTTCCTTTGATATGGTCGGATTATTCATCGCACGTAATTTTAAACTGTATATTATTCTAATGATTTTTATCATAGTAGTAGCCTATTTCATTCGGGTTTGAGAAGAAAGTTGCGTCTTACTTTGACTGTCAAAAAAAAGTATAAAATCCTTTCCCCCTCCCTCTACATAAAGCAATGCAACAAGAACAGACTCCCTGCTTATCAGATCTCTTCATTGTGATATTATTTAAAGAAAACGACGCCGTGCCGTTTCCGGATAGAGTCGGCCAAAAGTTGTTGACCACCGACTAACCTCGGCCGTTTTGGGCCTTTAGCAATGAATTGGGAGATGATGGGAAAATGATTGCCTTATAAAGTATGAAATGCAATTTGTGGCACCTGTATTTAGATTAGAAAGATTGTGTTTTTTTGTTAATTTATGTTTAGTTTTGCACCATATTTTATACGACAATAGACAGTATATAATGTACAGTAGGTACATCGGACGGGTTTGGGAACAATTTATCAGAGAGGTTCTTTTAACGGAATGTATTTACAGTAGCCTATATATGCATCTGCCAGTTAGACAACCTTAGATGGGTAAATGTTGTAACGTTGCTATTATTTTTTTGTAACAGGGAACTATATCCAACGGCTGCAATTTGTGTTTTCTGTTTATGTCATTTGTGTGACGGGAAAAGTAAAACCCTTTGAATGAAACGCACCGGTCGCACATTTAACCCTTGGTTTGAATATTTGTATCAACCATCTCTTTGGTCACCAAGCCATCCCTTGTCCACAACAGGATTCTTTTTACCGGGTTTTTACACGCCCAATAATAACGAACTAAGGGCCATTGTATCTTATAACTCTTACCATGTATGTCCCGTAAGGATCCGTTTACAGCCGAAACAAGTAGATGATCATACATAAAAATCTGACAGAAAAGATACATCACAGAAATGTGTAAACGTGTTTTCATTTTTTAAATATCAAATAGCTATTATATTAAAAGAGGAAGCGCCAAAAAAGTATAACTTTATTGTAAGTAGCCTAGCGAAGGCTTTCTGCTATTCTGAACTTGACTTCCTACCCCGTTGGGAGCGAGCGCTGCTGTAGGTTTAATCCGACGTGAGGCTGAAATACATCCAATATATACCAATAAAACATTCAAATATACTCTCCAGTTTCACGCCCGTCATTATTACTGGTTGATTGCTCCAGTTGCCAAAGGTAGTTGGTCCTGCATCAGCCTGAACTATTTGCACTGAATTGGAAATGCGGTTGTGCAGTTGAATCTGTTCTTTGATTTTACTTGTGATAGCCTTTAGAAGTGAGCCAAATCAAAATCTTTCTCATCACACTTTGCGCAACAGCAATTTAGGCTTTATAAGTTGTCTGAAGAAAATAACCCACAAGTGGAAACTGTTGTTGTTGTTTTGTATTAATATTTTGAGGGGGGGTTATTCAAAACAAGACCATGTGGATAGCAACTAAAACAGTGTATCGTATGGATCAGACACTTAATGCGCGCCTCCTCCACCAGCTACCCAAGACGTATCAAGGCTGGATTTGCATAGCTACGTCTCACTATCGGAACCACCCCCAAGGTCACTGTCACGCTGCCTCTCGATTGGAACATATCGCCTGCGTCCTGAGCTCCTCGATACCGGCTAGAACGAGCACCTTCGCCACAACCTACTCGAACGAGAGAGATGGAAAGCGCCGCCATTGCGTTGCTCCTGCTGCTGCTACTCAACGTCGCGACCTCAGGTGAGTCAACGTTCTTGCGCGTTCCGTGAACCATTGTGAGTTGCCGTTGGCTCAAACGTGGACTTGCCTGTCTAGTCAAGTGGTTTTCAAACTCGGTCCACTGTGTATGTTGGTTTTCCTTTCAACCATAATAAATCTTTGAATTGTATCTAGTTGTTAATTATTCTTAATTGGACACTTTTAATTTCCATGAAAGCATGATTTACTTTCTTAAGGCCATATTATGTCAGAAATAGCTATGCACGCCAATATTAAATGTCAAATTGGCTAAATGTCCAATATTCACATCCCAGGACTTTAAATTAGTCAGACCCACCAATGCTCCGATTTTTTGCAACGTGTGATATGACACATGATTCCTTTTGAAAGAGGTTACCTTTTTTACTTGATTCAATTATAGATTGACTGGTGAAATCAGTGGGGCCTGAAGGTTGAAAGTCTGGACACTTGGACGCTGAAACTAAACCATTTGTGGGGAAATTAAGAATTAAATGACAAGAGAGTAAATTGACAACAAGCCAAACCAAGCTCAGTAGGTACAGCATGGCGCTGACAATGCTTAGGTTGTGGGTTTGATTCCCATTGGGGCCACATATACTGAAAAATGTATGCATTCACTACTGTAAGTTGCTTTGCATATATATATATATATATATATATCAAGAGATTGGCTGTAATGAAACCCAGCACACACAGTGTGTCCCCAGGACCGAGTTTGAGAACCACTGCTACTCTGTTTAGAACATGGTATTGTTAGTATTCCATCCATATGCTTTAGTGGTCAGCTGCTTTTGGGAGCCAGTACTATAACAGACTTTGAAACTTTTTGAAAAAGAACACTTGAAAATGTTTCAAAATGTTTCATTAATGCTTAAATATAAACAAAATGCTGTTTGATATGTTAAAGGAAAATATCTATTAATTTATGAAGAAATTAGCAATTGGAGCGATGCATTTTTACAGTGCATGGAGTTACAACTCAGGTGTTGCCTTTGTGTGTGGTCTAAATGACCCATCAGCTATAGGTATTATATTAATTATGTGCAGTTTTGGTCGTGATAGAAAGTTAGTCTGTTTATTATGAATACAGGACCTTCAAAACGTACAATTAGCTCATCAGACATTTATTTCATCTGATGTTTTCTTTATTTACATCAGAAAGTAGGGCTATTTAGTGATTGCATGCTATGAGACCTTGTGTGCGACCTGTTTGATTGACTTAAGGATGAATTAGTTCATCTTTATCAGTGTGGTAACCATTACATTCTAATACTCATTGTATAGCATAGTGAAGCTGCTGGTGACAACACCATGCCACACGCTTATCATGCCTCTTATTGTGCCTCTTGTTAGCCTACATATCGGGTTTTTTCCGTTTGGATCATTATTGAAATATTTAATAGAATAGAATGTAATATTCTTTATTGCCAAGTTACACACAAGGTAATTGGAATGTGTCTTTTCGCATACCTCTCCTAAGAGAGGTCAGAGCGCAGGGTCAGCCATAGTACCGTGCCCCTGGAGCAGTTTTAGGGGTTCAGTGCTTTGCTCAAGGGCACTTTGGCAGTGCCCCAGGAAGTGGACTGGCATCCCTCCGGTTTCCAATTTAGTTACTCAACCTCCTCAATTAAAACATCCAAATCTGTTGCCCTGATTGTATACAGACACACACAGAGGCTTGTTGGGTTGTTTGTGGCCAGCCTTGGTCGCAGTCATTCAGCAGCAGATGCAGTTGCTTCCAAATTTGGTCCGCTACCTTACTGCTGCGCCCAAGGATGTTCCGCCCTCCCTCTTCCCCCTCCTTCCCCTCCCTCCCAAACTACCGAAGTTCCAGTCCACGGACAAGCGGAAAAGTACAAAAACAATTAGCAAGAGCTTGAAAGAGAGGGAGGGGGGTCTGAGGGGGGGTTGGTGGGGTGGGGGAGTGGTGGTGGTGGTGGTGGTGTTTTTTTTCGAGGGAGCCACAAGGACCTACATCCTCAGGAAACACAACTGTAGGGGCGTGCATTATATAACTATCTGAGAACACTACATGTTGGGGGTGGGAGGGTGGGGGCGAGGGGCAGAAAGACTGAGAGATGACAGACGGGACTCTCAGAAGGTCAGAAAAGGAAAAAACAAACAGAAAAAAAAAATTCCCCCAGTTAAAAATGGCGCTCTGGAGACTAAATAAGCCACTTCCACTCTGCGCTCACTGGAGTGCCGGGTGCCGAGCCGGCCCAGACAGGGTGGCAGGGAGACCCGTAGACGCGACCAGCCGTCGCCCATGGAGACCGATCGCTATCTCGCGGCGGCAATTAACAATCCATTTTCTGACTCAGTCTCTTTCTCTTTTTTTAAGCAGCTAAAGCAGTCCACCGTAGTCTCCTCTCTCACTCAGTCATGTCAAGGTGGAAGGGTTCCATTTTGTGTGCAGAATTTGAATACGTTGACGTTTGTCATCAACAAATGATTGATACTCTGAAACATCCTGCTGCGTTAGTTAGTTAGGAACAAAATGTGCTAGTGCCACTTATGATATAAATTAGATGGGGTTTCCCCCCCACTCATGAATAACAAATTATTGGATGAAAGTTGTTCGTGTTGGTAGATAAAAGTGGATGTGTAAATGTTCAATTTGAATGTACCCAATACTCCACAGACAAAAAATGCAGTTGTCACATGCTGTGTGACACAACTCGGATTGGGACAGAACAGCAGGACACAGGGTATGGAGCTGACGTTCTGGGAACCAGATTTTATTTACGTCTCCCTCCCAGACAGAGAAAGAGAGAGAGCAAGAGAGATAGAAAGAGAGAGGGAGAGATAGAGAGAGAGAGGATTTGCAACCAAGTATTAAATATGACAACTTTATTTTAAGTTTATGTTAATTTGTCCAAGTTTTGGTCCCCTAATATGGGGGGACTATGTATAAAAAGAGATGCAATTCCTACACGGTTCACCCGATATGGATGTAAATACTCTCAAAGGTGACAGTCTGCACTTTAACCTCATAGTCATTGTTTCATTTCAAAGCCAATGTGCTGGAGTACAGAGCCACAACAACGAAAAAATGTGTCACTGTCCAAATACTTACGGACTGCACTGCATATATGTGTATATTATAATATGCTACAGATTCTGATGGGAATTCTTTGGCTTCTTAATTCTCGGTCAGTGAGAGCAGATGGTGATGTTTGTGTCAATGTCTCATGAGAATCAGAGACAGGAAACATTACAAAAAATCTTAAAAATGTTTAATGGTGAATTTAAAACAGGAAACGGCACATTACATCATCCACATGGAGGTCTACGGCAGTGGCGTCTGCTGCAGATCCACTGGATCCATCGCAGATCCCACTCGGGCCATAATTATCTAACTGTATTCTAATTAGGCGGGGAATTTAACCCCCCGACATTCCAGGAGAAAATCAGCAGGAGTGTTTTTTTATTTTTATTTTTTATTTAATTTTTATGATTTTATTCCCCATTTTTCCTCGCTATTTTTAGTTGTCAATTATACCCTCTCTTTTTCATGTCAATTATCTGCCCCCTTGTATGAGAGGTCGCTGCTGAAGTCCTGAGACCGGTAGTGAGCGCAGTACCGCCTCCTCCGAGCCGGCACCCGCCACGGTCACCGTAACACAAAGGACCGCTCATATATGCAGTGAGCTCGTATCGGCTTCCCTCCCCCCTCCCTGGGGCGGACAGACAATTTCTGTGTGGCTCTCCCCTAGTGGCACCTAGTGGCACTCCCGGACAGAGCCAAGCTGGCGCGACCTTGGTGGAATCGAACCCCAGTCACAGTGGGCAGCATTGAACATTCTTACCGCTATACCACCCTGGAGGCCTAGCAGAAGTTTTAAAAATATGTCTTTGAAATGTCAATCCCTCGGGCAAGGAGATGCCAGTAATGTCTTAGTCTCACTCTGCTAGCTCTCCCAATAACTTTGGCTGCCCTGTCAGCCTGCACAGGGTATGCCTGTGCCCACACAAAGTTCTGGCATTGTCAGTTCACCCCCCCTGGCTGTGGACCCAGGTCCCCCAGGTGAGCTGCTGGTGGCGAGAGCCCTAAACAGCTCATTAGGAGCTGGCAGAGATAACCCCCACCCCATGCTGAATGCCCCCTGCCCATGCCCGTTGCAAGCAGGCTGCTGTCTGCGCAGATAAGGCAGGGCACTGCGCGGCCTTATCTCAGCCGGCCTGGCGGTGATCGGCTGGCTTGGCCTTCGGAGACCACTCTGCCTCCCGAGCTCTGAGTCCCCGCAGAGCAGAGCTAATCACTCACCACTCCTCACCCAGCCAGGCCTTTCAGCGTCTCAGAAGGCATTACGACTTCCAGCCAGACTCACACAGATTTACGTGCCAGTCTCAGGACTGTTAATATAGAGTATAAACACAAGATCTCTTGCAAAACGTTATTTTTAATGATCTGTTGAGTTTTTTTTAAAGGACATACTAGTTAATACAGTAGTTAGTTAGCAGTAGTAATTAGTAGTTAGCCTTGTGATCATTCTTCCTTTAATGTTTTATTTTTTTCAATCATTCTTTCTTCATTCTTCATGTTAAGCGTGATCTACAATCATAGAAATCACCAAGATTGAGCAGATGACATCTTCATATTTAAATTGGATTGCTTTTTAGAAAACAGTCCAGTTGACCTATTTTAGCTTTAAGTTAGGTTGTACCAGTGTTTGTGAAGTACAAATGCAAATCAGACAGCAAGGCAGCACTCTTTAGAGTACTAACACCCATATAGAAACTGAGTCTCCACATGGTTTTTATTTAATTTCCTTGTGTAGTCTGCCTTCTGAATGTATGTCAGCAGAACAAGAGGCCACAGGTGGAAAGTAGTTCAAGGCAAATTCCACACGGATATTAGGACCTTTGTTTTTTTTTCCTCAGAGAATTGTCAATGCCTGGAACAGGTTCTCTGTGGTCTCATGGTTCTGTGTGGCTCAGTAAGTAGAGTGTGGTTCTGTGTGGCTCAGTAAGTAGAGCGTGGTTCTGTGTTGCTCAGTAGGTAGTGTGGTTCTGTGTGGCTCAGTAAGTAGAGCATGGTTCTGTGTGTCTCAGTAGGTAGAGTGTGATTCTGTGTGGCTCAGTAGGTAGAGCGTGGTTCTGTGTGGCTCAGTAAGTAGAGCGTGGTTCTGTGTGGCTCAGTAGGTAGTGTGGTTCTGTGTGGCTCAGTAAGTAGAGCATGGTTCTGTGTGTCTCAGTAGGTAGAGTGTGATTCTGTGTGGCTCAGTAGGTACAGCGTGGTTCTGTGTGGCTCAGTAGGTAGAGCACGGCGCTGACAACGCTGTTTGATTCCCACTGGGGCCACATATACTGAAAAATGTGTGTATTCACTACTGTAAGTTTCTTTTGATAAAAGCGTCTGCTAAATAGCATATACTGTATATTAGGTGAGTAAACGGTTAACTGCAATCAACCGCTTTAATTAATCAATGACTAAGTGCTGAGTAGCATTGAAAGCCAGCACACCCTAGGGCTCCAGGGTCCGGGTTGGGTACCCCCTGCTCTAGAGAGCTGCTCCAGGTTTTGTTTTGTTCATTGGCTTTCTCTCTTATCCGTGTGAGCGCACGCGATGTTGTCATATCTGAGAGTGATCTCCTTGTCCCTGTCTCATTGTTCTGTTTGACCCCTGACCCCTGGACCCTGAGGGCTGAGCCAAAGCAAACGTTAGAGAGGAGAAGCCGTCTCCACGCTGCTGTCGAGGCAGCAGGACTCACCCATGGGAATTAGGGAGGCACGCTGTCAGGGCTAAACATAGACAATCCCACAGAACCCGACCTCTGACCCGGCACTGTAATTCCCCAAACTCCCACCCCGTCCGTGAATTCCGAAACGGGATGCAGGAACACGGGTCTGACATTCCGGTCTCTCGTGTTCCAAAGCGGATGAGATAATCTCTGACTGGATGATTCCTGTCCTGGTGGGAATTTAGCAGAGATTTGTACACACACGCAATGCTGTTGGGAGGCCTCATTGAAGAAGCCACATTTAAACAATTACCAATTTAATAACAACTGTCTATTGGAAAGTTTTTTTTTTTTCTTTCTTGTTTCTAAAGCGAACATTTACTATCTTTAACCGATAACTCACTTACATTGTAGAACCACTTCTCGTTTCAAAAGGTTAAAAGTACAATCTCAGAGCAGTGTATCTTCTCTGTCTGCAAGATGGAGACTTTCTGCCATAAATAAGTCTCTTGGAACTGACAGTACAGTTAATATTTTTATGAAACTCCAGAGAACTACCGGCAATGAGGCATTTCCTGGAAAGGGTGACTTCCTTTATTGAGTTTTTCACTCAGAGACAAAGGTTCGTGACTTTAGCCGCACACTATCAGCGGCCTTGTAAATTCATGGCTTGCAAAAGTAAGCTTAAGAGTATTCCCAGCACCCCCTCATTTTTAACTGCTGTCCAAAATAACTTAAAGGAAACAAATTCCTTCCTGACTTTCCACTGACTTGGTCCTGAACTGCTACCCTTGTCAAATGTAGTATGTGTTTAGCAAAAAAAAAAAAAAAAGCAGAGAACCAACTGCTAATTAATTTTCCAAATGTTTTATGTCAAATGTTCAGTATTCACAGAGATACACAATGTTTTGACAAGAAAGAAAAAAATCATGTTTTGACTGATGGTGCCTTTACTGATGGCCATCTGCGAGCCTTCCGCGGCCGGAGAAGAGGGGAAACCGGTGGCACCCTGGGTAACGGTGGGGCTAGCAGGACTCGGAGTGTAGTGTAATGGCTAGGGAACTGGGCTTGTGACTCAGAGGTTGTAGGTTCGATTCCCAGGTGGGGGCACTGCCGTTGTACCCTTGAGCTAAAGGTACTGAACCTGAATTGCTTCAGTAAAATATCCAGCTGTATACATGGATTGTATGTAAAGGAATGTAAACTGTGTAAGTCGCTCTGGATAAGAGCGTCTGCTTAATGGCTAAAAATGTAAAACTCGGCGAGTGGCTGGCAGAGTCAGTCGGCCCCGGAGAGGCTGAATAAACTGTTTGTGAGCAGGGCCAGGGTGGGGTAGGGTGGCGGGACAGCGAAGGGGGCCGGGCAGGAGGGGGGCCGACCGGCCTAAACTCCACACACCTATTGTCCCACAGTTTCCTTGGCTGCAGACTGAAGCCTAACCATCCAGCGGAAGATAAACAAGCTCTTATCAGAGCGGCGCAGAGGCCCACAGTGTCCCTGCCCTCTGACCCAGCCTCGTTACTGCTCTTCCGCTCACAAAATCACGGCCTTTTCTCCACGATAATAATAATAATAATGATGATGATGATTATTATTATTATTACTGATAATTTCTGTCAACTTCACTTTCGAGGATTCGAAGTGACTGAATGTTGTCAGATGTTCAGTGTGGGCCCCTGACAGAAGCGCTGCTCTGGGGACTGCCTGTACACGCATCTGTTTACGTCCCGGAGGAGCCGTTTGTCAGGAATCCACATCACTACGGAAACGATACATGGCAGGGAGGAAGTGGTGCATGGTTGGCCAACCAACACCCTCCCCCCACACACACCCGATGAATCGCATGGTTGCTGATCGAGTTGATTGTTAGTTTTAATCGCTATTTAAAAAAAAAAAGTTTACATTTTGTTTCAGATTTTTTCTCATTTTTCAATTTAGTACCCTCTATTTATTTCGATTTACCCTCCCCACACGAGTCCGCTGCTCGTTTCTACGCGAGGCAAGCGAATTCTCAAAGGGCAGCGAACTCCGCGATTGAATTCGCCCACCTACATTCTGGAGACTCCCTTACGCGCTTCTCGGTGAACTCATGCCGGCTCACCCTCCCCTCCTACCCCTGGGGAGGACAGCCAAATGCGGCCCCCGATCGGGGCTAACAGCCAGGGCCAGTCTGGTAGAAACAGGTTTTGAACCACAGACAGTGCACACTCATATTGGACCAGCCAAGATACGGTGTGTTAGACCGCTACGCTATCCGCGTAAGCAACAGAAAACGGAGCGTCATTCAGTGAACAAATTCCCCCCTGCCAAGTGTACCAAAAATAATTACAAACACAAAAAACTGAGAGATTATAGATCAGGGAGGGCCGTATCCATTTCTGAAATTCATGCCAACTTCTGCTCTTAATTATTTAATTAGCCCCAATCATTTATGTGATCTGACATTTTGGCTACATTTCTTGATAAGCCCATGAATGACAGCTGAAGACTGTTCTTGTGTTCCTATATGAAACATGTTTCTGTGGTCTAATCTACAAGTGAACCAGCATTGGTGTATCCAGCTGATTAGCTAATTGAGCCACAGGGGTAATTGGTAGAAGCAAGAGCCTGCACACACACCGGCCCTTCAGGTCTGGAATTGCCCACCCGTTATAGATAGATAGATACACAGGCAGAAGTGGATCAAAGTGTAAGTTACATGTCTGTAATGCAGGCCCTGTAATGTTGGCTGTACTTTACACAGGATACTGCACTGAGCATAAATGGGTATTAATATGACAAAATAATTACACTGCAATTACGTGGTGTCAGAGCTGTAAAGTAATGCTTAAAGGAAGCCTAAATCAGTGGTTTACTCTTGGTGATATTACAATAGAACAGGGTTCCTCAAATCTGGTCCACAAATCCTTTCTCTCAGGCAATTAATTGAACAATCAGTGCACACAATTGCCCAGAGTGTCTTCACACCTGACTCCCAGGTAAAGGGAGCGTGGAAAAACAGCACTACTTTTTTCATCAGACAGCACTACATTATAATAATAATAACCAAAACAAAATATATGAATCGACTGCGAAGCATTTGGAATGAAGACAAATGAACAATAACATAAACAGTAGGCTAGAGAAGTAGCATTATAGACTGTCAATTTTCACTGGCCTATAGCATAAGAAATAATGCCCGGTGGCCTAAAACATTGTATTCGGTAGGCTAGCTATTTGGCAAGCTATTAAAAAAATAAAAAATAAATAAAACGAATGAAACAATGTAAAATAAAATCGTAAAATAACGTGGATCATTTTTCTGGAATCATATGCATTACTGCTTCGAGATTTGGCTGGAGCTTACCAAAAATTGCATCGTGAAATTACCACTTGCTTCCAGGAAAACAAGACATCCAACAGTCATTAGTAACAATCAGTTGTGACTACGCGAGGGAATGTCCCACACTGTCGTCACTTTTCTATGCGGCCTGTGCTATATGCCTTGCTATAGTCCAGTTCAGTTCAGTTCAACTCTATTTCACCAGGATAGTCCACTCAGTAATAATACTGTTTTCCAGGGAATCCTGGGTACATTTACTAAAAAAACATGAGACAAAAATAAAAACAATTAAAAACATATCAATAGCATGACGTTCTATGTATCCAATCCTGTGTGCTAAAGTCCGGCTTTGAATTTATATTTGAAAGCCTGCAGATTTGTTTGTTCGCTGGTAGAAATATCTAGCTGATTCCAAATAGTGGCTCCATAGTACTGTAGGCTGCCTTTAAATGCAGCAAATCTGGCCATATGCCTGCCACTGAACGCGATCGTGCTGTAAAACTGCGCTCCTGTGGTTGTGCTCGTCATCAATCCAAAGCAAAGTCGCGCTGATGTGAAGACCGCGCGGTGTAGCTCGCGTGCCCATAAATCACGCGGAAATGCTAACGCCGTCGATTTGTCAACAACCTCTTTTATGTGCGTCGTTACAGTGTCGTAAATGTCTGGTGCTCGTCTGTTAGAGAGAGAGAGAAAAAAAATGCCAGGAAGGGATTTTGTGTCTTGGTTCGAGTAGTTGTAGCAGTAAATCTGGCATCCTTCACAACAGAGTGTAGTTGCATATCCATTACCATAATCTTGCTGATGGCTGCATCAATCGCTTTCGCTCAAGAAGTTGTTTGAAGTACACTAGTATTTTTTGGGGGGTTTTCTCAGGCTGCAAAGTTTGGCATTGTTGTTTGATAATTTTGTGTCTGAGTATTAATGTCTATTGTACATTCAGCAATATTTTCTTTGCCGCTGCTAATGCTAATTGTGGTTCATTTATCCGTGGGGCCATACACAAAAATAACCACGCTCTACCTACTGAGCCACACAGAACCATGCTCTACCTACTGAGACACACAGCTCTACCTACTGAGCCACACAGAACCAGGCTCACCTACTGAGCCACACAGAACCTCACCTACGCATCTGGTTTTTGCCTCTAAATTGCTTGCTCATTTAAAAAAAAAAAAATGGTATACATTTGTTTGAGATTTTTCTCCGTTTCTCTCTCAATTTGGTAACCAATTACAGCCTCTATTTATTTCGATTTACCCTCCCCACATGAGTTTGCTGCTCGTTTCTACAAGGCAAGCCAATTCTCCGAACACAGCAAACTCTGCTTCCTTCGAGACGTAATTCACCCACCCACGTTCTGGAGTCTCCCATACGTGCTTCACGGCGAGCCCTCACCCTCCCCCCTCCCTCTGGGGCAGACAGCCAAACGCCACCCCCGATGCGGGCTTACGACAAGGGCCAGTCTGGTAGAGACGGGTTTCGAACCGTGTCCCTGACAGGCAGCGTGCACCATATCAGACCAGCTAAGATACGATGCGTTAGACCGATACTCTATCCGCCACCAAGGCTTGCTCTTTTCACAGTGAACCCAAGACCCAGAACACCACGTGGCTCCCTGGGACCAGGGATGGGAACCCCTTACTCTAGGCTGAATTTAAGCACCTGAATAATGAGATTAGTCACCATGGCGATGACACAGCACAATACCTGATATGAGGCAGGGAGTTATCACCTTCTTTACATTTGACACAGAATGGTATTAGGTGAGTTATTATCCAATACATTTTGTGTCACTAGCATGAGCCGAGGGCCCCAGGAGGAATGTGTTGGCATAAGTGTTCTCTTTCTCATGGAAAAGGAAAATTGAAGGACCCTGATAGGAACAGATAAAAAATGTGGGGATTCCAGCAGGGCCTCCATACCTCATTTAACACAGAACCGCTTAGTGAAGACGTTGGCATTTCCGGATCCTTCTGGCCTTGGTCGGTATGTCGACAGTGCCTGGCCTTAGGGGCTGGCATACAGTGCTGTGAGGGCTTATTCTTTGCTGCTGGATATTTGCATTTCATTTGTCAACTGGCCTAGCATGCACATACACACACATACTCTCTTTCTCTCTCTCTCACACACACACACACACACACACACAGACAGACACACACACACACACACACAGGGACATGAATACACACACACACACACACACACCCACATACAGACACACACACACACAGGGACATGAATACAGACACAAATACCCATATACAAAACACCCATCACATTGACACAAATACAGACATGTCAAAACGCCCATCACATTGGTTACAACGTTTGACGCTGGCTGGGGTTCGATTCCACCAGCCGCGCCAGTATCAGCTCTGGCTGAGAGTGACACTAGGGGGCGGCAATTGGCTGTCTGCCCCAGGGAGGGGGTAGAGAAGCCGATATGAGTTCGCTGCATATAGGAGTAGCTCTGTTTACAATTGATGGCTTGGCGAGTGGCGGTTCGGAGGAGACGGTACTTCACCTTTGTCACTGCAAGTCTCAGGGCTTTGGCAGCAGACTCACAATACGAGGGGGGGGGGGGATTGACATGAAAATAGAGGGTGTAATTGTCTACTAAATGGGAAAATATGAAACAATATCTTTAAAAAAGGAGGGTCCAATGCATTTGGCTATGCTCCTGAAACGGTCAGGAGAGACGGCCATTAAACAGCGGTCAGGAGTGAGGCGGCTAAATCGTTCTCATTGTGGATATGGATTGTCACCTTTATCAGACAGGACTCTGTAACAGTGCCCTTCACAGTCTTACACGGGATTGACCTGCGCACTCTGTGAGCTGACGGCACCCTGTGGATAGGGCCATCGCTCTCTCATCCGTCTTAAGGGAGCGCAGTACTGGAGTGTGAATTATGGTGTCTCGAGGCACATTGTGACAGATGCGATTTGTCCTCAATATAAACTCTGCAAGCTTGGAAAATAGAAAATAATAGCTGTGCAGTGTTGTCGTTTGGTCACTGGACTGCGCCCTGCTGTAGGCACTATGTAGTAAAGTATTTTCCACAATCCACGTGTTTTTCTTTTATACGTCCTGCTGGAGAAGTACATTATTATAATAAGTAAATTATTCTAATTGTCATGATACTTAATTACCAGCCATATATGCATTCATTGCATATTTCATCTTTATGTAATAAGGGTTCTCCTATCTAAATGGCAGTGAGCCTCTGTTTGCGGCACACGGTACTTTTAGAAGCTTTTAACATACAGTATGTACTAGGCGTGTAATGGTACACAAAAATCACGGTTCGGTACGTAGTCTACCTCGGTTTTGAAGTCACAGTTCAGTACGTTTTTAGTACAGCGGGGGGAAAAATAAATGCAAATTATAAAATTGCGGTTTAGATTCAAAGTGGACCGTGTTTTGGTTCAAATCCCACTTTTGGAGCGGTGCTCTAACCTGTTCGAGGGAGTTCCCGTGACCTGGGCTGTGTTCGAAACTGCTCACTCGTTCACTATTCCCTATTCCCTATATAGTATTACTATATAGTGTACTATGTAGCGAACGAAAATAGTGTTTTCAGATACTACAACTGAACGTCATTTGCGTCAAAAAAAAGTGCCGGATATTCAGGTGATGCCCGGTATCGTAAACAAACCGAGCACTCATGACAGCCGGTTGAAATGTATTCAGGTGGTATCGGGTTTGCATGTTCAGTTTTGAATGTTAACCCTCTGAGGTCCGTGCTAAGCTTAGAGGAGGTTTTTGATTTTGGCATGGTCTGATATTTATCTCAATTTCATCAACTTAACACACACTTACTCCAAAGTGTTTGATATTTTTATTTGAAGGACAATCACAGCTACATTTATATGCCATCAATAGTGTGGTCAGTATCATATGCAGCTTGTAAATAGATCTACAAACACGTTTGTTCATCAAGGTCTTGTTTATGTAAGGGTGTGAAAATAGTTTAGCACATCTGAGATCTAAATAGCTAAAAACCTGTTTTTATCAGAACTGGTCACATTTATTTCAGGCTGTGGGAGGGCTATATGCTAATTTCAAGAATATTCATGATCCACACCTGAGGCTTGTCCACACCTGTAAAATCTGTCAGATGGGCCATCTCTCTCTCAAAGGCCGCCAGACAAAGAGAAAAGCCATCAGAGTAAGCAATAGTCAGTGAGCCATGCAGAAAGTTTTTTTCATTTGGGAAGATTCATTGAAAACAAACTATATACAAAACATTCCAAATTAAAACATGGTGAGACAATTTGTTCTTTCACAGTCTTTGGTGCCACTTCTCAAAACAGTTTCTGGTCAACTGTAGACACAAGGGAACGTCACAAACCGCTGTTTCCCGACATCTTGCAGAGTACACATTTATTGCAACCAACAGAAGCCAATTTGCCAACATCCAGAGTGTTTGGCAGTGGACACAGGCACATGATCAAAAGTAGCCCGTTTTCTGGGTTTAAGATATTTATCGTTAAACGTCTGTCGGAAAACGAAAGCAAAATCCGTGTCTGCGAAGACACGGAAAGACAAACAAAACAAAACCAACGAACAGGAACAAACAAATCAAAGTAAACAGGTAAATCCACGTATCCAAAAACGTGGTATAAACTAAACGCTGGGAATCTAAACAACAACAAGCACACGAACAAACAAGTTCTCGAGAGGCAAGAAACATTAATCACAATAGGTATTATCAAGCTAAGCTAGATAATGTCCAAGCGCCGAAACAGAATGCCAGCTGGTTAAATATCCTCCCGTTAATTATTCGCAGCAGTCGAATACTTTTCACGAGTATTTGAAAATATGGTAAATAAAATAAATATCAGCATACACCGTCTGTTGCTGGCAGCTCGCAACCGTAAACACAGACAAGATCCGATATAATGTCGGGACATTGTTTACGCTGCAATTTAACACACGGAATTCATATATTGAATATATATACGAGTATTTGATAACATGGCAGATCAAATATAGTTACTTACTCTTCGTCAGTTATTGTCTTCGTCGCTTTCCATCGATGCTCTCAAACACTGCAGCGCAGAAAATCTTTCCATCTTGAATAAAATTGTATGTCTGTATAAAATCTTGCTTCAAATTGTCGGGACAGTTTGTGTTTGTTTACGCCGGCGTTTTCACACATGGCCCCACGCCCCTCCCCACACCTCCCTGAAACTCGCACCTAGTTACCATGTCAATAGAAGGGGACGGTACTAAAAGGTAAAAAACAGAGTAAAAAACAAGGTTTACTTTTGGTCTAATTAACCTAATTTAAAAATCCCATTTGATTTGCCAGTGCTCAAATCGGAAAGTCGCGATTCTAAGGTTTCTGTCAATGTTTTTGTCGCGTGTGTATGATAAAATATCGCGAAGTTAGAAATAGTAATATACTTTTATTGCGTTAAATCCCAAATAAATTGTTGAAATTCTAATGATGTGCAAGTGTGGTTTTGTCAACTGTGGTGCTGTCTGCTAGCCACTGCTTTAGCCACCAATAGCTACCGTTATGGAAGTCGTGAGCTAACTAGCTCGTGTGGAGAAAATAACGTTAGGATAACTCACGAGCTCACGACTAGCACCAACTCCCATAGCGATAATAACGGTAGCTATCGGTGGCTAAAGCAGTTAGCTAACGTTACCACCACCATGATTCCTGTTTCTGTTTTACTGCTGTTGGCTCAACTTTTGTTCTTGAGGCATAAACGGAGGTGTATGTATGACGGTATGACACGACCGCATTGCATTGTGGTACACGGGAGAAATTGTAGGGTACATTCGCTGTTCACTACAAATCACGGTGAATTGTGGGTATTTTCTTGTTCACTATATAGTGAACGAAATTAACAGTTTAGAATTCGTCGAACACTACAAATTGGCGTACACACTATATAGTGAATAGGGAGCGGTTTCGAACACAGCCCTGGACTCTAAAAACTGATTAATTCACACATGGATAAATCTCTCAGGAAAGAGCCATCGTGTTTTCTAAACCCCTTCATCATTTGCATTTCTGTCCAGTGGACCCTGTTTAGCACATGTATCTAATTGGAGTGGTTATGCTATAGGCTATGCTTGCATTTTACATTTTTGTAATTTAGCCGATGCTCTTATCCAGAGCGACTTACAAAAAGTGAATTTATACATGGTAAGATTAATCATGGTTAGATGCAAGAGATCAGTGCAGTAATACAGCGATAGACATCATTGTTGGCAGCTGCACATCGTACCTGTTACAGTGTTTTTTGGGGGATTTTTAAATATGCAGACAGTGGTGATGGCAGTTAGTTAAATGTACAAAGTCAGTGCTAGTGGAGTCTGAAGAGGTGGGTTTTGAGTCTCTTGCGGAAGATGGCCAGTGATTCCGCGGTCCTGACCGAGTGCGGAAGATCGTTTCACCACCGAGGGGTCAGGACAGAGAAGAGCTTGTGTCACTGCTACGCTACCTGCACCCCGGAGGAGGAAACGTGGAGGAGCGTGAGTGCTCCTCTGATATACGCTCACACACCGTTTTCTACAGGGGAATTAGCACCAATCAGGGAGCAGGTGCATCTCACATTAACACGAACCCCGCCCAACTTAAGCCCCCTCTACCTTGGTGGGAGGAATGGCCGCCATTTTGAGTTTCAGCAACCGCCAAAGGCAGAGGACGTAAACATCCAGTAAACTTCCTGTTACTATGGAGACCAGAATATTCATTAGTAGCTAGCTAGGTTACTTCAGTCGATCAGCTTAGGTTAGTTCTTGGAAGGATATAATTTTGTACTTTTGTGGTTTTTCATATAGCAATTGCAGTGGGCGACATCGCTTGCTAGACAAACTATTTTGCTCGTAGTGATGAGATCACAAAGTAAATACCAATGGGTTGCTACCTAAGCCTCTTCTTGGTTAGCTGGCTAGTTGGCCGTTTGTGTGGACAAAATGATACACATTGGCATGCTAGTCCGGCTAGGTAATATTAGCTACCTAGCTAGCTAGCTTGAAGTACTTTGTCTCTTCGTTAGCTAGCTAGCTAGCAGTACCATTGCAGATGAAACTTTGATTTCAAATGTCAAGAACAAAGTAGCAATAAGACAGGGAGAAAATGAGGAAAAATGCAAATCATGAAAATAATTAAATAAAATATATAAAAATGTGACAAGGCAGTTCAAATGAATGAAAAAAGACAGTTTGTTAAAAGCAGGCTACTGTGATACAACTACAGGACTACAGCAATAATAAATAGGGTCAGTGATGTAGAGTTAAGAAGAAGAGGACTTTATTAAAGCTAATCTCCGATTAGCATCAAACCGCGGCAAGGAGACAGAGAGTCTGAGGTCTTGGCTCGACTGGGCCGGCCCAAGGCGGGCACATCCAGCCCAAAACCACCCTCCCTGCACCGACGCCGGGCCGAGATAAATGCCTTATCAGAGCCGCCGATCTTTTGCCAGCCCCCGAAGCCAGCGGGGGAGCAGGGAGCTGGCTGCAGCGGAGACTGCAGGAAATGACACCTGACCCCCAGGTCTTCCTGAGGAAGGACGCGGTTTACTTCTGGGGAAATATTTATTGACCACCAACAGGATACCTCCCCAGGCGACAAAGACAGAAAAAAAGAAAAAGAAAGAAACATGCCAAATAAAGAAAGTACATTTACATTTACATTTTACATTTTAGGCATTTAGCAGACGCTTTTATCCAGAGTGACAAGATGTGCATTAATACATGACCATGAACAATCATAGTTTGTGCAAGAGATCAGTGCAGTAAAACAGCAATAGACATAATTGTTGGCAGCTGCATACTGTACCTGTAACACAGGGAAGGAATAGGTTCGTGAAACGTATAAAAAAATAAACAGTCTACAGTCTAAACAGGTATACATATACAAAAATCAGTATTATTAGCAGTAAATTATTTAAACTTTCAACAGTAACCCCCCTCCACACTGCCTACCCCCCCTCCTAGAATATGTACTCAGCACAGACGAAACTGCACATTCGCAGGGTTTGTATCTCCCTGATAAGGAACAGAGGAGTCAGAGGAAACCCCCTTGATTTGAGACTCTGTGTGCCTGCTGGCCTCCAAATGAACCGAGTGCATTGGGCTCATCTTGCCTTTGCGATCTCGTTCTGAAGAGGATTACGCCTCTGGCTCACACTTAGTGTTGGCGAAATCCTCTTTCCCCCTGAAGAAAAACAAGAGGTTTGTTTGGGTTATTTTCCTTGCTTTAATATTTCATGCATTAACCAAGACCTTTCTTGGCTGCACTGATTATTTGTGGAAGGCGTGTGTGTGTGAAAGCGTGCAGACTTGTCGTTCCGCCTGGTAGACAGCAAACAGGCCTAATTCTCCTCGGCCCTCTTTGGTCACGTTTGGTTACCGTCGCATACTGTGAGCCAAGAGAGTTGGGTCACAGCTTGTGTCTGGAGTGTGTGTAAACATGGAGAAAGCAATGTGCCCATTGCTCATGCGGAGTGCACTGATGCATCCCAGATCTAATCCAGACCACAGTCAGTGTTGACTGGCCAGGAGTCCCACGGGGTGTTGTGTGATTGGCTGTATAGTAAGTGAGTAAGTTAGTAAACTTTATTTATATAGCACTTTTCAAGAAGAGGGGTCACAAAGTGCTTCACAAAGTGCAGATAAAACAGCTAAAAGTACACACACACACACACACACACACACACACACACACACACACACACACACACACACACACACACACACACACACACACACACACACACACACACACACATCCATAAAACAGCTAAGCATAAAAACAAATAAAAAAACACAGGCAGTACAGTGACAAAAATGTAAAAAAATCTGAACAAATGAGTCTTTAGGCGCTGCTTAAACATGTCCACAGTGTTGGCAGATCTAATATCAGAGGGAAGGCTGTTCCATAGCCTGGGAGCCACAGTGGCAAAAGCACAATCACCCTTCAGTCTTCAGTCTAGACCGAGGGATAGCCAGCAGCCCCTGGTCTGAAGACCTAATATACTGTGTATAGTTGCCCAAGTTGACCCCTGCCTCTTTGCTCACTAGCGACTCCTCTGGTAGATCTGGCAACTGCAGGCCTGCTGTGACATCACACAAGCTGTGCAGTCCTACAGCACAGTAAACTGTGGTGGTTTCTAGATAGATAATCTATCTACTATCTATACTTTTTTAATCCACATTAAAAAACACATTAAAAACACAGACTTACACAAAAATATAAAAACATATAAAACAAATAAAAACTCAAAGCTCAGTCAATTAAAAAGTATAATAAAAGTTGTCCGGGTATTATGTAATAAAGCTAAAATCTAAAGATAATCTCAGGTGACATTGAGTAGTGATGAGGACAAGAGGACTTGAGATAGAACAACGGGACAGGCCTACACTTGTGATTGGGCCTTCAAAAGAAAACCATTTAGAAATGTAGCTGAGTCTGGCCTAGTGTACAGGACATACGCTCGCCAAATATGTTTTTTGAGTACAGTAAGCTCTCTCCTCTTGCTCTTTTGTGAATTTGTGCATCAATTGTTTGATTTCAATCCTTTTAGCTGACAGCAGGTTCTCAGAGTGCACCTCGGGCTGTTCTCTGTGAAGGACTAAGCTGTATAATAATTTTAATAACTAAGCTGTATCATAATGTTTTACGTTTTTTTCTGTTGAAAAGTCAATGCATTGTTGAAAGTGAACCTCAAGTGTTCAGCTGGAACCTGCCCAAGTACACAAAAAAAGTGAGGCCTTGTTTGTAAATGCTTCCATGGCAGCCCTTCAGCGAGTAACAGGCCAGCCAGGGACTTGCCTTTAAACTGACAATCGTTCTGAAGCCGATTTCGAGCCGTTTTGTTGCTAATTAACAAGCTTGCCAAATGAAGTGAGGATCGGCTCGACTGATTTATTTTCTACTTAATTGAGTTTAATGCTACAACGTGACAGCGGCCTTTGGCGTAATGAGAATGATTTAACGTGAAGTGCCCAAAGAGTTGCATCGCGGGTCCGTTGTGGTTGTGGTTGTTTTTTGTTGTTGTTGTTACAGCTGTAATGATTTCCTGTGAAGTGCACAAAGCTAACACTATCAGAGATGCAATTAAGTTAAATCAATCCCGTGCTAATGGTTGTCCATTATTTTACAAAGGCCTGCATGCAAAATTGCATATTAAAAAGTTTGCACTTTTTCGAGCAATTATCAAGTAAAGACAAATTGTCCTGCCTGCAGAACCACTTGGGGGGGCTTTTAAGAAGAAACCCTGCCTCTCAGGGGAATGGTTGTTCATATTCTTCTTCTGTCCTCGAAGAAACAGAACGCTTAAGAACATAAGAATACATAATGAGGAGAACGGGCCGTTCAGCCCATCTAGGCTCCTCATGTCCTAATCTAGAGTATCTAGTACCAGTGGTGGGCCGTCAGGGCCTGCAAGGCCTTCTCTGCTGGCCTAAAAAATATCTGAATCACAGACTGATGTTAATTATATTTTGTCCATGAATACTTATTAAATAATTCCAAATGGTCTGTTCGCTTCCTTTCATAGCTGTTCCCCTGGTTGCGCTGCATCCAGGCGTGTTTTTCATATTAAAGCATTTAACCAATCACATTTCAGCCATCATTTGTTGCCAGGGTCAAATAAATCTGGCCGGAGGCCTTCACAATCCGTTCTGCAGGCCCTGTAACATAAAATAAGTGTTGATCAAACTGTTGCTTCAACCAATCAGATTTTGAGTTGGGGACACGAAGGCCTTCTAGAAGGCCTAGGTAACGTCAGCGTATTCACACCCTTTGATTGGATAGTCAGAGAGTGTCTGACTATGATGTAATGTGATTGGTTAAATGCTTTAATATGAAAATACACGTCTGGATGCAGCGCAACCAGGGGAACAGCTATGAAAGGAAGCGAACAGACCATTTGGAATTATTTAATAAGTATTCATGGACAAAATATAATTAACATCAGTCTGTGATTCAGACATTTGAGCGGACATTTTCAGCCCTAAAGCGAATTAAAACTTATGCCAGAAATATGACAGGGCAGGCTCGACTTTCAGCATTAGCCGATGGCGATAGAAAAGGATGGAACTTCTTGATGGAACTGAAACACACGGATAATCTGTACGACAGAGTAATTTAACTCTTTTTGAGGAAAGAAAGGAGGATGGATTTTGTGTACAAATAATAAGGATTTTTGGTGAGTAAAATGTTGCTATTTTCCTAAATAATATTGCAATTTTATGAGGTTATTATTATTGATGCTTTTTTATGTGTGTCGCAGCTGTAGCACCCGGGTTTGTTTCTTCAGTAAAGGAGTTATCTATCTGCGATGCAACGGCAACGGGTTTTTGTTCGGTTTGTTTTTGCACTTTGTTTATTTATCTTTCTTCAGTCATGTTTCATGAGAGAGAATGACAGCGATAGAGACGAGAGAGAATGACAGCGATAGTTAGAAGCGTGAGATAATTAGTGATTAGTAGTGTTAGTAACTTAATCTAAATCCCTAATGTTAGTAGATTAGTTGGTTAGTACTATATACATCTAACTAATATATACAAAGTGTAATTAGAAAGTAAGAAGGAAGTAAAACGAGATTAGAAACAAAGACGGAAAAACCGAAACATAGAATTTCCCGAAGTGCATGACAGAACGAGAATGAAACATGACTGAAGAAAGATAAATAAACAAAGTGCAAAAACAAACCGAACAGACACTCAAAACATAACAATAAGATGGCTTTTATAGCCATAAAATAGTTATTGAGGGGTGGATTGATTCAGACGGGAGCACTACTGAAGGCCTAGGTGTGAAATGCACGGCCCACCACTGTGTAGTACTGCATCTAGCCTGGACTTCAATAGCCCAAGTGTTTCTGCCTCTACTACCCAACAGGGGCGTGTCCAGGGAGGGGCCTGGGCGGGCACCTGCCCCCACAGAAATTTGGTTGGCCATCCTGGCTCTTGATAGGTTATTAGGTTCATCTTTTCAAATTAAATTTCAAATTCTATAAAAATGTGCCACTCTGGGCCACCCCTGTTAAAATGGTCTGGGCCCGCCTGTACTACCCGGCCTGGCAAGCTGTTCCAGGCATTGACAACTTTCTGTGTAAAGAAAAACGTCCTAATATCCATGCAGAGTTTGCCTTTAACTAATTTCCACCTCTGACCTCTTGTTCTGCTGACCCCACTTATCTTAAAAAATCTGGTTGTTCATGCTCTCCCTCTGACCCAGAAGAGACAGAACGGTGTTCATGCTCTCCCTCTGTCTCTCTGACAGGGTCCCAGAAGACCTGCGAGCCGCAGGATGTCCAGGACAGCCATAAGTGGATCAGTGTGGCTCCGGGCGTGTCTCCAGGGTGCTGGACCCACTACACCAGAGAGGGGGGCGAGGTGCACGTCCTGAACCTGGAGTTTAACCCCAAAATCAACAGTGAGGTAAGCCAACCAATCATCATCACCATCTATATTGTTATTTTCATTAGTAGTAGCAGCAGCAGTACATTACAGGCATTTAGCAGACACTCTTATCCAGAGAGACTTACAGTTTACATTTCTTTACATACAATTAATTTATACAGCTGGATATTTACTGAAGCAATTCAGGCTAAGTACCTTTAGCTCAAGGGTACAACGGCAATGCCCCCACCTGGGAATTGAACCTGCAACTTTTGCGTTACAAGCCTGGTATTCCTAACCATTATACTACACTGCTGCCCATGTAGTGAAAGTTGTAGTAGTTTGTAATAGTAGTAGTAGTAGTAGTACTTGTTTGTTTGTTTGACAGATGTGCTCTATCCAAGGCAATGGATATTTCGCAGAGCAGAAAACAAATCTCAAACAAACAAGTGCAGTAAACACGTACGTACATAGCAACACAAGAGAGCTCAGGAGGGTGGGGGGGCAGAGGGGGGGTGGGGGTGTTTGGGAGCCTGCCAGTAGATGGGGACAGAGAAGACCAGTCAGGCCACAGAGTGCAGGTCTGACTAGATGGGGGTTTGGTGGGGGGAAACATTAAGGGAGTCGCTCAGAGCTCGGAATGGTATCGGCGGGCGAGCGGAGAGGGATGTGAGAAGTTGGGTTCTTCTTTCATTTGATTTGTTTCATAACTCCATTAATGACATGAGTTAGTAGTGGGTGAGCACACTGTTGATTGTAAAGCTGTTGTCCGGTGATCTGGGAGAGGGGTGATGACCGCTGTCTCCAGGGACACGGTTACGGGTCAGGGATGCGGGTGATTTCGGCTGGCATGGAGGGGTTTGGCTTGGGTTAACGGGCCAGCATTTGAGGGCAAGATGTCTGCCGTACGCACTAAGAGAAACGTGCGTCTGTAATACAACCGATAATTAAATCAATGGAAGGCAAATCAGGTGATCTTTCATTCAGTCAACCTGCCAATCAGTTCAAGACTTTCATAATGAATTAGCAACAGAGTGTACCACAATACTGAGTGACAACAGAATTCAAAATATTATCTAGTAAATAATAACAGTATTTACAGTTTATGAAAATAGATAAGACACGTGGGTGGCACAACCGGCTCTGACTGAGAGTCCCTTTCGTGGGGGGTGGGGATTGGCGATTGGCTGTCCGTCCCCCAGGGGAAGGGGAAGGAAGGCCGGCATGAGATCGCTGGCAGGCCCAGAAAGCTTCTCTGCGTGTATCAGAATCACAGTTGATAGCTTGGCGGATTCCATCTCAAGGGAAGCAGTTGGGTGCCTTTGTTACTGCCGGTCCCAGGGTGGTGGCTGGTCTCGTAGCTGCAGGCGGCAAGCTCATAGTGGAGAGGGGGTAGTTGAATTAATATAGGGTACAAATGACCACTAAATTTGGAGAAAGGAGTGGTTTCACCGTACTCAGTTTTATACCGGCTGCAGTACTTTGGTTTGACCCCTGGGGGGCGCAAATCTCAACCCATAGGACAAACCAAGAAGTTCATGCACTGCATTAGACTCCAAAGCAGATGCCACAGAAAGAACAGCGTGACAAAAAAATTAAAAATTAACGGAAGCCTTTACCTTGCCTGTGTAAACGTAATCTTGACCACATACCCCCAGTTCAGCTGGAATGTTTCTGTGCATGCCAGCGTACAGAGTTCCCACGCGTAGGCTAATGGAAAAACCTTGAAAATCATTGAAAATTATAATTATCATGGAAAGTCATGGAATTTCCGAAATTTCTACACACACACACACACACACACACACACACACACACACACACACACACACACAAGTTATGAAAGTAAAGTCAATTTTGCGTCAGTCGCCAAAAAAAAATTCCATTGAATTTTCATGGAAATGTCATTGAAAATGGACATTTGATTTGAGTGGGAACCCTGAGTGGTGCACCCATTCCAAGATTGATACCAGATGATTGGCCAGGCTGACAGGGCGCCCTGCAGTAGGGGTCACGCTCTCCCAATGGGGCAGAAAGCACACGTGAGTAGCACCTCACCCGGCCAATCGGATAACAAAGGAAGCATGTCTTGAAGCCCCAGGAGGCCATTGGAGCCCGTGAAGCAAACAGAGTTATCACAAACTTGATTAAAACAGACTAGCAGTGGGGGAAAAAAACATGGGAAAATAAGTATTCCCACCTCAAACTTCAAATGTTTATTTTTCTTTTGAAACTCCAGTCAGAGAGCATTAATCTTAATCTTTTAATCTAATTGTAGGCGAGCTTGATCAGGACAGGCAAACCTGGCTTAAATTACTGAAAAGGTATGCAGTTTTTTTTCATTTTGGGGGACTATTGGGGGTGTCTTGGGTATGCGTTGGTGACAGGATGATCGGTGGACGCTGAGAGTTGAGACGAGCTGGTGGGGGGGAGTCTGATCAGCAGCCTGTTTGCTTGGTGGGAAAAATGCTGCAAGAGATTATATTTTTTTCCGATTTCTCAGACTGCTTTCTTCATCTGTAAAGGACATTGGGTCATTTAGGTGCATCCCTCACAAATTCCTCATTTGTGGTTGTGAGTCGGGGGAAGAGATATGAATATGCCCGGATGGCTGCATTTGCGTGCTCATGTCATAAATTCATATTGAGTCAGTTTCAGTGTGAGGTGTCAAAGCACCAACAAAAGGCTGTGCAGTGTGAATTAAGCCATTTATATTGTAATTACAACAGCTTTACAGTTTTCTCAAATTCCACATGAAACAGATCATTTCAGATCAAACAGCGATCATGCAGGGGGCCTCGGGTGGCGTAACAGTCAAAGCATTCACCCAGAGTGCAAGTTTCCCACTGCAGCTGCAGTTTGAAACCCAGCAATTACACCCTCTATTTCTTTCAATTTACCCTCCCTCACGAGCCCATCATTAATGCTCAGAGGCAAGCCAGTTTTTCCTGTACAGGGACGGCTTCCGCATTTCTTGGCGAGCTCGTGCCGGCTCACCCCCCCTCCCCTGGGGCGCACAGCCAAACGCCGCCCCCGATCGGGGCTGACGACCAGGGCCGGTCTGGTAGAGACTCGGGTGTAGAACCGCGTCCCTGACAGGCAGCTCACACTGTATTGGACCAGCCAAGATACGGTGCGTTAGACCGCTACGCTATCCCTCGCCCCATTGGCACACAGCCCTTTCCAGCAGCAGGAGCCTGAAGCTTGGCTCCTTCGGCTTCCCCTGGCCGGACTCCTGGCCCCTGTGCCCTGGATGTGGGCGCGAGCCTGCTCCTGTCATCACCCCCCTTGTGTCTCTCTGGCTGTGATTTAAGACCCGGCCCGAGGAGGTGGTCTTTTGACCTGCGCACTCTCTGCGTGTCACTGGAGATGAATGACACTCCTGAAACAGGGGGGCCACTCACGCACCCCCGCCCCAGAGCTGACCCCAGAAATGTAATATTTCCGTCCAGCACCGTAAATAAAAGTGATGGCATGATTTTTTCCAGACAAACAGAGGTGTGGACAGAGGCAATTCCCGGTGGTGGGGGGTAGTGTGTCTGTGTGTGTGCTTGGAGTGAGGTAATGTAGTTGTGTAGGGTACTATGTGTGCGTTAGGTTTGAGTTGTGTGTGCGCATATGCTTGTGTTAGGAGTTGGATAGTGTGTATGTCTGTGTGTGTTAGGGGTTTGATATGTACGCATGTGTTTGTGTTTGTGTGTGTGTGTGTATACGTGCTAGGAGTTGGGTAGTATATATGTGGGTGTTCGTTAGTGTGTGTGTATATGTGTTAGGATTTGGGTAGTATGTAGTATGTCAGTGTTTGTTAGTTTGTGTGTGTGTGTTTGCTAGTGTATGCGCATGTGTGTGTGTGTGTGTGTGTGTTTGTTTGTTGGGGGGAGGGTCCAGGCAGGGCAGCAGAGGGCCTCTGGTTCTGGCAGCGTTCCTGCCTCCTGGCTGGGGTCTCCTGGCGCGGCGGAGCCGTCTTGGGTAAGAGGAGGTGGAAGAATAACGGGAAATGGCCTCGCATCAGCCCAGCCGGGAGAGAGGGGGGAGAGAGCGCTTTCGAGAAAATAAAAAAGTCTGAGGAGGAAAACAATGGTACCTTGAGAGTACGGGAACAGAAATAGCACGGATGACGGATCTGGGTTTGCCAATCTCATCGCCTGGTCTGATAGAGGGAGAGAGGGATGGAGAGGGGGAGAGAGGGATGGAGAGGGGGAGGGAGGGATGGAGAGGGGGAGAGAGGGATGGAGAGAGGGAGGTAGGTTGTTTTCTGTAAACATCAGAGTGTTTGTTGAGAAAAAAAAAGAAGAAAAATTTATAATTTGGTTGATTGCTTCCCTCTTGATATGCATATTAAATATTAAATATTATATTAAAATTAATTAAATATAAGAACTGGTACGTCTGAGTGCCAAGAGAGAACATGGCCATGGTGCACTTTTTGAAATGACTTTAAATGAAGTGTGTGGGAGTGGGTTTATTCGTTAATTAAAACCCGCCATGAATTTGGTCAGTTGCTGAAATTAAAAAGTGTACGGCTAGGGCCTCCTGGGTGATCTAGCGGTACATTTACATTTTAGGCATTTAGCAGATGCTCTTATCCAGAGCGACTTACAAGATGTGCATTAATACATGCAATAGACATTGTTGTTGGCAGCTGCATACCATACCATTTTTTTTTTAGGAGTAAACAAGTATACATGTACAAAAAGTATTAAACAAGTAGGCAGTGGAGATGACAAGCAAGGAATTGCAGTAGTCCAGACACGAGATCACCAGGGCCTGGACCAGGAGTTGTGTGGGCTCTTGGGTGAGGAACAGTCGGATCCTCCAGATGTTATGGAGGGAGAATCGGCAGGTCGGGGTGATCGCTGCGATGTGGCCCGAGAAGCACAGCTGATTGTCCAGTGTTAGACGCTGGCGACCAGGGTTCAATTCCACGGGTCGCGCCAGTTTCGGCTCTGGCTAGGAGTGCCACTAGGGGACAGCAATTGGCTGTACGCCCCAGGGAGGGGGGAGGTATAAAAGCTGAAGGAAAGACTCACTGCATACATGAGTGGTCCTGTGTGTTATGGTGACAGGCTTCAGCCTAGATGGGTACTGGCTCGAAGGAGGCGGTACAGCGCTTGCTACTGGCTGGACTAGGAGGGTTCTCATAAGAGGGAGGGGATAAATTACATGAAAAAAGAGAGAGATCAACTAACAGTGGGGGAAAAACAGCAAAAAGAATAAATGAAAAAATGCCCATGGCTTGGAAAAAGGGACGGCTCGCTTAATTGCGTTATTCAGAGTTGAGGAGGAAGAGAAGGAGGAAGTGCTCAGTGGCTGCTTTGAGTGAGTGGCGCGACGGAGGGTCACCTTGAGGGGCGTTTTCCTGGAAAGTCCTCGGATAGAAGGATGTGAGAATGATTCTGAGAAAGGCGGAGCAGCCCAGGAGGTACGGTAAACGACCTCCTTTCTGTGAGCGGATCCTGTGAGTCAGCCATCGATGTTCACTCCCCTGCCCTCCTCCAGGACTAATTCAGAAGCAGTCCCCCAGCGGGGTCCTGAATAGGCCTTGCAGTGGAATTAGGTGTGAGAAAAAATCATTCCTGAATGACTTGCCGGAGGAGGAGACGATACTTCGCCTTTGTCACTGCCGGTCTCAGGGCTACAGCAGTGAACTCACAATACAAAGGGGGGATTGACATGAAAAATAGAGGGTGTAATTGGCTACTAAATTGGGAGAAAATGTTAAACTAATTCTTTAAAAATGAAATTCTAATTCTAATTCTACAAAATTTTACAGCAACGTAATGTAAGGTGTTTAATAGATATAATAAAATATAATATACGCCATTTAGCAGACGCTTTTATCCAAAGCAACTTACAGTAGTGAATGCATACATTTTTCAGTATGTGTGGTCTCAGTTGGAATTGAACCCACAACCTAAGTGTTGCACAACGCCATGCTCTATCTACTGAGCCACACAGAACCATGCTCTACCTACTGAGCCACACAGAACCACCACTATGGTTTCTAATTATGATAGAAAATGAAAATGTGTTTCATGTTTTTATGTGCCAACGTTATTGCTTCTGCGTCACCTTGGTGGTACGTTGGTTTAGGTACAATGTTTCATTAAGGACAGGGGGACAGGCAGTCACATGGCTTACTTAGACATCCAGTCTGTTTACAGATAGATTCAAATTTGTCTCGAAACAAGCTAATACGCACCCACAACCCACCACCCACTACCTACCCTCACAACCAGCTACAAAGAATTATCTTGAATTCCCTAGAATCATGGCCTACTGGCTTTGACTGTAGTTGTAACTAACATGATAAATCATGAAAGATTTGTATCATTTGCGAATGCAGACAGAATCAGGGTTCCCACTTGAATCAAATTTCCATTTCCATTACATTTCAATGACAAATTTTATGTTTTCATTGACCTTTTTTTTGTGACTGACGCAAAAATTGACTTTACTTTCATAACTTAACTTAACACGTTTTGTTGGCAGTGCAAATACACATCTCATTGTGTGTGTGTGTGTGTGTGTGTGTGTAAGAGAACAGCTGTGGCAGGTGGTAATAACAGTGGCTGGTGAACAGACATTTTGCGGTAACATCATTGGAAAAGAGGAAAATATATAACGTTACGTGGAATGAGAAATTTCCATGACATTTCCATGACAGAATAATCTTCAATGATTTTCAATGTTTTACATGACACGTAGGAACCTTGCAGAATCCAACAAACCTGAATGAAGAGGCGTAGGATGCTGAGAACGAGTGAACGGGGAGCGGAGCCTAATAATTGGTGATGGGTGATCATCGTGCGGAACATGGCGCTACTACTGGGTTCGATGCAGAGGGGTTGTCGGTCTCGGTGGGGGTCCTGCTTCAGTGCGAGGCCCAGCGGGGGTCTGCTCGCCTCGCTGAAGTCGCTTCATTCGGCTCTGCGCGTGGCTCTTTGGATTTGGAGCTGGCAGCAGCAGCAGCAGCAGGGAGTGAGCGCGCGGTTTTAATAGAAGTGAAAACTAACACACGGCACTCCTACTTCAAACACAGGCAGGCACACACACACACACACACACATACTGTACACAGAGCCTCTCTCTCTTTCACACACATACACACACACACACACACACACACACACACACACACACACACACACACACACAAACAGAGTCTCTCTCTCACACACACACACAATGTTTTTCTGGGCCTTTAAAAAAAACAAAAAAACAAGGCAGCAAGTCCAAAGCAAACATTTCCAATAATAACCAAGATATTTGGGAAGATTCTGGACAGTGGTTTTATACTGAAAAGAATGAAGGATTCTGGATTCAGCCATTGGCTGTTAGGCCTGTCCTAGGCCGTAGGGGTCTAGAGAGGAAGTGAGTCATCCATACGGTTCCCGTAGGAAGGGTTGTCGTTGTCGTTTTAGGGGGTACAGAGTCTCTGCTGGCCCCAGGGGCTTAGGGGACAGTAGTGGGTCGGGGAGGGCAGTCAAAAGCTGGCCTCTCACCATGTTTCCCTCTTATCCTTCGGTGGAGGAAAGTCCTCTTTCAATACTGACTCCCGAGTTCAACAGATAAAAGGGGGAAGCAGGAATTTCTGTGTTTGTTTAAACAAAAAAACACAGACCAGCTCCCTGGTCCCCATGGATCGCTCTAGACTCCACAACCTGTGTGTGACCTCCCAGACGACCGGATTGGAGAAAATCCTGAAAAAATTGTTTATAGCGACTTTATTTCTTTTCTTTCCCCTAATCACGACACGCTTCCTGTGGGACTTTTCCAGATTGTTAGTGCATCAGACATCCTCTCTCCCCTATACATGCTGTTTTTGTTACCCACACACTTATATAATGGGAAGGAATGTAGGAACTGTTGAAGTGAAGCAATGACGTAGCATAGCAACAGAAGGACAGAACAGAGGCTAAAATAAAGCAATTTTGTCCCTCTTGTGGTTACGGAAAGGTTCCAGACAGTCTGAGACTTCCTCACCCGAGGGGGAGGGAGGGGAGGGGAGGGGGTAAGATTGTCTGAAATCATAGACTGGCTGGATCCATTTTTTTTTGGGCAGTTGGTTTAATGATCTTTTCCCTCTCTGATTTCCTTTGCAGTTAAACTTTTTGTCGCTCAACCTGACAGCAGCTAAACCAGGACATGTGATCGTCAACAGCAACGCCATCATGCCCTTCGCTGTCACCCTCCAGGAAAACAATGATGTCAAAGTTTGGGTAAGTGCATATTTATTGGTCACCGGTACTTCTAGGAGGTAGAAAACCAACCAAATTTAGGCCGTACGCAATGCCACATCACCAATCTAAGGCGTGTGTATCTATTAGGGGTGTAACGTTACACGTATTCTATTCGTACCAAACCATTCGGTACAGGACTTTTGGTTTGGTATGTGCTGTGAACCGAACAAATGCAATCTTGCTTTAACCACTAACGCACGTGCAGAACTTTTTTTTGGTGTGCGGTTTCAGCAGTATTGATGGACATTTTGTTTTATTTAAGAAAGAAAGATATGTTTGTTCAGTAAATTATGGACAATTAGCCACCGTTTACAAAACAAAGGTAATAATGAATGAAAAACAATATTATGTTTTGCATTTCTTTTTTTCTCCACTGTACCGAAAACGTCCCGAACCGTGATTTCAAAACCGAGGTATGTAACAAACTGTGATTTTTGTGTACCGTTACACCCCTAGTATCTTTTGAGATAATGCACACAGGTTGTTATGGTCCCACAACAGTGTGGGACATGACGTACTAAGAGCAGGACAGGGAGAGGCACAGGAAGTAAGAGGAAGAGTGTCGGCATTGTCACGGTGAGCAGAAAACCTCCCATCTGGGCAAAGGAAGCGCTTTTATCTGCAGAACAGACGATCTAAAAAAGTCAGTGAGCGCTAACCTGACTCGTTACAGATATGTGGAAACAGCACACGCTGTTTCAGCTGGTCAAAATCTCTTCTTTGGAACGGTGCGGACAGATTGATCGATCGTCCTCCACGCTCTTTGGTCTCGGTCTCTGCGGTTGCTGTGCGAGAAGAGTGGGAATCGAGAGGGGGAGGAAACTCTGCTTCCTTTGAGATGGAATTTGCCCACCCATATTCCTGAGCCACCCTTACAGCAAACTTCTCAGCAAACTTGTGCCTGCTCTCCCTCCCCCTCCCCCTCCCTCTAGCCCAGACAGCAAAACGCCAGCCCCTGATCAGGGCTCCCCACCAGGCCTCGTCTGGTACAGTCGGGTTTCGAACCACGACCGTGATATGCAGCTCCAAGGGCCAGCTAATACGGGTGCATTAGACCGCTATGCTATCGGAGGCCCCAGGAGTCCCCTTCTTAAAGGCACAGCAGGACACAAGCAGCGTGGTGCCGGGGAGGGGGGGCTGTGGAACCTCCCACCCCTGTCTCATTCGGAGGACCATTCCTTCTCCAAACAAGGAAGCCTAACACAGAGGCCCGGACACTGTCTTGGATTCTGTTCTTGGAAGTCTGTACCCAAGTGACTGGTTGTGCGTTCAGTCCGTCATCCCCCCCCGCCCCACCCCGCGCTCTAGCTTCCACGCCCATACCCACACAGTCCCCGCAGGGTTAAGGGTATCAGTGGCAGGGAGGTGGGTGACGTGCATCCGTCTCGCGAGGCCTATTCATGGCAGCGAACAAGGCCAGGGAAGGAAGTCTAATCGAGCACTTCTGGAAGTGCCTGTGGACCGAACTGCCCCCCCCGAACACTTCCCGCCACACGACACGTCTCTCTCTCTCTCTCTCCACCACATCAACCTCCTGGCTCCCCAGAGACAAGAAAAAAGTCCCCCGTTAGCCTAACCCTCCCTCCTCTCTTCCTCCTCCTTTCTTTCTCTCCCTCTCTCTCCTCCGATATTTCTTTTTTGCCATCCATTGTCTTTTGTTTGGTTTTTCTTGTCCATTTGGCTTCCTTGCTTTCTATTTCAGTCGCCTCCCTGCCCACCGCCAAACCACACAGACACAGATGAAAAGGACCAATCGATTAACAGGGTCTCAGTTGGTCATCTTCAAAGGGATCTCATATCTTAAAGCTCCTAAAGATCCCAAAATCCACAGTCTCTTATTAGTTGAACAGCAGGAGACCTGTGGTGAGAAGAAAGTGGATTTCTTTCAAGGTCAAGAGGCATGTTTCACCGTTCCTCTGCCCATTTAACTTTTTCTTTTTTGTCCGTTGTCATTTACTGTCACACACATGCCGGACCATCTAAAACATTCACACTGTAATTTAGTCCCAATAAAACCAACAACACAACATTTCAAGCCCATATCCATTGTCTCATTGGTGGGGGAAGTGAACAACCAGAGCTTATATTTCAGGCAAACAACTTTTAAATTTTTATTTTACAAATGTTTTCTTAGAGAAACTTAATTACACGCTGAGGTAATAATTTTTGGACATTGTTTTAAAGGAGAGCTAATGATTAAAATCAGAGAACTGTGCACTGCCGGTAAGTGGGAGGGGGGAGAGGGAGAATGGGGAATGTTTACAGGAACACTCAAACCAAATTCAAATAAAAATGAAAAGGGAGGTGTTCATGTTGGCTCCCTTGTATGTGCCGCACATGTATGTATATATAGCAGTCGGATTCCAGCGGACTCCACTGACGCACAGAGTTAAAAAGGTCTCGTTTCCTGTCCCCACTGCAGGAAGCATAGGAAAGACCCTGGCTCCAGAGGAGTTGAGCAACAGGGCACGCAGACGCGCTAACATAATAAACAGTCGTTTTCAGGCAGGGCCTAATCTGGGAACGACGGCAGAAATGTGCAGCTTCGGGCCTGATCCCGATTCACAGGGCGGCCGCTAAACAAAACAGCTTCGGGTGAGCGGGACAGCTGACTCCCTTCAGTCTATGGCAACAAGGAGGGGACAAAACAGACACGCATTTTTTATTTGTTTCACATTTTTTCCCGTTTTTCTCCCAATTTAGTAGCCAATCACACCCTCTATTTATTTAGACTTAACCTCCCCCACACGAGCCCGCCGCTCGTCTCTACGTGGCAAGCTAATTCTCTGTGGGCTGCAAACACCGCCTCCTTTGAGATGGAATTCACCCCCACCCACGTTCTGGAGACTCCCTTACGTGCTTCACGGCGGACCCGAGCTGGCTCACCCTCCCCCTCCCCCTGGGCCTCGATCGAGGCTGATGACCAGGATCTGTCTGGTAGAGACAGGTTTCGAACCACGTCCCTGACAGGCAGCGCACACCGTATCGGACCAGCCAAGATATTAGACCGCTACACTTTCCACCGCCCCAAACACGTCTGGGCTTCTGACCAAGCAATGCAGGGATCCTCACTTGGGGCCGAATCTAAGCCTGCAGATGCATCAGGCCAGGGTTTCCCAAACTTTATGAGCACACAGTGTGAACAAATACATGGTCTGTGACCCACACCTTATTACATACAGTAACCTATCCACACCCCTTATAAAGATGAGCAAAGAAGGTGATGAGCTATACTGTATGCTCAAAAATGGGACAATGATATCATTTATATTCAATACAATTGCTCAGAGAGAGAATAAATGTTTAAAAAGTAATATTTCTTTCCCAAAAGAAGGTATGTACCACAATTAATTTAAATAAAATTCCCAAAACTTAAAATCTGCATTAACATACTAGTTAAAAGCAATCTTATCAATCTGTATTGCGGCCTCTTTTGTTTCACTGGGGTATAAAAATCAACTTTCACTGGGGTATAAAACAATCAACCAAGAAAATGGTTAACTGACCACAAAATGACTGTTTTGCAATGGCCAACTCAGTCTCCAGACTTGAACCAGACTTGCATTGAAAAGTTTGAATTGAATATGGTTTGAATTGAAGAGGGCCGTCCACAAGCACAGACTGAAGGATCTGAAGGATCTTGAAAGATTCTGTATGGAGGAATGGTCAAACATCTCACCCCAAGATGTTCACCAATCTCATAAAATACTAGGATGGCTCAGTAGTCTTGTGAGGGAATGGGTGTGAATAATTGTGACATCTTTTGGGGGAAAAAATATTACTTGTATGTCAATGGAAGTGAAATATATACAATCATATATTCGATTGTTATTGTTATTCATAACATCAATTTGAGCATTTTTGAGCAAAGCACTTCACTTCACTATGAGCCCCCTCCAGGAACATATTCAGCAGTGTAAATATGTAAGGTAATCACATTTTTTCTACTGTCAAAATAAATATTTTGTTGTAATATCAGTGGAGTCGTGTGGCTCGGCTAGCAGATGCGTATGGTTGCTCTGGTACCGCGTGCTGAATCCTTGTGGAACGCGTTTGTGTCAGATACCCCTCAGACGATGAAGAAAAAGTGACAGCTCAAAGCCTTTGGTTGTAGCCATCGATCTTTCTTTAATTAAATGGGTGCCACATATCGATCTCTGTGTGTGTTCAGCACTACAAAGCCTGACTTCCTGTCGTACCGTAATAAAAGGTGTATTTGTCCTTGGTTTTGCACCTGTATCCTCTGAAGACTTTGGCAATCATTGAAGTTTAAACTAAAACAGCAGTTACAGTTCAAAGTAAAAAGGGGGCCTTGGGTGGTGTAGCGGTAAAGGCATTCGCCCGGAATGCAGGTTGACCACTACGGCTGCGGTTCGAAACCCGGCTATGCCAGTCCGGCTATGGCAAGGAGCCCCATCAGGCTGGCGAAAGGCGTCCCTGTACGGGAAAAACTGTCTTGACTCCGTGGACAAATGGCAGGTTTGTGGGGGAGGGTAAATTGAAAGAAATAGAGGGTATAATTGGCTACCAAACTGGGAAAAACACTGGATTTAAAAAAAACAAATTTAAGTAAAAAAAATTGCTTAAGGAGGGCATTTTCCCCCTCTTTTTCCCCCATTAGATCAAAAAGGACTTCCTCAGTAAAAACCAGCCAAAGTACAAGACGGTGACTCTGACTGAGCTGCCGTCCGACAGAGAGGAGCTCCTGGCCTGGGCCACCACGGAGTTTGGAGGCGTCACTTCCTTCACCACCATCCAAGACCCAATGCTGATTGTTTTCACCGGACAGCAAGGTGAATTGTGGGTAACCTGATATGGCACAACCTGAGTGTTGTGTCTGACCCCTGTTCCCAGAAGGTTGTGGGTTTCAGGCATTTTACAGGGTTGTACGAGACGAGTATTTAAATGTGCTCCCCACCAGGGTTTGGGGTCCATTCCATTTAATTTGTGAATTCAGGGAATAAATTAATTGAAAATTAATGAATTAATCGAAAAAAAAGAAATCCCACAAAGTTTATCAATTAATTGCCATGATAGACCATAACAGTCTGCAGGCTATTTAAGCTGCAATAGCGTACACCTGTGACTGATACCTGTTTAGGTACCTGTTTTTAGAAACGTTGAAGTATGTTTATATGTACTTGTACCTTTACACCCAGGTCTCACTTACCAAAGAGATCTCGATCTCAGTGATACATTTACATTTAAAATGTTAAAATGAAAAAAATACAAATGTACAAGTTGATCAACTTCCTGTTCCTGTTGTGCAGAAAATACTCTCACAAAAGCTTGCGACGATCAACAGTCAACTCTTCTTTTCCTATGTCTGCAGCAGAAGAGGTCGGCTCGTCCGACTGCACGCTGGACAGCGAGTTTTCGCCGAAAGTGTACATGTTGAAGGTCTCCCCCACGCTGCCCCTGGTCCAGAAGTCCTGCTCCACTCACCTCCCGCAGTCCAAGAAGGAGTTTCACATCGTTAACATTCCCGATGAGGCCGAAACCCGGTAAGGCACTTCCCTAAGGGAGCGTTTGGTACTGATCTGGAAAACAAAATACCCCAGGGATAACGTTTTGTTGGCCGTACAGAGCATTCACAAATCAGCCCTGTGGAGATAGGACAGGGCATTATGGGTATTATAGAGCTACAATACGCTGTGAACCACTGACTGGTATGAGCCAGTCACATGTCTTTGCTCTCCATAACGACCTTGAATGGGTTTTGGGTGAAATTGCAAAGACGGTTTATAAATGAACAGTGGGTTTTTTTCAAAAATCACTCCAAGTCCACTTTTGGTTCAAATCAAATCATATTTTTCAAGGTATTCATTTTCTGACAAATGGTTAGATGTTTGCAGTTTGACTTTTACACTATTATTCTTAGGGATTTAAGTATTAAAATGTATTAAGTATTTTCATGAAAATTGTAGATTTTCTCAAAATTGGTCAAAGTGGACTGAGTGAGTTTTGTAAAACAAATCACATCATTACTTCATGGCAGGATGAATTCCTCTCCTTTACTGTACTGGGTAGATTTCACAGTAAGCTAGCTAATGTTGGCCATGTCAACTTGGAAAACCGTGGGCAGATGTGACAAGCTGTATCACCACTCAACAACAGAACTCAAGGTTGTGATGAGGTTGCACCCAGCTCTCAAAATTGGTTTTTTTCCCCAAGCGAAGTCCGCAGGTGAGAAATTGTGACTGCGACTGCGAGGTTGTTTGGTGGGTTTAGGCCCGGCGTGAGCCCTTTCCATTGACCTGCCTTCCCATCCTGTTTGTGTTCCAGACGCATCTCTGTTCATATAGAGTCTGAAAAAGAGATTAACCTGCTCCTCAGGGGCCTAAAGGTACAACGTGGTCGATACCCAGACCCTTCCACCTCAGGCTTGTGGTAAGAGGAAGTCGTACTGCCTGCTGTGGCTATCTTGCTGCTGCCAATCTTTATAAATGAGGTTTGAAAGCTATGCCTTTAAACTGACGATTACTCTCAACCTGTCTCCGTTTTACATTCCTTGTTTATCAATCAAGCAATTAATTTGCTGAATAAGTAATACCAATAGGTATAGCTTCCCAATTTTATTTTGTGTATACTTTTTTTTACATCACAAAATTGTATAGTATTTTCTTATCTACACATTATCAGAACCTGTGGGTAAATGCACTTCATTCTCCATGCCAAAATTGAATAAATATCCATTAATCTGATCTGTGCTGCTCATGAAAAACACAGACGTTTTTACCTGACTGAAGTTTGCTTTCTATGCATTATTGCACGTTTCTCAAAGCTTTAAAAAAAAAGAGTTGTCATTCTTTGGTGAATTCTTACAACATATATGTATATACCATTTTATAAAGCAATATGGCACTTGAACCCATGATATATCATGAATATTGGCAAGGCTAGATAGTGTTCTTCGGAACATTGTACATGTGTGGTACTATATTTCTCCTTACTACTTTCAATTTGAAAAATGCATAGAAAGCCCAATGTTCTGTATGGCTTAAGGTAGCCTGCAGTAGGGCTCATAGTGCATGTGTTTGAGACGTTTATCCTGTTTATTTTGTTAATATGTACATATTGGTATAACCATCTTAAAAAAAAAAATCTACAATGAGTGAATTTAGTAATATGCACAGCATAAACACATCTGATATGAGACAACTAAAGGGAATATTGCAAGTCCTAATTACATTATATTTATATCATCCTATGTTATGGTCATGAACCAATATGCTGTGTGCCCCTAAAGCTGCATTTTGAGAAAATATCTCTTTACCTAACAATCAATAAGGACACAGAGCTTGAAATATAATTCATATATTATTTTTTAATTATATTAAATCAATAGGTATTTGCTGGGTGCCTTGGTGTATATAACTGAAATGTGCTATACTTCCCCCCCACAGTCGAACAACCAGATCCTCCTGGGTAGCAAAGTGATCGACCCCAAGATCCACAATCTCAGGGACAGTTCCGACGACGTCCAGCAGAAGGCGATGGCGCTCTTCAACTCCAGCTTCATCACCAGCTACACGGAGATCAGACCGCATGGGTTGGCGATCACACTGACGCTTCAAAAGCTGAGCACAGGTACAGGTGCATTCTGCGCTCACCTCTGTCAAACACTGGGTACAGTTGCTAAGACAACACGAGACAAAAACAAAAACAATTAAAACATATCAATAGCACGACGTTCTATGCATCCAATCCTGTGTGCTAAAGTCCAGCTTTGAGTTTATATTTGAAAGCCTGCAGATTTGTTTGTTCCCTGGTAGACATGTCTAGCTGATTCCAAATAGTGGCTCCATAGTACAGTACTGTAGGCTACCTTCAAACAACAGACAGGAAGGGAGGGAGGTAGGGGCTACTGGTTAGTTATTTTGACCGTGATGATATGTATATGTACATATATATATATTTTGTAATTATGTTAGTTATTGTAACATGATAGTTGTGGCATTTATAGTTGACACAAATTGTGTATTTTTTGGCTACTCGGGCCACAGAGAAAAGCCAGGATCACTCATTTAAAAATCAGGGATGGGCAGCGCCACTCTCCCATCCCTTCCTCTGGTGTGAAAATACCAGTGATTGTTTATTGATTACTTTTATTGATTGTAATTTTCAGTTTTAGTTTCAAACACTTGATATAAAACATGATATAACATATATATATATATTTTTTTTAACATATACTGAAAAATGTATACATTCACTACTGTAAGTTGCTTTGGATAAAAGCGTCTGCTAAGTGACAAATGTTATGTTACATATTATATTTTTCTCAGGTGAAGAGATGAAGACGTCCCCCGCTCCACTGGAGCTCACCTCGTCCGCCCCAAACTCGCCTGATTCGCTGCGGCTGCAGCTATACACCTCCTCGGATTACGGGGTGCCCCTTGACCCTGCCACCAAGGTCCAGAGCGACAGGAGGCTCTACGCAGAGGTAGCACGGGCCGGCTTTCACTTCCACGTTCAGTTCCCTCGAAGACGGCGGCAGATAGCGTAGCGGACTTGTGGGGGAGGGTGAATGGAGATAAATAGAGGGTATCATTGGCAATCAAATTGGGAGAAAAACATGAAAAAATCTGAAAAAACGAACAAAAATAAAGTTCCCTAGCAGGCTTTTTGCTTATGTAATTGCAATGTAATTTAATATTAAAGGTTAATTTGTAAATGTCTAAAATGTCTATGTTGTGTATGTGTTATTGAATGTATTCAAATGGATTAAGTGACAAAGTAACTGATGCACTTTGGAACATACAACATTTCTGATATTGGGTTTCACACAGTACTTTAGGTTGCCATGGCACTGGCACATGTTGTGATTTATGGCAAATATATTGACACATAAGCTTGATTCAATAATCGTTTGTCTTTGACTTTTGAATGAACTCAGAATTAAATGTAAGTGTTCATGTTTATTTTCACAAACATGTTTCTGCGAGTTCACGAAACTTGCCAAAACTGTTTGTTAAGAAAAAAATGTACGACTAACTTAAATTGTGAATCATAGTTAAGGGCAAACGTTGAATTGAATTCAGGCCATACATGATGCTTGGTGGGTGACATGGTGATGTTTGGGGCCTCGGGTGGCGTAACGGTCGAAGCATTCGCCTGGAATGTAAGTTGCCCACTGCAGCTGTGGTTCAAAACCCAGCTGTGCCAGACCGGCTCTGGCCAGGAGCCCCGATCGGGGACGGAATTTGGCTGTCTGCCCCAGATGGAGGGGGGAGGGAGAGCCGGCACAAGCTCGCCGAGGAGCAGTAAATTGACCTGGTAAACATAGCTGGGTGAGTCCAGTCTCGGAGGATTTAATGAGCTATTAGCTTGTTCCCTGTGGGGGTGGGCGGCACAGGCAGCAGTGTTAGCATAATGGTTAAGGAACTGGGCTTGTAACACAGAGGTTGTAGGTTCAAGCCCAGGTGGGGCACTGCTGTTGTACCCTTGAGCTAATGGTACTTAACCTGGATTTCTTCAGTAAATATCCGGCTGTATAAATGGATTGTATGTAAAAAGAAATGTGAAACAGTGCAAGTCGCTCTGGATAAGAGTGTCTGCTAAATGCCTGTAATGTAATATAATGTAATGTAATGTGGGCGGCGATTTCGGGGGAGAGGGTAAAATCTAAAGAAATAAAGGGTATAATTGGCCACCAAATTGGGAGAAAAACAGGGGGAAAAAATCAGAAATAGTGATGTCTCTCTCTGCTGCTCCTCCCCTCCTTCACGCTCCAGATCTCATTCAGGACATATGGGGGCACCACCCTGACCGCCAAGGTGACAAACTGCTCAGTGCACTCGAAGGGGCCCTGCCCGCTGGTGCAGGACTTGCCCTTCCTGACAGAATACTGTTCCCGGACCGTCTGTCCCAGCAGCACCAGGGTCAGCTTCAGCTTCCAGCACCTTCCGGAGCTCACGGCCACCAGCTGCGACCTGGAATGCGCCATCAAGCTGTGCATCAGCGAGGTGAGAGGGCACGGCATGGTGTAGCATGGCACGGCACGGCACTCCCGCCACCTTTCCACATGATCCGTCTCAACACCATAAGAGCACAAGAACATAAGGTTTGATGGGGCCTTGGGTGGCGAGCGGTCTAAGGATTTGCTTGGGAATGCAAGTGGCCTATTGCAGCTGCGGTTCGTAATCTGGCTGTGATAGTCTGGCCTTGGAGCCTCGATCGGGGGCAGCAATTGGCTGTCTGCCCCAGGGGGAAGGGGGAGGGAGAGCTTTTTTCCCCCAAAAATCTGAAATTTTAAACCTTTAACTAATTCCCACCTATGCCCCCTTGTTCGACTAAAGGAACTCCACTTGAAAGATGTATTGTGATCCGCTTAGATTCAGTCTAAGAAGGACTGGGCGGGAGGGATGGCAGACGCTCAAAGGAGGAATAATAAGTGAAAAGGAAGAGAGAACATATCTGAGAACTGCAGCAAGTGAATACTCAATGATTTCCTGAGGCGCTTGTAGATTTGCTAATGTCACATTTATTTTTGAAGATGAGGGAGGGAGGGAGGGAGGGACAGTTGGATTCAAGGGTGTCAGTGAAACGGGGGAAAAAAATAACTTTCACAATCTGATGAAGTGATGAAAATAAATATTCATGAATGAAATAAAACAAAAATATCAACACGTTCATCATGATGGTACTGGTTAAAAAGATTTAATTGTTCAGGGGGGCCTTGGGTGGCGTAACAGTCAAAGCATTCGCCCAGAATGCAAGTTGGTTCGAAACCCGGCTGCGCCAGTCCGGCTCTGCCCGAGAGCCCCATCGGGGACGGTGATTGGCTGACTGCTCCAGAAGGAGGGGGGAGGGAGAGCCGGCATGGGCTCACCGAACAGCACAAAAGGCGTCCCTGTACGGGAGAAACTGGCTTGCCTCCGAGGACGAGCGGCGGGCTCATGGGGGAGGGTAAATTGAAAGAAATAGAGGGTGTAATTGGCTACCAAACTGGGAGAAGAACGGGAAAAATCTGAAAAATTCAATTTAAATAAAAAAATGTAATTGTTCCACACCATCATTATCCTCCTCGGTCCAACCGTCCAGTAAACTGGAGACTATTAATTTGAAACTAATGCTTCTCAGATCTGCTTGTACAGCTCACTGAACACATGAGCTTTCTACTGGTGTGCTGTTAGCCAGAAGTGATTTTTAAAAGTCAAATAATTATTCATTGTTAATTCATTCGTTGTTGTTGGATAAACGTTTGTCCAGTAATCTGGACATTTGGTACGAAGATTATAAATTATCATTTTATTTAAAAAATTTATTAGATATACCTGCTAATGTATAAATGTTGGCTTGATTGTTTATACTTGTGATATTAGTGCCAGAAATAATTAAATAGAACTGTTCAATGTGTTTTGTTGATGCAGCATATATCAGAATGACTTCAAAATGCTTTGTGTGAACTTCCAAATGTCCAGCATACTGGATGCTGATTTTACAACCCCCATCAGATTAATATGATTGATGCATTTTGGTGTTTTATAAGTAGTCATAAACATGTTACATGGTCTTGGGACTGGGGAGGATACATTACCCTCGTAAAGACTGAACTCTTTTTATAGCACCCCTGTGTGGAATGTTCTTTGGCTGTTACTGGATATGATCAAACAAAATCATTTTCCTGTTTTGGGGAGTCATGAAGTTAGTGACATATTTTGGATTTCATATGAAATATGTGGTATCATCATCTTACTCATAAATGGGCAGTGTTTTATTGTTTGATTCTTTGTTTTGTCTCCCGGCAGATGTGTGGAGATGGGGGCAGGGTGAGGCGTAATGTGGAAGTGGTCCAGTCACCTCTAACGGCGCCAGGTGAGTCCGCTTCCCTCCGCTCAACTCTTTAGACATTCTTTGCTCTTTGGAAGTCTCGTTTCCTGACCAAGACACCAGACTTCACAGCTTATTCACAGAATGCGAACCAAGAATGTGAACGACATTGCGTAAACAGACGCAACAACAAAGACAACAGCAGCCACAACAAAGGAAGAAAAAAAAGACCAAAACAATACACGGTTAAACTAAACTAAAGAGGGAAACAAAGACATTCCACAGTCCCTGAATCCCAAACAGTGTACCTTTCTGGAATATTGAATTGAATCAAATTGAACATTGGATTTATATAGTGCTTTTTTTTCCAAGGAACCCAAAGTGCTTTATAATGATCGGGGGCAACTGACCTCAACCACCACCAATGTGCAACATGACGGCAGCCATAGTGCGCCAGTAACTCACTACACATCAGATACACAGTGGAGAGGCCAGGAGGGAGGGAATATATGCCGTATGAAGTGATGTTAGTTATGCCAACGATATGCACCAACGTGAGCCTTCACCATGGTAAGGAGGTTGGAATATTTGGGAGGGGTGGTATGTGTGGTGGGAGGGGTGGGGGGGACATTGAGGGTGTTTGGGGGTCAGGGGTACACAAGGCAGGGCCTCTCTCCTACGGAAAGGCCTGCAGCCTGACCCTTATGGCCTGAATCAGACACGCTGAGCCTGTAGGGGATTTATTGTGTCCGAAGGCCGAACAGACGGGCCTTGACGCTGCCGTCCCACAAAGAGGGGAAGGCGTTGCTGGTCATCTCTGCCGGGCAGATGAGTCAGACGCAATCCTTGCATTCCTCTCCCCCTTCAGAAGGACAAGGCCAGCCAGAGGGGAGGATGTAGATTACTTTGGATTCCTCACAATCAAAATAAAACCATGGACTTCTTGGCAGACATTTTTTTTTTGCCGGCTGTCGAGTTCTTTCCCTCATTCAGGGAAAACAGGGGCTGACGTTACACCCGACAGAGGAACAGACAGATGGGGGGGGAGGAGAGGGGGGTTCTTTTGTTTTGTGTTGGAGTTGTGGGACAATGGGAGTTTCTGGAGAGAGAGCCCTGGAGCCAGTATGGAAAAGGAAAAGCTTCCTCTTCGCTAAACCCAACGCACTCCTCTCTCTGACCTCAAAAACCCCTCTGTTTTGGGACGGACTGCCAAGTTTTATGAAACCTCGCTCTCGGTCGCATGCAGCGAGATCGACTCGCAAATATTCGCCTGGCTTCCGTGCGACCTGCCAAGCAGCAGGGTGGGCCCACGCCTGGGGGGTCAGGGGGGGGGGGGGGTGTCGCGATGTCCGCGTTCCACCACATTGGTTTGCCAAGAGTGCGCAGTTCCCTTTGGCCATGTTCCCAGTTTTTTTTCTGTAAAACGTTCCCCAGGGTGCTGCTGGGAACTTAAGTCCAAATTGGATAAGTCAGGTGTCCGACTCAATGTCTGAGCCTGCCAGTTTGCCAGTATCACACTATTCCCACCCCCCCATCTGAGCTGTTCTTGCTTCCTGTTCTGTTTTTCTCAGGTTTTTGGTACATGGGCACATAAGAATAAATGTTTGTAATAGGCTTAACTAATTTAGTTGGTTTGACAAAAAAAACAAAAAAACACATAAAAATAAAATAATGTCCATGTTGTAGACACAGGGTGATAGGACACTTCGATATCCAGTTTCCAGTACAGCAAAGAGTAATGTCTCAGGGTAAAAATTCTAGTCTTTTGTGAGTCCCCTTTTTAAAATTTTATTTTTTAAATATTTTTTTAAATACATATTTTTCAGATTTTTTCCCTGTTTTTCTCCCAATTTACTGGCCAATTATACCCTCTATTTCTCTCGGTTTACCCTCCCCCCACAAAATCACCACCCGTCCCCTCAGTACAAGCTAATACCTCGAGGCAATGATCCGCCCTCCTTCGAGACTGGACCCATCTATGTTTGCCAGGTCACCTTCCCTCTCCTCGGCAAACTTGTGCCGGCTCTCCCTCCCCCCTCCCCCGACAGCCAATTGCCACCTCCAATCGGCACTCCTGGTCAGAGCCAGACTGACGCAGTCAGGTTTTGGACCAAACACCAACATAACTAATATTAAGCATGTTAATCGTTTAATGTTTAAACAATAAGAATTGAGTACACGTGTAGAATTTTCTCTGAACAGTTAAACATTATTTTGACACCTTAAACATTTTTTTTTTAATTAACCAATTTTAAACATAATCAACAAGCCTCATCTCACCACTTCCAGCTTCCATAAGGCCCTTTGGTTCTGTGGCACCTCAGCCACTGTCTCACAATGGCATCTGGATTCACATTTTAAATAGAGTTTGTTCCTGACACTGTATGGCTTGCTGGCTGTCTACGGGAGATGAAAGAGCGTGCAAAGCTGGCTGTCTGGCAGCCCTTTCTCTCCAGATTGAAGCACTGACACTGAAAAGTGAGTCTTTCTAAATCAACGTGCGGTTTGACAACGAGCAAGTCATTCTACAGTGACGTACAAGTCTGCTGAGGTCTTCAACTGATGACGGTTGACAAGCAAAGCCCCGACTTAGGAATCATACCGTGGGTTTACTTCATTTAAAAATATACATGGCCTCCTGGATGGTCTAGCACTTACAACGTTCGACGCTGGCCACTGCGTCTGGGGTTCGCCGCGCCCGTGTCGGCTTTGGCTGGGGTGCCACTAGGGGGCGGCAATTGACTGTCTTCCCCAGGGAGGGGGGAGGTAAGCTGATGTGAGCTCACTGCATATAGGAGTGGCTCTGTGTACTGGAGTTGCAGTCGACGGCTTGGCGAGTGCCAGCTCGGAGGAGGCGGATTGCCTTTGTCACTGCCGGTCTCAGGGCTATGGCAGCGAACTCACAATACGAGGGGGGGATTGACATGAAAAGAGAGGGTGTAATTGGCTACTAAATTGGGAGAGAATGGCAGCTTTTACTCAAGTACATTTTCAATAAAACTTTTTACGCAACCACTTTTTCTCAAACTGAATCAGTTACATTTTCAAAACCATGCTGCACACTTTGGTTATTATTTCATATCATATCAGCAGCTGATCCACAGACTGTTTGTGTATAGTTTACCAATGGTCCCCATCCAACCTGATGGAGCTCGAGCAATTTTGCAAAGACAAATGGGCGAAAATGGCACTGTCCATATGTGCAAAGCTGGTAGAGACTTACTCAAATAAGTTCACAGCTGTAGTTGCAGCTAAAGGTGCTTCTACCAAGTGTTAAGTTAAGGGATGTCAATACTTATGGAATCAATTATTCTCTGCTTTTTATTTGCAAATAATTAAGAAAAAGCTTTTTTATTTGTTTGACATTATGGAGTATTTTGCATTGATCAGTGGCAAGAAATCCCAATTAAATCCATTTTGATTCCAAGAAGTAAAAAGACTACTTTTTATACCCACTGTATGTGAAACACCCCTAAATATTAGCCTCATAATCAGGTTTCTACACGTAGATACAGCTTCACACAGTATTTTTTCTTTTGCCACAGCTAGATTGATATTTTTTAGTTGCATCATGCATGCATGTTGTACAGTATATTTGTATATCGAGGTGGCCAACACTGCTCTGTAGAAATCAGTGGACGAAAGGGTTGGCGATCAGACACGCGAGGGAATACCGCGAGCAAGATTCACCGCCGGCCGTACGCAAGCGAACCGAAAAAGGTTGCAGTATAGACGTCGTTATTCTGGCGTGTTGGAAAAAGAGATTAAAGCCGGTGCAACTTAGGCCTTTGTCCTTCCTGCTTCCTGTCTTTCGAACCCGTGGCGTGATGGCACAGGAAGCTGGAGGCAGTGGGGGGGCTGGGGGGTTGGGACAGTGTGCTGCTGCGCAATTAGCACAGACTTTGTGGAGGACAACAGGATGGTCTGGGTTTGAGGGGGTGGCTGTTTGTGTGCCGCGATGAGTCGGCTGCTCTGTGGTTCGTCAACTTGTGTTTTTTTCCCAAAGTTGCGTCTTGGGAGAGGGGCTTTACGTCTGCCAGTTGTCTCAAAATATTTTCTTTACTTTCTTCTTTTTGCCTTCAACTGTAATTGCTAGAGTTGGACAATGGTTTGCGCTGGCCCCCGGAGGGGGGGGCGATCTGCCGGAGCCAAGCTGTGTGACCTCATCTGTGACTTCAAGGCACATAACGAGAAACCACAGAGCTGGGACCACAGCTCAGTGATAAGATTCTGCTAACAAGATTTTGTGTTTTTCCCCACTTAAAAAAACTCAAAAAAAAAAAAAAAAAAAAACTGAGCTAGAGGCTGAGAAAAACAAAGTTATGGATGTGTAGCAGAGCTCAGAAGGCATGAGTTCAAGTTGAGCGTGTGAGCATCCGCTGCAAAGGGTGACGTCGATAAGAATGTGATTAGTTCCCAGAGTTGGGGACTTGAGTCTTTAGCTCAGCGGGCTAATCGCCTCTTTTGTCGTGTCGAGATCGAAAACTCGAAACTCGCTGCAGGCAGAACCAACTCCGTTACAAAAGCACAGTGAATACAGTAACATAACGTTTCATAACATAAGCCATTTACCAGATGCTTTTATCCAAAGTGACTCATACTGAAAAATGTATGCATTCACTAGAGTATGTGGCCCCAGTGGGAATCGAACCTACAAACCTAAACGTTGTCATCGCCATGCTCTAGCTACCTGCACAGTGCCCCTGTATTCATTATAGAATATTTTTTACACAAAATGTAAAGTTCCATTCTTCCTTTAAAAAAGCTATTCATAAGAAGCTAGTTACATTGGAACTTGCTGATAAAACTGGAAAATTAAGCATCATAATAAATATTTCAACAAGAGGTGAGCAGTTACATGACCAGAATGAATTATGACATTTACTTCTCGTTGAGTTCTGTCACTGGTGTGTGACGTAACCTCTGATTGAGTTGGACGTCTCAGGTGTTGTAAATGTGTGTCTGTGTGTCCCTCAGGGAAGTGTATTGACTTTGGTCTCTCGGCCATCCTGGGAATTGCCTTCGGCGGGTTTGTGATTGGCGTACTTCTCATCGGCGCACTGTGGTTCATCAAGATCCGGACCGGTGAGTCCCTATACCCCGATGTTGATATTCCACCAGGGAAATCTCTCTGCTTACTTTATTTGAGTTTTTTTTTCTTTCAAAAGGAATGTAATTATCTTAGTATTCTGAACACGTGTCCACAAATGGCACATGGGTGCACACATTTTTATATTTTTTAATAAATGAATTCTTTGCATATTAACTTTTTATTTTATTTTTAAGATTTTGTTTCACATTTTTTCCTATTTTCTCCCAATTTAGTAGCCAATTACACCCTCTCTTTTTTATGTCAATCCCCCCCTCGTATTGTGAGTTTGCTGCCGTAGCCCTGAGACTGGCAGTGACAAATGCAAAGTATCATCTAGCGGTTACAACGTTCAACGCTGGCTACTGCGACTGGGGTTCAACTCCACCAGCTGCGCCAGAGTCGGCTCTGGCTTGGAGTGCCACTAGGGGGCGGCAATTGACTGTCCGCCTCAGGGAGGGGGGTGGGAAGCCGATATGAGATCGCTGCGTATAGGAGTGGCTCTGTGTACCGGAGTTACAGTCAACGGCTTGGCGAGTGCTGGCTCGGAGGAGGTGGTACATCGCCTTTGTCACTGCCAGTCTCAGGGCTACGGCAGCTAACTCACAATACGAGGGGAGGAGAGTTGACATAAAAAGAGAGGGTGTAATTGGCTACTAAATTGGGAGAAAATAGGAAAAAATCTGAAACAGATTTTCTTTCTTCTGGTCATTCTAGGTTATCCCTCGGGGTTGGATGTGGGTTCGACCACGGTGCAGCTCACAGGTGAGGGGGGGGCACCCAAGTCTCTGACGTTGGGTCAGGGTTTGCTATGGTAGACAACATCAAACGCATTCTGCCTTTGTTGGGGGGATGGGACAAGAGGGGAGCACGTAGACCACCACGGCCTGCTGAAATTGTCTTTACTCCCGAAGCTCATTGTGGTATGTTTACCCCCACAGGATGTCCCTGCTCCGTGACCAAAAGGCAGCCCGTCTCCGACAACCCCTCGCCGTCGGAGAACAGCAGCGCCAACGCCAGCATCGGGAGCACCCAGAGCACCCCCACCAGTAGCATGGCGTAGACCCGCTGTCCCAGCGCCACAATTTCACCGTAGCTCCCCGACAAACACCGTACAACTCTCTCAATACACCAAACCAGCAGTGATGGGGATGGAGGGGGAAAACTCTCAATACACCAAACCAGCAGTGATGGGGATTGGTGGGGGTGGGGGTCACAGTCCGACTCAAACTCTTTACATTCACCCCCCCCTCTCTAAGTGAAGCCAGAGTCAGGAAGTAGATGGGGGGGGGGGAACTCAGCCCCAGGAAAAACAAAACATATCCCCGCAGAACTAACAGGAAATTCACAGCATTCTTTTCAATAAATTCTGCCACTCAGATCGCTGGACAATAAGAGTCCCCAAGAAGCAAAAAAATAATAATGGTTTTAAAAAGAGAGCGAGACATTTTATTTAAAGTTATTGGAGTCACTGTTTTTTTTCTGCCGTGTTGCGGCCAGAAACGTGATCGGAAATTTTGATCTCTTAACATTTCGAACAATCCTTAGACAGACAGGATATAAGTTGTGGAAGTTAGCGAGAGGGGGAACATTCGCTGGGTTCATTTTAGCAGTCGGTTTTTCAGGCGTGGGGTTTAATCGTATAACACAATGCATGTTCACTCAGACTGAATTATAACGGAAACATCCGCTGTGGCGCGACCATCTTGGTTTTATTTTCCGTAAACACAGGGGTTTTGTTGGGTTTCGGAAAGCTTTGGAAATGGCTACCTCTTAATTTATGCACATCTCTTATTGTGAAATAGACTAATTGACGCTGGGTCGATCTTTAACTCAAACTCTCGTCTCACAAATTCCCTTCCCAACCTGCCATCTTAACCTCTCTTCTTAACCTATCAAAAGCATGTGTTACATTTAAAGATCGTAACTGAACATGCAAAAAATCCAAAATATGAAGTTTAAACCAGATCATAAATCATTGAAGAAACATTTCCATCCTTTTTTTGCATCTTTGTAAGAGTAATCAAATTCAAAGATGAACAAATCAACCCAAATGAAGGTATCGCAACCATGATATAAATGATAAATGATTAGGAAAAAGTTCCATATTTAAGTGATCGAACATGAGTCGTACCTCAGTACAGGAGTGTACGTGGGTTGAGAGGACAGTGAATTGGAGGTAGACGGTTGAACCGTTCAAAGAACCCAGTGTACAAATGAAATCGTTTTTCCTTATCTCCTCTTTTTCTGTCCTCTGTAAAAATAAAAAAATTATAAAATAAAAAAAATAAAAATGTATAGCACACCACAAACCTCAAGGCTTCTACTGAATGGAAGATTTTTTTAAATAACCTCTTATAACATTTAATTAATCTCAGTGTCTGTATCCACCAGGAACAACAAAGCTAATTATAAAGCTCTGGGTTATTTATTTTTAACTTTATGTAAATTATTGGCTTTTAATTGCTCTTTTCGTGAGGACAATGCTGACACAGGCAGGTTTCAACACTCAGAGACAGAAAGGGGACAAGAAATATGACTTCCTCAGTTGGATATTGTTTTCCAGAATCCAAGAGAAGTAACACAAACAAATTCTCTTAATCACGCAATTATACACTGTTTATTTTGTTTCTCAACCAAGTAGCGTAGCATTTAAATAAGCTATTTAGCCAACCTAAATGATGTAGCCATTGTTTTTGTGACTATTCAATATATCTATATTTTGTTTTGGGTGCAGAAACAAAATGTTGACATTTTAGTATGTGTGTGCATCTGGATTGTGTGCCTGTGTGAGATGAGCAAGAGATAAGCAAAAAATGCCACTTGAGTATTTGTGCAATATTGTGAAGTATACATGTTTATGTTCTGTCCATTTATTGTTTTTTGTAGAGATCAAAATATTTTATTTCCTGCTTCATTCATTCGTACATTTCTGTTTTCCTTTAAAATGTCTGGAAGATATTAAAACATTGTGTCTTACAGAGAACAGGGACCGCTCCATGTGTAGGCACAAAATGCGAAGAAATTCATTATAGAATCTTAATCAGTTGGTCCTAGATTAAATTTTTTGCTTTTCAATGTTATGAGCGGTTACATTTTATTTCCATCTGTAGTCCTGTTATTTTGTCATTGAAAATAAAATAAAACACAAAATTTGTGAGGTTAACCACATACATACATACGTATGCACTTTGCTAGCTACCTTCTATGCCTATTGCGTTTCAGCACAGACATGTTAGACACACAGACATGTTAGATACACTGACATGTTAGACACACAGACATGTTAGACACACAGACATGTTCTAGACACACAGACATGTTAGACACACAGACATATTCCAGACACACAGACATGTTCCAGACACACAGACATGTTCCAGACACACAGACATGTTAGACACACTGATATGTTTTTACATCGTGCTTAAGAAGACTCATCCAGGGCGACTTTGATGGGATTATTTAAATTAGGGGCGACATTCCAATTATTATTATGATTTTTTTTGTGAGAAATTATCTTTTGTTTTGTTTTATTAATCGGTCGATTATCTGAACACATTCCGGTTTGAGTCTGCCAGTCCGATGTCCTCAGTTGGCAAAGCACAAACTCGTGTAGTTTCCCTGTGAGGGGTCTCTCTTTCTCTTTCTCCCAGCATGCTCCATACTGCTAGGAGACATATTTTGTCATATACACAACAGAATTGCTTCTACCTGCAGCAAGTTTCAAACCGAGGATCCCAACGCCACAAGATACACGATTAGCTCGCCGAGCTAAAGACCTGAGTCCCCAACTCAAGGGAACTAATCGTACTCTTATCGACGTCACTTTCTGCAGCGGACGCTCACGTGCTTAACTCACATCTTCCAAGCTCCGCTACACACATTCACATGGCAATGTAGGCCTGATATGTGCCGTGCATTTAGAATCATTTCAATTATTGCCGATTAAGTGCAAACGTATTCATGCACATATCACGACACCGTACATCGTACAACGTGTTCATGCAGTTACATGTATGAGCAGGGCTATGGTCCATTGTGGCGCGTTGAAAATATTATCCTTACATTTAGGATTTTAATGAGATCTTTCTTTTTTTACTCACACACACGTTTATGACATAATTTGTCAAGTTGAAACCCCTGTGCAGAGAGAGAGAGAGAGAGAGAGAGAGAGAGAGAGAGAGAGAGACGGCGAAGTCACGGTTGTATGTGCTCTCTCGCGTGTGCACCTCGAAGCGATGGAAAAAGGCCCGGGCTCGGCCTGTTGAAGCCTCCTAGGGTTTCAGCAGAAGGGACAGGAAGTCGCCTCGAGCGACTGGCGCTCGGTGACAGATCAGCTCGGAGTGTTGATAAGACGGCAAAGAGAATCAGATCGCCTGTCAGTTTAATCCACACGCCGCTCCTGCCAATCTCCGCTCCTGTCAACTGCTTCCTCCGTGGGGACCCACAAAAATCCGGCAAGTCAAGTCGGGAGAGCGGCGCTGAAATGCTGCGTTCTCTCGCTCCCACAGAGATAGGGGCTATCGCGAGGAAGGAGAGGGGGGGTGGGGGGTTGTGGGTCGGGAAGTTATCCTCTATCTTTCAGAGGCTGATATACCAAATCCAGCAATAATAGAGGACAAGGCTCTCCCAATCCCGAGGGCTCAGCGTGACCCCCCAAACTTCATTAATCTGCTTTGCCCAGGACCAACAAATAGCAGTGGTGTTGTTGTCAAAGTGTTTTGGGACTTACTCTGGTCAGACCCTCACAAAAACGTAATGGTATAGACTAAAAAACTGATATGTCGTTTTAAAATAAATAACAGGTCAAAACCTTTTCCCATTTCCTCAGGGGAGAAAGTCAACAGTGGGTGAAATCTAAGATGTAGGAATAATATTTTTAATACTTGCAATGTATATATATGTATAAGTATATTACAAATATATATTTTTTGCCATTTAAATAAATGTAATTGTATTCATGTGTTCTACTGTGTGAATGCTCATATATTAAGGTGGCAACAGGTCGTATTTTTTGTAATATATGTTGCATATTTTGGCACATCAAATGTATTACTTTATGAAATGTATTCCATACATTTCTTTTTTTATTGCCATGAGGGAATACAGATATGTAATATCTATTCTGACGTAATGGCAGTAACATATTATCCAGAGTTTGAATTGCTCAAATATGTAGGTGTGACATTGTAGTTAAGAAACTGGACCTTCTACCGGAAGGTTGTAGGGTCCAGCCCGTCTCAGGTGGGGCAGTAGTGTCATGCCCTTAAGAAAGCTTCTTAGGCCTCCCCGGTGGTGTATCGGTAGATTGTCCGACGCTGGCCACTGCGACCAGGGTTCGATTCCACCGGCCGCATCAGTATCGGCTCCGGCCGGGAATGCCACTAGTGGGCTGCAATTGGCTGTCCGCCTCAGAGAGGGAAGCCGATATGAGCTCGCTGCGTATAGGAGTGGCTCTGAGTGTACCGGAGTTACCGTTGACAGCTTGGTGAGTGCTGGCTCGGAGGAGGCGGTACGTTGCCTTTGTCACTGCTGGTCTCAGGACTACGGCAGCGAACTCACAATACGAGGTGGGGATTGACATGAAAAGAGGGTGTAATTGGCGACTAAATTGGGAACAAAACAATCTTTAAGAATGAGAAGTACAGTACAGTAATTCACCCACAGATCCTGGCTTTTAAATAAGAGCATATCAGCATTGCTGTGTCATCTTGGAGAGAGGGAGTCAGGAGAAACAACTCTCTCATGTGGTGTCAGGAGTCACGTCCCTTTAACGTTCCAAGCAACTGCTCAACTCTCCCTGTCGACAGCAAAACACTCAGGACTGCAGGAATTCATATTCTAGACAGACATAAACAGACTTTTCTTCCATTGTCATAATGGAACAGGGGGCCTCTGTAACAACACGGGCGTATAAATTAACCTTACGTAACGGACTTTGTTTGTGTGGATATAATGAGTCCACTCAGAATGTCTCCCCTTTAGGTTGAGAGAGGCGCTCAAAGCCCATTGGCTCACCCCAAACAGCTGCTCAAGAACACTGCTCTCTGTGTCGTCTTTCCCTGTAACTGTGCCTGAGTGTCGTGTCATTTTTAGAGATGTCTTCCAGATATATACTGTATGTTGTATTGTATATCAATAAAAAATGTAATAAAATTGTCAAAAATATGGATTCAAAACATGCAGTTGTTGATTAAGAGTCATTATTGCGGATGTCTGTGGATTGCTTTTTTCATTTCACCCCTGTGTGTATTATAGCTATATATTTTTGTTGTTGTCTATGATAGCAAAACCATATCATTCTACTGAATGTAGATTTATATTGCGTGAGAACTGACAATGGAACCACCCTGATGAGGGATTGGTCGGGTTTGTTGACTATACATTTGTCATCATAATGGAAGTAAGTAAGTAAGTACATTTTATTTATATAGCCTTTATATAACTTTTAACTTTTTAACTTTTCAAGAACAGTAATCACAAAGTGCTTCACAAAGTGCAGATAAAACTGCTACAAGTAGGCTATACACACACATCCATAAAACAGCAAGTCATAAAAACAAACTAAAAACAGGCAGTACAGTGACAAAAATGTAAAATAAATAAAAACACAATTAGTAACACCTGTCATTTGAAGGCCTGTCTGAACAAATGGGTCTTTAGACGCTGCTTAAACATGTCCACAGTGTTGGCAGATCTAATATCAGAGGGAAGGCTGTTCCATAGCCTGGGAGCCACAGTGGCAAAAGCACAATCACCCTTCAGTCTTCAGTCTAGACCGAGGGTTAGCCAGCAGCCCCTGGTCCCAAGACCTAAGAGACCTGCCGGTTAAATATGGGGACAGCAGTTCACCTGTATATGCAGGAGCCTGACCATGCAGTGCCTTATATGTGGTCAACAAGATTTTAAATCAATCCTGAATTGAATTGGTAGCCAATGAAGTGTGGCCAGTATAGGTGTAATATGAGCCCTTCGACAGGATCTAGTCAACAGCCTAGCAGCGGCATTCTGGACCAATGGGAGTCGATCCGATGCTGACTTGCTGAGACAGGTAAAAAAGGCACCAATGTATACAGGTCTCTCTGCTGCACACCACATGCATTGTAAAGTTTACACAAGCTTATCAAATCATACAGCATCCACACACTTTAGTTTATCTGTGTTATATTCTTCACCGCTCCAAGACTTTTACAAGCACTATAGGCGACTTGGGAAAGTATCGTCATGGTCTCAATGCCCATGAAAAACATTTTAAGGCAAATTATATGATCTTATCTTTGAGCTTGGTAATACGCTCATTCTAACCACGTCCTTACAGTGCGGCAGTCCCAATGCCCATGGAATCAATGCAATAGGATCCTCTTTGGCGATGTGAGACCGAAACTGATTCGCGCTGCAGTTTTCAACTGTACTCTTCTTGTTTACAAAAGAATATGCAGGAAAATTCATCTCATCTTGCCTGCCACCGTGTGGCCACTTGTTGTATAACAGTTGATGCTGCACATTTTACTGGGATTTGTATGAATGACATGCAGAAAACGTGCAAATAATATTGTAAGCCAGCCTTGACGATGATTATTTTGCAGCATAGATAGATAGATAGAACATATAAGGCATGGCGTGTAAAGTGAGGTCATTATGTTCTGAAGTCCTTGTTTTCAAAAGCTGGTGCTAGTTGGGATAAACGATTTGCGTGCCCGATTTGTTTTACAGAGGGGAGTTTTTAACCTTTGGAGGGTAGCAGTGCATGCTGGTTGTTTAGTGGGTGGGTGGAGTCCTGTATGATTTGTTTGGCCTTAAGGATGGTCCTAATTTTATAAATGTATTTGACAAAAAGTGTCTTTGTCGTTTTCTCAGACTCGCAATTACACAGAGGTTTTTAGGTTGTTAAAAGTAGATCCTGCAAGGGCTTTATCTTCTCTAAACCCTAAACAGTTTTTGATAATTGCTCCATGAATGGCTGAATTGCTCCATGTATGGTTGAATGATTTGAATCAGCGAAAGCACTTTTCTCCCCTCCTCGCCGAAATGCTTCGTTTAGCTCCGATCGCGCGATCATTAATTAAGTAATTAAGTCAAACGATTTAGTGCACCCCTTAAAACTTTGCCCCCCTTCATACCGCTTCGTCCTCAAAAAGTGCCACGCGGTGACTTGTTTAATCGAATAAGCGAGATTCCTTAAAACTCCCTCTGCGCTCAATTACACACAATTTGTCAAACTAACGCGGCATGAATACAATTCAGTGCCTAACCGTGTATAATTTTGCAAATAACTGATTTAATTCATTTATATGGTAACGAGTTAAATTCAACCAATCTCTTACCAAATGATATCACAGTGGTTGGAGAACAAACTGGATACAACCGATGTGATGTTTGTCTCCTGTTGTTCTCTCAACATATTATATATTCATATTGACCAGGTTCCTAAAGCCGATTTAGAAGATCATGATTTATACATGTTATCATTTACATATTGTATTGCTGTTTATTATAGACCTACATGCTCAGCTGCCATCGTATAGGAAAAAAAAAATACAAAAACGTTTTAAAAAAGAAAAGCTGACAATCTCACATCGTGTTAACAATACAATAACTCACTCGTTGTTGGGCAGAGTAGACCGAGAAAATGTGAAACTTTAATCAAACAAGTTTAGCTACAAGCTGAATAATGACTCTAAAATATCTATCCATCACAACTTAGGGCATTGCTCACACAGTAGAGAATGATCTGATTCAACATTAAAGTCTTCTCCATCTATTCATATTCTTGTGTATTTACATAAATCGTTGTCAAATACATGACAAATGCACGGAGATTCATTCTGGAAGGTTGGCGTGTGGCGCATGCTTGCTGTGACGAAATTGAATGCAGCGATGTCACAGAGTGATGTCATGTGACACTATGACGACACATCACTATGGACTCCAGACGTGGGGTTGTGGATCTTATAGTATTTTGTACCTCCAGTAAGTGCACTGTTTATATCAGAAAACTATCATGTTCACAGCATTGATGTAAATTGTTGTCCAGTCCCTGGTGCCCATCAGCTTCCACACAAATCATTTGTACGTAGGCCTACTAATATTGTTTGTATTAATATTGCTTTAGATTTGTGTTTTTATCAATTGTTTTACACACGTTCCATCAGACAGTACAAAAATAGAATAAAATCAACAACCACCCATCTGCAGGTTCTAAAAACCTCTTAACACAAAAAACACTCTGTTTGGCAACAAAATAAAACATTGCATTCAAAACCAAGCCAAGGCTTTTACCCATAAAACAAATTCCATCTGAAAGTAGAAGCTTTTTTTTTTGGTGAGGAATTTTAATGGTGTAACTTACGTCACCGTTTGGTACTATGAATTTTAACAGACAGAAATAGTACACTCACCTATTTAAAGTGCAATATTGACACTCCCACAACAACTCATTGACAAATGGGTCAGAATCACCACTGAAAGGCCTCAGAACTCACAGCTCCTGTGTGCTGTGTCTGGGTGCCACATATGACCATGTAAATGGGGTGATTAACACAACAAAGTGCTCCATTTAATGGAGTGATTGTGGTCAAATCGAGTGTATATACCTATTACTTATTTTGTGCAAATGAAAAACCCTGTATTATATGTATTAGTTCCCAGAAAAAGACCAGCACCCATCCACAAAAAAGAAAACAATACACAGCAAAGACACAAAATTGCTGTACAAACAGAATTTAGATGTAAACAAATAAGCTTGGATTCTTGTCAGGCCAAAGGTTTTCATTGACATCTGTTACTTTCCCCTTTTCTAAATAAAACCAAAATGGTCGCTCTGGGGAAACCAACAAAATAACGCAGCAAAGAAACAGGGTCTTTCAGGGTCTAGAAGAGGGCCAGGCCTATGACCATGGCCACCCAATAGTCCTACCAAAACAACAGGCAACAAGAAAAGACCCAAAACAAAAAGGTAAAGAGGGAGTGAAAAAGGAAGGGAGGAATTCAAACAAATCAATGGGGAGGGTAACCAATGGTGTTGTCCCCCCAGCACCAAACAATCAGGACATGGAGAAAAGACAAGAAAGATCAATTAATACATATTTAAGGAAGGGCAACTGAAGTTGTTGCCTCTCCTACACCAACACAAGAAATGAGCTAACATGAGCTCCAGAAGTCAGGCCCTATATACCCCACCTGGGCAGGGCTTCATTACACCCAGGTCTTTATTAAGCCCAGGTGTTAACCCTCTCTCCTAACGAGGTGGTGGTCTGCAGTGGCCCAGGGAAAAGCAAAAACCCGAAATGGAACCCAATTCATAACACATCACAAGCAATGTTAACCCTGGACAAGCGATGGGGGCCAAACGCCTGGCGCAGCTGATCCAGCCCTGGAGTGCGTCTGTGCCCAGATCTGCACGCGTGTCTCTTCTGTTACCTAAAGAAGGGCCAGCCAATCACACACCTTCCAGCAGTGCACAGAAAGAAATGCATTCTATGGGACTGAGGATGGGAGAATATGGGGACACAAGAACAGTTGAAAGATGTGGATGATCATCGAATCAATTGTGGATCAGTGATGTGCAATTGAAACTGATGTTATCCCAAATTACTACTATATATATACATATATATATATATAGTTTTCCTCAATAATTTCCTCAAACATTTCTTGAAACTGTTTCTCATATTCACAAAACTGTTAACTAATACTAAAAACAAGTTGGATAAATAATGCACACGCTGTCGTATTAACAGCTCTTCCTGAAGAACGATTTATAAATCAAATCAAATCAATCAAATGTATTTGTATAGCGCTTTTCACAAATGAATTGTCACAAAACGCTTAACAGATGGGGAACCCAGGCCTGGACCCACCCAAAAGCAAGCCTAAAGGCGACAGTGGCAAGGAAAAACTCCCTTGATAGGGAGAAACCTTGGGAGGAACCAGACTAAAAGGGGGGAGCCCATCCTCTTCTGGCTGGCACAGGGTGTGTCCAAAAAAGACTGTATCATGGTCAGTCAAAAGGTAACTCAGGACTGGCTGACTTTGTGCCTCTGAGTTAGGTAGTCAGTGGCTAAACCACATGAAGGGGGTCCAGATCCAGGGACTGGGGTAGGCATGGGGGTGAGGGCTGATGGGGGCAGCTCACACTTCTCACAGCATCTAGGGCTCAGGGGCAGGTGCCCCCGAGTTAGAGGCCGAGGCAGAGAACAAAACATGCAGTCAGAAAAAAGCAGTGCTATAGCCAGTAGCATTATGTGAATAAATAATTATGTAAATAAAAGAACACTTCTGTCAAAAATGCTCACGTGCTTCAGCCCGATAACATGATCTGTTACACGCTCAAATACACAAATTAATACACAAATTAAAGATAATAAATTGTGTGTGACTGGAGTTAGCAATCGTGACCAAACGATGGGTACACAGGAAGGAGATGAAAGAAAGCTTTCCAAAAATGTCAGTCAATTGGGGGCGAAAAACCAAACACATTTCAAAACATGTTTGATGTCATTGTTTGCCTAAACTGTGGAAAATGTGGATCATTCTCATCGTCAGTTGGAGAATGTGGGTAATGTTGTTTCGGGTAATTGTGAAGATCTGCTGTAGCAATGATGACAGTGCAGAATCTTCCTGTTTGAGGTTCTTAGACACTAGAAAATTACTATTCTATTCAATGATTCCACAAGAGCTCGAGGGCAGTGCTTTTATAGACTGTTTTTCGTACTGCTGGGACGCGTAAAAACCACACAAATCGGCCACCTGGGTGGTGTAACTGTAAAGGCATTCGACCGGAATGCAAGTTGCCCACTGCGATCGGGGTTCGATTCCCAGCTGCGCCAGTCCAGCTCTGGCCAGGAGTGCTGCTAGGGGGGCGGCAATTGCCTGTCTGCCCCAGGGAGGGTGGAGGGAAGCCGGCACGAGCTTGCTGCAGGATCTTGGACTACAAATTTAAAGACTCTTTTGTTCCGTAAGAACAAAGAACTGTTTTAATAAATGCTGAATCGGCAATAGAGTACAGGCCATGTGCAATAACTAGGGAAGTGCAATAAGACTGTGTAATAGTATGCACTGGTGTTTTGTGGTGTTATGGTCTGTGTATATGTAATATGATGGTGTATGGGAAGCTGTTTGGATGCAAAACAATTTTCTGTGTTGGCAGACAATAAAGTATCATCTCATCTCATCTCATCTCATTTTAAACATGTTTGATGTGCAATTTGGTCCAGGACTAGGTTTGATGTGTGTCCGGGAAACCGCTCCTAAGAGTAAAACCTACCGTATCAACTGTGATCACCTGGCGTTATTTTGCCACTAGATGTCGCCGTTTTCAATATGTGCTCTGAATCCACTTGAAACACCTGGAAATTCACATACAGGGTATTTGGGGAAAACTACTACTACATTTGTAAGATAATTATTCCTGTGATTTGCTTTACTTGTGTATATTTATTGAGGCAAATCACAACTCAACTACGTGGAACATATATACTGTATTTATTTGTTTATGGCTCAGTTTCTAGGTAAAGAAAAAAAGATTCTGCATACTGATAGTCTGACAATGGCTTGGGGGGGTGTGCAGCTGTTTTAATAAGATGCATTGAGTTGCGCTCACTGTTCTTCCTCGCTGGTGTGAAGAACCCTTGTGCATGCGGGAGGGCATTGTGTAGGTGAGTTGTGGGTGTCTAACATGCGAAGGTTGCCTTAACTCAGCCCTCTCTGGTGTAAATCGCCAACTTCATGTATTAGTCATATCTGACCCCTTTACACTGGGGTCTCTGTGTTCGAATTGCATTGTCACCGGCTCTTTTACCCCTCCTTTCCAAGCGTAATATTTACCGGACTCACTAAAATGGTGGGCTGAGGTTGTCCAGATATTAGAGTCGGAGTGACAGTTTAGTTAGCTGTATGGGCGTAGTTGTGGCTGAATGGCCAAGTGATATAGCAGAATGCATTAGTGTAGCTGATTTTGATTGTGTGAGTTTATTTAAACTGCGTGGTCATTGTGAAATGCTGTGGAAATGGTTTAGTTGAGAATGGCTAATGGTAGGATTAGTGCAAAGTGCTATGCACAGTGTGTTTCCTCTGTATTGCAGAGGGGACTGGAAGCTGCTTCTAAGCCCTGTTGCTTTTCACAGAGAGGACAAACTTCTTTTATGATTCTGGGGCCGGTGTTGAGCATCAGCAGGGAGCGTTTTACCCACAAGGCACTGTGGCACACTACCCACAATTCCTGCCACGCTGCACCCCTATAACCAATCTCATCTAGAGCTGATCTGGCCATGCTTACCAACTCATTCAACAGGAATAAAATCACATCACACACAACACACACACAACACACACATGCATGCACACAGGCACGCACACAGATAGGCACAAAACACACACACACACACACACACACAATTTATCTTTCTCTCACACGCATGCACGCACACACATTTGCATACAGGTCATTTAAACAGATACACAAAAACACACACACACACACACACACACACACACACACACACACACACACACACACACACACACACACAAACAGACACACACAAACACACACACACACACACACACACACACACAACAGACACACATACACACAAACAGACACACAAACAGACACACACACACACACACACACACACAATCAGACACACACACACACACAATCAGACACATACACACACACACACACACACACAATCACACACACACACACACACACACACACAAACAGACACATGCATACACACAAACAGACACACAAACAGACACACACACACACACACACACACACACACACACACACACACACACACACAATCAGACACATACATACACACACACACACAATCAGACACATGCACACACACACACACACACACACACACACACACACACACACACAAACCCACACACACACACACACACACACACACACACACACACACACACACACAAACCCACACACAACACACACAGTCTTGGCTCACACTTGACTGGAAAGCCCGAGTGTGGAGCGTTCTTACTCCTCTTGCCTCGGGCTCATCTGTCTGAGTCCTCTTCTTCGATCTTGTCTTCATCATCACACGTTCATGACCACGCATCTAAATTCAGCCCCTCTGTCAGACGGGTGTCAATCCAGTACATGTGTGTCTGCAGCATGCATTTACACATATTTGTATTACAATCCCTGTAGCTGTAACAAAAGCTGTAACTCTGCTCTACAATGTTCTACAATGTTCTCTACAATACAGTTTCCTTTTGCACTACAATGATCCAAACTGGGCATAGACTATGGGCAATAAACCTATCGAGAAAGTCAAATAAGTATTATTGCTTAAACACAATTCTTGAAACAGTAGTAAGTACAAACCCCACAACAGTATAATGTGTTTACCGAAACTAAAACATAACATATATTTCAACTGCCAAAAGCTCTGCTCTAAGACAATTCAAATGTGTTCACAAGTATATATTTATACCAAACAGTAAACCGTTGCCAGATAATGGAAAGCTTTTGTTATCAGTGTAAACAAAGGCACTCAATTTACGATTTAAGTATTAACATCAATATGCAGTCAGCCCAGAGTGCATGTTACTTTACCTTATAGATTACTGTAATTATGTGCTGTATCCATACATTCAATCTCTCCCCCAAAAATATGACTGCACACTCACAGGAATATTTTACATTTACTTTGTAGACCTCTGCAGTCACATTTTTCTGGAGGGGCTGAAAGTAGAGTTGCCAAACACAAAATTCTAAACAAAAAAAATATTTATTCAAGTGCAGGTTATTTAAAAAAAAAAATTCCCAGGTAAAACAGAGTTAATTCAAATAAGCAAAACAATGTCATGTTGTAAACAGTGTTGTTGCAGCACACATATAAAATAAGTATACAAAAGCAGGTAGTGCTTTTGTTGTAGATAAATGATGATAGATGTTACAGTTTTTTTAAACTGCTAACATGCATTGGTCAAAACTGAAGTCACATTTTCAAAACTCTTCACACAGTCAGCGAACCAGAAGTCTATGTGGACCAAACAATTAATCATTTTTCATTGCTTTCACACAAAATGCATTCAATGACCACATTTTCCAAAATCCATGAACTCTTTTCTCATTCATACTCCACCACCCGCAAAACACTATATATTTGCAGCACATTTTTCAAATGCTAACACACTGTTTACAAAACTTTTAAAAACGCATTCAAAACAGAATTACGTCACAATGTGTGCAGCACTGTCCAATGATGGTTTGCTGTTACACAAACCACTCATTGGCCCCTACAATACAGAGAGGCTCATTTCTTTTCTGGATGACCTGCATAATCGACTTGTGCCAGCGGAGGAGAGAGGGGCAGGAAACTCCCCTACCTTCATTGTTGTGTGGGATAATGTGGCATTCCACCACTCTGCTGCAGTCACAGACTGGTTTGCTGCACATCCCAGGATGTTAGTACTATTCCTGCCTCCATACTCCCCCTTCCTAAACCCCATAGAACAGTTTTTCTCTGCGTGGAGGTGGAAGGTGTATGACCACCGTCCACATGACCAGATGTCCTTACTGGATGCCATGAATGTGGGGTTTGGAGACATTTATCCTAAAGACTGCCAGGGTTGGATTAGACATTCCAAAAGATACTTTCCAAGATGCATCGCCAGAGAAGACATAAGATGTGATGTTGATGAGAACTTGTGGCCAAATGCAGGAGAGAGGGAGAACTAGAACCCTCACAGTACTGTACAGTATGAGTGATTATAATATACATGTTGTTGTTTTTTTGTGATTATTATTGCAGCCCTGGAATTTCAGGAAATTGCTATTTTTTGTTTCAACTTTTTATTTTTCACAAGTAAATTACTATATGCAGAGATATAGAAAAAATAAACAATATTGAAGCAAATTTCTGTATTTCTGATTCATTGTTGTTACATATTGTGTCAATAAAGTGAAAAGGTGTTATTCTTATTCTATAATGAAATACTGATTTATGTGAAAAATCTTTCAAACTTCAAAGATAAAAGTTCATAATTTATGTAATGCTCCCTGTTGTTAGTGTTTTTTAGGTCAGTGTGTTATGAGTGACAATGTATGCTTTCTGAGTGAGAATTGTTGCCTTATTTTGAGACATGTATGAAGTGTTTTGGTGGTTTGAGTGAGTTTTGGAAGTGAGATGAACTGTTTGGCCAAGATGCATGTTGGCAATGCAGACTGTATGAAGAGTTTTGAAAAAGTGTCTTCAGTATTGACCGATGCTTGTTAGCAATTGAAAAAAACTGTAATAGATAAATGATATTTTCACTGCATGTCACTGGTCATCCAGTCTGACCTCTCTTTTAGGCCACATGGTCTCATCCACACCACCCCTGATATTGTCCCTTGCGTGGCATCCAGGTAAAAGCCTCCTGGCACACTGCGACCATCCCCTGGAACATTCTGTGGTGATGTCCTCCTCACAACATGTGTTCACAGGGTCCAGCAGAGAAGTTTGGGCTCGAGGCCAGCGGACACAGACCTTCCACCTACATGCTGAGATAAACACCTTGACATCAACCAAGAAATGTTGAAACCCGTCTCTACCAGACCGGCCCTGGTAGTCCCGATCGGGAGCGGCGTTTGGCTGTCCGCCCAAGGGGGAGGGAGGAGGGTGAGCTGGCTCAGGTCCTCTGTGAAGCACAGGGAGCACAGCACAAGGGAGTCTCCAGAACATGGGTGGGCGAATTCCGTCTCAAAGGAAGCAAAGTTTGAAGTAGCTTGCCTCGTAGAGACGAGCGGCGGACTCGTGTGGGGAGGGTAAATCAAAATAAATAGAGGGTGTAATTGGCCACTAAATTAGGAAAAAAATCTGAAACAAAAAAAACAAACAAAAAAATGGTTAGCTGACCACACAATTACTGTTTTGCAATGCTAATCCCAGTCTCCAGAATGTTGTGGTTTTGGGCTGCTGGGTGACTTGTTGAGGCACGGTTCTAGTGTGTGGATGACCCCCTCGATGTAGTATCAAATCCAGACTGTGCCAGAGCTCACAAAGCAATGCATGATGGGCAGTGGCGTTGCCCATAGAAGGAGAGATTCAGTCGGCCAGGTTGTCCGCATTTCGACGCTCACCAGTGACCCCTGCTGGTCAATCGGGCACCCATAGTTTTCTGTATAAATCAGCACACAAAGTGTCTTCCTTAATGTCCTAACCTTAACTCCCTTAAAGTTTAACTTATAGACTTCGGTGTGCAAAGAAGCGGCAGCTGACATCACGTGTTTTGAAGAAGAATGAGTGCCCGCATGTGCTCTCTCTCAAAATGGGAGAAAAAGGGGTAAAAACCTTTTTTTTTAAAAGTATTTCCTAAAAATTGTGGTTTGCATTGAAGAGGGCAGTCCACAAGTGCAGACCAAAGGATCTGAAGGATCTTGAAATATTCTGCTTGGAGGAATGGTCACAGATCCCCCACCAATATATTCACCGATCTCATAAAACACTATAGAAGACGACTCAGAAGTCTGACCCTGGCATGGGGAGGGTGCACAAAGTACTGAAAACAGTTTATATTATCCAGCTTTCTTTCCTCATCTTTATCAAGGGCGTGAATAACTTTGGAGGGTACTGTATTATATATATATACTGTATATATGTACTATATATATATATATACACACACACACACACACACACATTGTAGATTAGTCTGGTAAAATTGAACATATTGCAAAATATTCCGCAATAATACTGCAAACATTTGCAGATTTGAGAGCAACCCTAATTTAGACATTTTGTTTGAATTACATGCCATGCATTTTGTTGTATGTAACAAATGTTTCCATTTAATTTTAGATGTCATATTTTACCATGAATTGCTGGACATTGCTTTTTCATTAGACGAGATTAACTCCTTCCACCACAACGACAGCAAAGAAAAAAGAAGCAGGCCCCACACTTGGCTGACTGAGGCTGTCGCTGTGCAGAAGGCCTCAGTTCAATATGTTCTCCCCGTGATAGATCATGACGGCATTAATCAATCCTGCTGCGCTTACGTGTAACATCCTGCGCATTGTAATTCCCATAAAATAGTGATTTAGCAGAAAGAAATACCAAGGATTAAAAACAAACCAAAAAACTCATAAAACAGTCAAAAAGGAGAATGATATGTGAAAACATCAGCAACAAAGAAATTGTGATTATAGCAGTTGCATTCCAGCTGTTAGGCTGTTGAGTGAGGTCCTTAAATGTTTTAACGTTGAACTCAAAGAACAAGCAATGTCAGACACATGATAATGGCACATTTCTGATCGATTCTAATGACAGACAAATGATCTGAAGGCCCACATCAGGTTCCATTTTAAGTGTTCGGATTCCATACCCAAATCAGGTAAACTTTTTAAAATTTGTTTCAGATTTTTTCTCGTTTTTCTCCGATTTAGATTTAGATGGACTCCCTTACGTGCTTCATGGTGAACTCGAGCCGGCTCACCCTCCTGCATGGGCAGACAGCCAAACGACGCCCCCCGATCGGGGCTGAAGACCAGGGTCAGTCTGGTAGAGACGGCTTTTGAACCGCGTCCCTGATAGGCAGCACACACTTGTATCGGACCAGCCGAGATATGGTGCGTTAGACTGCTAAGCTATCCACCGCCCCTCGGGTTCCATTTTAAGTGTTCAGGTTCCATACTCACATCAGGTCACATTTTAAGGGTGGAGGCAAAGTCTGTCAAACCTTTAACATCCACAGGGCAGCAAGCCAGAGGTGGCCAGTGGGTAAAAAGAACTGCACTGGTCAGACATTACATAAAATATATAAACTTATCCTTCATCAAGCATGAATAACCCCTTAATAATTACAGCACACCATATTTATAAATCATTCATAAGCATGCGTCCAAGAACTTTGATCAGAGACTTGTGTAACCCCATGTCTTATAGAGACACCTTTGAGGAAAATAAACTCCAATGGCAGATGCCCTTAGGCTAGCAAGTGGTCCAGGATCAATATTTTCTTTGCCCCTTGTTGTGACAGGCCCAGATCATTGGTCATCACAGGTCGTTATGAGTACAACAGGAGTCATCTCCATTTCTTTTTTATTTTCCATCAAGAGCGGCAAAGATGTTCTTTTCAATCACAGAGTCAATCATTCCTCTGAGCAGGGCTTGTATCGCCCACCGTCTGTCTCCCAGAATCCTCCAGGTTTTCTTTTCCCAGCTCCGAGAAAGAGCTTCTAAAATAAAACTCCACATTCAGTGTTTGCTCTCAGCCAGTGAGATGTATATATATTTCATTTGCCCTTTAGCTGAGATTAAAATAAAACAATTCAAAAGGAACTTACTGCCAGGAAGAAAAAAAAGAAAAAGAAACCTTCACCTCAGTATAAAATATATATTTTTTAAACCCTAAAGCCTATATTTAAATTTCTTGCCTGGAGAATGTATGAAGAAAAAAAAACATGCATCTTTAAGACCAAACCCACCACTGTGCTTGCTGTTAAATTCTTTGCTTGCTTAATTTTTTAATGCTGTGTTCATACTGTTAGCTCCGGTGGTTGCAGCTCTTCCCTGGAACCCACTTCAACTGCAGAGGCCGACAGCCCAGCGGGTTTTCACTCCGCCTCTACTACCGCTAAATCGATCCCATCGTGGCAGTGATTAGTTGAGTCAGGTGTTTATGGGCGTTGAGCGAGACAAAGGCCTGGGGACAGCAGTGCCTCCCTGTCTCAGAAACTGAGTGATCTAGACGAGAGTGCTGCAGTTTTACTGATTTTAAACCCAAGCTGAAATCATGGCTAAAATCAACCCAATCATGTACTCATTATGCATCCAATGCAAACTCAGTGTCTTAATGTTGTGAAATCTTGTTGTTGTTGAATATTGAATGCATCATAATGTATTGTCTTGTTAATTGTGTTTTTATACTACAGTGTTCATTTTCTTAACAGAGATGTTTTTCTCTGTTTCCTGCCCAGGGACTACAGATGTAAATGAGCTTTATAGCTAACTCTGGTACAGATAAGAAGCTGTGCATTGTCCCTGTCAAATAGATACATAAATAAATACAAAATAAATAAATAAACTTGCTCTGTAAGAACTAATCCTCCTGAAGCCTGGATCCAATTGACATTTATCCATAACTTGGGGTTAAAAATGTGATGCAAGCGTTAGCTTTTGCCGATACATGCAGCGTGGCGAGTTCAGCAATAAACAAAATCCATGTGCCAATATGCGTTCATGAGGAACGTTTGCATTTATTTTTAAGTTAAGTCATAGTCAAGGACAAACGTTGATTGAAACTAGGCTTTTGAAGAAAAACAAATGCTTGCACTTAATCGTGAGTCAAACTTAAAGATAAACATTGCTTGAATACGAGCCAAATTTCTCATTATCATAAAAATTCCTTAAAAATTCCCTTAAAGATTCCTTCTTAATATTATTATCTTCAGCTATATTTAGGTTTAGGGTTGGGGTTAGGGGTTCAGTCTTAGGGTTAAGGTTAGTGTGGTGACACAACATTCATGGACAAAATGTGATGTGGATGAGAATGCAGAAAGATATTAAACGCATGGATAGACCTGCTATGTACAAATGTACAACCTATCGCTAAACTAACAAAAGTTTTTTAAGTGCAATAAGGGAATGTGCAATGACGGAGAATGTTTGAATGTGTGGTTGTGTGTTTCACTTAGTATTTATCCCAGATATATTACTCTGTAAATTCTGTAAATTACTTTTTTTTATTCGTACATGTCTATATAAATGTTGTAATTTTGCACTGACTGGTTGGCATTTCAATTTCGTTGTACGTGTTACAATGACAAATAAAGGATCTATCTATCTAAGTTGCATGATGACCGTACCAGACCTATTGAGAGTGTTGGTCAATTTAACCTTGGCGTGAAATACCTTTATCATATCAAGTTAAGAGCCTTTTTGACCCCAGTAACCTTTTTTGCTTTTCTAAATAAAGTTAATTTTTTCCCAAAAACAAATGGCTGTCCCTGCATGGCCCGACTGCCTCATAAATATCGGGACACCCAGGTGATTTAAAAAATGTTGTTTTCTCTCTCCTCTTTTCCCCCAATAAGAAAAGCCTTGTTAGTCACTTTGAACCATTATTGATATATTTCCCAGAAGAACCCAGATATGGAAATAACAAGAGCAACTCAAATGCAAATCAGGGCAGAGTAGCTTTAGGTAAACCTCAACCCAGCGCTGCAGACAATTGGCTTCACTCTCAGAATGCTAAGCAGCCGTCCCCTCCTGCATAAATGAGCGGTCTCTATTAAAGTTCGGTGGCTTTAATTGGAATAAACGAGAGGCCTGGAGAGGGATTGAAGTGATGGGGATGTGGGGGAGAGGCTCCAGATGGAAGCCGGACAGAGAGATAAGGGTCAAACGCGAGCGCAAACCAATCCGCCCCGCGACAACGAAACCAGGAAGAAAGCGTGTTCGCGTGTTCACGCGCATGCAAATCGAATCCCTTTTGCCATTTCATTCGCACGTTTAAGTCGGGGCGAGAGGCGTGTCGCTACCTGCCGCTGGCTTTGTAGTTTTGTCAGCGAGGTGCAGATTGCTTCAATTTGCCGCCGCTCTGAGACACTGACGCGGTACTTCACTTGGCCTGGATTTCCTGACTCGTCTAGACTTCAAAAGATAACTTATCTAGTATCCCTTCGTTGAACTTTTATGAATAAAGATGATTGGCGAATTGCTGACTTAAGTGTATTAAGTGAAACATTCGCTATATCGACTTGTGTGAAGCAGGCACTTACTGATCTGTTTCAGAGGTATTGGAATGCCTTTCACTGTCTGCATGGAGCCCAGCCCATCACAGTTTCAAACAAACAGGAAATTGCCAGGATTTACTCCTGTGAGTGGTGCCCGCCAACTGCCAAACTTTGTTACGCAAAGCAGGTATCTGCAATCAGCAGGTGACAGTTGAGACAGAGTGCATTCGTCACGATTACTCGGCTTTGCTTTCTCTTCTACTTCAATTCGATTTTCTCATTATAATAAAAAATTCTTTAAAATTCCCTTAAAAATTCCTTTACAATTTCTTCCAAAGATCGTGATATCAAACCAAATATTCTTAAATGAATAAAAATGTACGATAAAAGACTGAGAAAAAAGCATGGATATGAATACAAAAAGATTAATTTAAAAGCATTTTTTTAAAATTGAGCTCCACTCAGATAAGTTTCTAGCCAAAGAATAATACAATTCACTTCAATTTGGCAAAACAAAATCTCTTGTTTTAATATCCCAACTGCTTTTTATATGATCATATTTCTGAACCACTTGCATCCGTTTATCCTCACTATGTCACATCTGTTTAAAATCCTAACATTTGCTCCTGCATAACAATCGAGACAATAACAGGGTTAAATAAATGATGAAAAATATGCATGATATACAATGGATAACAGACATAATATGAGGGAACTATTGTTCTTCCTCACAAAGAGGCATCATTAGCAGTCATTTTAACATCAGACACTTAAAATCTCAGGATCCGGGGAAGACCCTTGTTGTGCAGGCAGCCCAAGCTGCACCAGCTTGGCTCTGGCCGGGAGTCCCATTCGGGGGCGGCAGTTGGCTGTGCGTCCCAGGGGGGCGGGAAGCCGGCATGAGTTCGCCGCCTGCAAGCGGCTCTGAGTGTGCCGGAGTTACAGTCGACAGCGCGTGAGGTTCCGTCTCAGAGAAGGCGGTTTTGTTTGCCATCGTCCCTGCCATTTCCAGAGTTGCGGCAGTGAACTGAGGTTGAGGTGAACCTTAACTCCTAAGTATGAGAGTGAGTGATGGGTGGGTATAAATGGCTACCAAATTGGGAGACAAAAATCTGAACTAAATCTCAGGATGACTGTGCTACCAACAGGAAGATCCAGATGTCCTAATCACAGCTGACGTCTCCATATTGTTTTATTGTTTATTAGCGCCACCTTGTGGTAAATTGCAGGCAGCCAAATTACAGACACACCACACCCCCAAAATTTGGTGAGGCATTCATTAATGAATATGTAATTTCTTTAAGAACTGACATTTTAGTGAATATTCAATTTAAGTCACAATTTTACGTTTATTTATAAACAGGGGCTAACTCAGGGCCAATCCAAAAGAGAACACAAACAGGATTTAGGAGAAAACAAACAAACAAACAAACAAACACGCTTGATTCGGGGAAAACGTTTGTTGCCCCCTTTCTTCCCCATATCACCCACTTGGAGAGGGAAGAGTCTCTTTAATAATAATATAATATAATATATGCCATTTAGCAGAGTCTTTTATTCAAAGCGACTTACAGTAGTGTGGTCCCAGTGGGAATTGGACCCACAACCTAAGTGTTGTCAGCGCCACGCTCTACCTACTGAGCCGCACATAACCACACTCTACCTACTGAGCCACATAGAACCATGCTCTACCTACTGAGCCACACAGAACCACGCTCTACCTACTGAGCCACACAGAACCACGCTCTACCTACTGAGACACACAGAACCACACTCTACCTACTGAGCTACACAGTACCATGCTCTACCTAATGAGACACACAGAACCATGCTCTACCTACTGAGCCACACAGAACTACACTCTACCTACTGAGCCACACACAACCACGCTCTACCTACTGAGACACACAGAACCACGCTCTACCTACTGAGACACACAGAACCACGCCTACCTACTGAGCCACACAGAACCACACTCTACCTACTGAGCCACACAGAACCACACTCTACCTACTGAGCCACACAGAACCACGCTCTACCTACTGAGCCACAGAGAACCACCCTCTACCTACTGAGACACACAGAATCACGCTCTACCTACTGAGCAACACAGAACCATGCTCTACCTACTGAGCCACACAGAACCACGCTCTACCTACTGAGCCACACAGAACCACGCTCTACCTACTGAGACACACAGAACCACGCTCTACTTACTGAGCCACACAGAACCACGCTCTACCTACTGAGCCACACAGAACCATGCTTTACCTACTGAGCCACACAGAACAACTCTCCCCCCCCCCCCCGACTGGCCAAGCATTAACGTGTTTAAGAGCCTCATTAGTTCAAACCTTGTTTAATACCCAGAGGCTGACTCTCAAAAATAGCATCCACATATGATTCTGCCGACGGTAATTACCAGCTGTATGGGGACTGCTTTTTTGTTTTCAGACTGCACCGTTCATGCTGGCTGATTTGTCGAGAGACGAGTGTTCCAGAAAATTAACAGGGAAGAAAAAACAGAAATACACCCTAAAAAAAGGCCTCAAACGTACACTTAAACTCCAGAAAGAGCCGTTTGCCCCAATTTTGGGATTTCGGGTTGCCAGAACTGGAGTTGGGAACCATGCTTTTTGGAGAATATTTTTGTTCGGGCGAAGCGTCATCCAGACAGTGGTGGCTGCAGTCACCACAGGCAGATCTGTCCTAAAAAAGGCAACCTCATCCAAGCAATTATATCCCAAGGTGTGATATCCTTCTAGCTAGTCTGTAAAGTTGTCAGAAAGGGGATTAATTTCAGAACATTTGAGAACAATTTGTGACAGTTGTCATAAGCGTCAAACCAGTCACACACACGAGACAGAGAAGAACATGTTTATTTTATTATAATTTTTTTCCACCAATTTTTCATCTCGTTTTTTAAATATGCTGTCCTTCATCCTTCAGTGCAGTACAAATGCAATGGTAAATACATATTTCTTGTTTGCAGATACAAGAAATATTTAAGGTAAAACAAATAAAAATACAGTCCTCACTGAAACTTCCTGTTCTGTTGACTGAAAATTCTATCTCCCATAATGCATTAGTTTTTGTCTGGCCCAAAACAATGCAAAAACCACACTTTGCAGTCTGGGAAGATTAGGCAATGGGGAAAAGGAAATGAAGCACTCTCTGTGTGTAAAATTGAACAAAATATTGATGCTGTCATTGTGGTGCCAAGGACTCAATCATATGCACATACCATATGATTTTGTCCATCTTTTCACAATCTATACATGACAAAAAACATCACCAAGGCACAATTTCAAGGCAGCCTAGATTTTGTTCCGCACATGAATTGTATTTCTTAAAAATCTAGGGTCAAAACATACAGTTTTGTTTGGCTTTAAACTTTGCTTTAAAACTTTTACTTACCAATAACTGAAAGTGTTTCCCTCACAAGTTGATTGTTTAACTTAGCAAACTGTGTTTGTGAAGAATTAAAATGAACATACGCATTTCATCATGAGTCAAAGCTAAGGACTAATGTTGATTGAATCTTGGCAGTGTTGCAGTCTCCACGACTGTGTTTAGGTTTAGGGCTGGGTTTTGAATCAGGTGTTTATGGTTAGGGTTTGGTGACCTCACATCCGTGAACAAGATCGCTGTGGACTGAGACCGCCATTTTAGGACAGATGTGTGTGCCACACCGCTCTCTGTGTATACCTCAAACACACAGTACATTTTAATCTCTGGGGCAGGTTTTCTCATGTTCACGTCTATGAAAATGTCTATGAGTCACAGTGATAAAGTTGATGGTTTCACTGCTCAAATGTATTGTATGGGCCATCTCAATTTGTACACTACTCTCCGACTGGTTTAGTGAGGGGCTAGTGGGTAGGGCTTACCTGAGTGGGTAGGGCTCTGTCGGTAAAGTTGCTCGCCACGAGTTCAGGCCCTACCCACTCAGGAAGGCCCTACCCATATACTGCAAGCCCTACCCATAGACCCTACAACTGCAGGATCAAGTCTCAACAACGTTGTTTGCTGACTATGACCGGCTGGCTGTAGCAGTGGGACACAATCTGCCTCATCCCATCAGGGTGGGTTTAAACTCCTCAATCGGGCGGTGGATAGTATAGTGGTCTAACGCACTGTATCTTGGCTGGTCCAATGCGGTGCACGCTGTGCCCTGCCTGTCAGGGACGCAGTTCAAAACCCGTCTCTACCAGACCGGTCCTGGTTGTCAGCCCCGATCGGCTGTCCGCTCCAGGGGGAGGGGGAGGGTAGAGGGTGAGCCGGTGGGTGAATTCAGTCTCAAAGGAAGCGGAGTTCGCTGCCCTCTGAGAATTAGCTTGCCTCGTAGAGATGAGCGGCGGACTCATGTGGGGAGGGTAAATCTAAACAAATAGAGGGTGTAATTGGCTACTAAATTGAGAGAAAAATGGTTAAAGAAATCTGAAACAAATTTATATAACATTTTTGAGAAAACCTCCTCAAGATGCTGCTACATTAGCCCCTCCCAGTGACCATGGCAGGGGCCCACAGCAGGTGACCAGTTGTTGTCAGTGCCTGTGATTGGCGCCAACTCCTCCTGTATCCCTGTGTGCCCTGTGGCACGGACAATAGCCACTGGCTCAAGTGCCTCAGAAGAGTGCATTATTGCATGTTGGGCAGGTGGTGAAAGAAGCACAACTGTCAATTCAAAACTAGACGGAGGACATTTTTTTTTTGTATTGTAGAACATTTTTTTCAATCCCCGCCTCTAAAACATTGAGTAATCGGAGTGTACGCAGGGAAATCCCAAACATACCAATTTTGTGTTGGGGGCGTACCCCCCCGTTCAAGTGCCATTCGGGCAAACGCGGAGGTCAGCGTGAGCGTTGCACTCAAACTCAAGCGTACCGTTTTTTTAAATTCCATTGACATCGTGTCAACCTGCCACTTGGCCCTTTGTTACGGGGGGCGGTGGTGGAGGGGTGGTGGGGGAGGGCACGAGACAGGCTTCACCAAGGTAGAGGCAGGAAAAAGGTCATTCCGTATAACGTGAAGGCCTTTTAATCCCAGCTGCCTCCCCTCGCAAACGCCAGGGGGGATTTCAAAGTCATGGCAGAAGTTCCCGGTCAGGGGACAGCTACATTTTTCTATTCTTGACCCCCCCGAATTTCTGTAGGTTTGGGAGATTCTACAGGAAAAAAGTTCTGTGTTTTCTGCGTGCGAGGCACTATGTGGGAGACAGGCTCTTAGCCGTTTGATGTTTTGACCTCTGCATGAAGCGGTGAGTGGGTGAACATCCTCCTCCTCTCTTTGACAAAGGTTGTTATTCCTGGAATAATTGTAATGTGTCAGCACTGTCCATGGTGGCCGATATATATATGATATTCCCCACTCTTCCACTGTTTCAGCTCAGACACAGCCCATTTATTGTAGAATTGCTTTGCTCATCTTATTTTGATGTCAAATTATACATTTGGACAGCTCTTTTTAACCCTCTTTAACCTTATAAAAAAAGTATAAATATATATCAGAACATAAATATTGACATTGACACACAGTTGAGGTACAAATATTATCATACTTGTTTTTATACAGTTTAAAAAAAATACTGCTTTTCATAATATGTATCCATGTTTAAAACTGAATAAAAAAACAAAACAACTAAGCTCCATTAACTAATCTACTAACCTTTTATTTCCTGGTGTTACAAGTATGGTATGCAGCTGCCAACAATGATGTCTATCGCTGTATTACTGCACTGATCTCTTACACTAACCATGATTGTTCTTACCATTTATTAGTGCACATCTTGTAAGTCGCTCTGGATAAGAGCATCTGCTAAATGCTTAAAACGTAAAATGTATGTGTTGTTTGATCTCATTGCTTTGTTACACCATGTACACAGTTGTTTGTGGAAGCAAATTCTACTATTTCTGTTCATTTGATGAATGAAAACAAAAAAAGAAAGCCACAGATTTAACTTTAATTTTATTACCTTTCAGTTGTTAAAAGTAAGCCAAACGTGGTGTCCAAAACCACCTCTTGGGTGTGCAGTGAGAAATGGCTCAGGTTAGCATTGACAACGTGTTAGGAAAGATTTGTGCCCCAGGGAAGACGGTACATCATCAATTGTATTCCCAAGGGCCTAAAGGAAAGCCATCATAGGAGAAAAACATGAGGAATCAAACATGGTTAAGGTTCTAAAAATAAGGTTCCCCAACTCTGGGAACTAATCACATTCTTATCAACGTCACCCTTTGCAGCGGACGCTCACGCGCTCAACTTTAACTCACGCCTTCTGAGCTCCGTGACACAAATACAGTATGTACACCATGCATGATGGGTGGAGGGTTCATATATGAGAGGGTTAAAGTTCAGTATGACAGCACATTTCCACACACTACTGTAAACATGTCAGTCCAACATCAGAGCCTGTCGCTCCTCCCAAAGTGGGAGAGAACATGGGGAGATTCTTAAATCTAGGGGTATTCAAGATTCCTTAAAAGCCTTTGGATAAACTAAGGTGAGCAGATTTGTTTTGGGCTGAAGGTCCTTATGTTATGTTATGTTATGTTATGTTAAAATGGGGTGTTGTTTTTAGGTCAGAATCACCTTGTTCGAGTGGCTTAGTGCTCTCGAGCTCCCTTGGAACGGGTCCATTAAGTGAGAAGTGGTGGCAGGTTTTTCTTACGGCCGGCTGATCACGAACATCCATCTTGTCACTCCGCTGTGACACTGTTCCGCTCCAAACCGATACTGGAGACGGTGCCAGTCTCCAAAGGCCCCTTCTCGCACCCGCGCGACTCACAAACAAGCAAACCGTCCCGTCAGAGAAGTCAGAGCGAGTCAAAACAAAGCAGCCTGTGTCCACTGTTAAAAATTGTCCGGTCCCTACGGAGGAGAGCATTGACTTGGTGCCGCGCGAAGATGGCACGACGACGACCGCCTTGCTTGGGTTGGGGTACTCTGATTGGTCTATCAATCAACCAATCAGCAAATAATCAGACTCAGTACAGCAGTACACAACTACTGTGGACTCTCTTTATAAGTAATGGGTTTTAAATAAAATAATTTAAAATGTGATGTATTACAAGGTATATGAGAAAATGCATGTATAAAACTATACATATAGTATGAGTAATTATACATGTCGCATGATATGTGTCTATAATCAAAGACATTAAAACATTAAGTCCATCATAGTGACCTCCCAAAGTCAGCACTACTCTGGGCCGCTCCTCATTTCAGCATGCCGCAGCCTCAGACTGGAATGAGCTGCAAAAAACCCTGACAATGGACAATCCTGTATCAGTTCCTGTTCAAGTCTCTGATCATGGACAGACTCATGCTCCTGCTACAGTTGATGCATGAGTACTGTGTCTTGTTTATCTCTAATGCCTGTGTGTGTTTTTAGATTCCTGTTTGTCCAATTTTATCATGTTTTTGCTGTTGGCCCCAGGCCAGCAATTCTATTGTAAATGAGAATTTGTTCTCAATTAACCTGCCTGGTTAAAGACTGGTTAAATAAATAAATACAAATTCTTTCATTTTTCCCATAATATTGACACAGGCTAGCTTTTTCCAGTGAGCTTCCTGGCCTGGTAGGTGAAAGTGAACATTGCTGGCTCTGATGGAAGCTGGCACAGAACCAGAGACCGTGCCCTCTGTCCCGTCTCTGCAGAAGGCAGGACGTGTATGTCAGCAGAACTGGGCGTATTGCTCTGATCAGCAGTGTCAGTCAGCGGGAGGATAAAGTGATCTTCTCTCTGTCAGAGCGTGTGTTCGGAGGGTGGACCACTCACTGTGAACACGTCCACAGGCCAAGCCAGAACTAAAGACCCCCCCTGGTGCTTAGCCCTGATAAACAAAACATATACCAGGAGGTCATTATGTATCTCATCTTTATGTGAGATAGTAGATCAATCAGATGTTTGGTATTGGTTGAAGAAGATTTTTGGACCAATGGGAAGAATTTATCATTTAGGGGGCATGGGGAATGTCTGATGATGTAATTGAAATTAATAAGAAGGTAAGGAAGAAACACAAAATACATTTAAAAAAAACCTTGTATAAAATAAGCTTTCCCATCTTGGTTTTGAGCCTCCCGATTTGCAAGCCCATTTTCTTACCCACAATGCACCGCACTGCTACCCATACCCTGCCTCTGTTTTTAGCTGGACTTTAAAAAACCACAGCTATAAATATCACTGTGATTTGGATGCAAGTCTGGGCCCCTCCAGTGACCAAGAAGTGGTCCAGGAGCACTGACCCTGTTTTGGCTGTCTCCTGAGCGACTCTGATCGATCCAGAGTAATTGTACTCCCCTGTCCTAGAAGTTTGCCGTCGAATGCCCTGTGATTTTTTTTGTGTTGTTCCCCCCCGCCCCTCTGCTGTCGTCTGAGTTGGCATGAAAGCGGTGAGCTGGCCAGGCCCCGCTCGGTCTCCCAGGATCTCACTTGTTTTTCTCAGGGAACTGATCTGACAGGATCACAGCCGCCGTCTAGCCCCGGACGAAAACACGTCTCTCTCCCAAGAAAAGCCACGGGGGGGGTGTCGTCGGTGTGTGTCCTGTTGGCCCACTTAAAGCCCGAACGTCACAGCAATCCCCGTCGCTGGGGAAACAACAGATTAATCTGACAGACACAAACAATGGCCGTTCCACCCCCTCCCCAACCTCCCCGTGTGACCACTCTCTGTGGACAGCCCTCAATCAGACAGACAGGCAGACAAGCAAGGGGGAGGGGGCGGGGGTGAAGGGGGGCAGCGCTGTTCCAGTCTGGAACAAGGCGCTCTTATCGGTTTAAGGCCCAGGTCTTTCGGAGAGACACTAATGGGCGGTAATGGAGTTTTTTTTACCTCCCGCCCGCCCACTCCCTTTCCAGTCTGGGTGCCTTGGGAATGTCCAGACCATACATTAGTTTACACACACAATGTACACACACTGATAGAGAGCGGCAGGGCGAGTTTGAGTTTGCCTCAGGGCATGCCGGGCGATGGGAACAGGCGGCGGGGTTCTCTTAAGTGGGTCTGTCGCCGGTCGCCTTAATTGCCGCGCTGTTCTGTCTCCTAATTAATTGACTCTCGTACAGGATGTGTATGTACAGGGACATCCTGTGTCCTCGTTTAATGCCTTGCCAAGTGTCACCCCGGGGACATTGTGAGTCCTTGTTTTTTAAATGTTTTTAATTTATAGTTTCCAATTTTTCCCTGTTTTTCCAATTTGGTTGGCAATTATACCCTCTATTTATCTCAATTCACCCTCCCCCACGAGTCCACCGTCCATCCTCTGGGTAATTAGAAAATTTTTCCAGGCTGGTAGATCTGCCTCCTCCGAGACGGAACCCGACTACGGACATCCTTACGTTTCTCGTCGAGCTTGTGCCGGCTCACCCTCCCCCCTTCCCCTGGGGCGGACAGACAAACGCCGCCCCCGATCGGGGCTAAGGCCAGGGCCAGTCTGGTAGAGAGGGGTTGTGTGTCCTCATTTAATGCCCTGCCGAGCATCACCCCACTTCACCCCACAGGTGTCAGACGGTGAGGACGGCTTCGCCTGGCTTCAGCTCTGGGGCATCGAGTGAAAATCTGCACCCTTTCATCTCGAGAGTCGTAAAGCAAAGCCGAGTGTCACCCAATTTTACCTCCAGGTGTTGAATGAAACTCCTTCAATTTAGAACTGTTCAGTCAGAGGCTCCCCCTATGCTTAAACCATACTATAATTAATTTTTATTTTTATAGTATTTTTTTGTGTCATTTTCATTGGTTGAAAATTCATCATTCAGTTGATTCCATATTGAGCCTGAACTGAGACTCTCCTAATACGTATTCTGTACATATTCTCTCTCTCTCTCTTTCTCTCTCTCTCTCTCTCTCTCTTTCTCCCTCTCCCTCTCTCTGTCTCTGTCTCTCTGTCTCTGTGTTGTGGGTCTGGTTCTCACCCTCTATCGAACTGTAGGCTACGCCATCTCATTATTTTTTTTATGCGAGATGTATCCCTGCTGTAAAATAGCAGATGTTAAAACACGCTTGTGTTTACAGCAGCATATAGATGTAATAGCCATCCACCTCGCACCCCAACACCCCCTTCCCAAAGCAAAAGCTTGCATTTTTAATAGACCGATCTGAGTAAAGTTAAACAATAAAAATAAAGGCACCAAGTGCTGGATGTTTTTTTTTGCATTCATTTTCCTCCATCTTTAATTCAAGCCAACCCCCTACCACTCTAAAAAAACAAGACTCCCCTTGACGTTCCCTCATATGACTTGTGGTTAAGGAACGTGGGATGTTCTGTGTGAAGGGATATGCATTTTATTCATTTCGGTAACATGTGGGGGGGTTGGGGAGATTTAGTCAGCCAGACAGGAACTGAAATGTTGAGAATATGCTGCAGCTGTGTTATAAAAAATGTATTTGTCATTCCAAAGTAGCAAATCAACTTGGAACCGGATGAAATGATAATGGAATTTTATTGTGATTCTAAAGAAAAGACAAAACCAACAGCTGCAATAATAATAATCATAATCATGTTTTATTATTATTATTATTACAATCATAATCAACATTAGATGATGGCCCATGATTGTTATCATAATGCAATTCAAAGTAAGAATATGCAAATCCATTTGTACTGTAAAATGTATTAAAATACGTTTAAAAAATGTTTTAGCAAATGGCCTGTAAATTGAGATGAGTAGTTTCATCAATGTTTTAATTTATTAAGAGTTTTACCATGTCCTAATGTATTTGAGTGTGTGTGTGTGTGTGTGTGTGTGTGTGTGCATGTGCGTGTATGTGAGTGTATGAGTGTGTGTGTGTGGGAGGCGGGTGTACCAGTGTGCCAACGATATGTGAATTAGTATTTATAATGTTCTTTCAAATCATTCACGAGTCAGCACATCTTTAAACATGAATAGATCCATGACTCTCTCTCCCTCTCTCTCTCTCCCTCCCTCTCTCTCTCACACTGAAGTGCTGCACAGGCTAAATGAGGAGGAGGTGGAAGTCACGCACCAGTGGAACGAGGCTTATTCCAACGCGGGACAGTGAGGCGTGACTTATAAACACGGAAGCGGGCGATGCAACACACGCGCTCTCCAAATAAACGAGCAGATATGCACTTCTGCCCCCGAGCCCATTCCTCAGCATTATTGACTGGTCTGCATTATTATTATTATTAAATCCAATTTTCATCAATGAGGACTGTACTCCACTGGGGAACACTGCGAGCCTGAATGAATGAATATTGGATTTATATTGTGCTTTTTTTTCCAGGGAACTCAAAGCGCTTTAGAACGATTGGGGCAACTCCCCTCAACCACCAGCACCAATGTGCAGCACCCACCTGGGTGAACGCCAGCAGCCATAGTGCGCCAGTACAAACTCACTACACATCAGAAACACAGTGGAGAGGCCAGGAGGGAGGGATGAGTGAATTATATGCATGTAACACCCTACTATTTCTCAAATCTTGGGACCGTTTATGACCACAAAGAGCCAGGACCTCGGTTTTTACCGTCCCATCCCGAATGACGGACATGTAGTCCCATGGGGTTGAACCCACAACCTTAGCACTGCCAGTGCCATGCTCTACCAACTGAGCTACGGGACTATTAAATATTAAATAATTGAATATCGGGGCGGGGGGGAAAATCGCGATTCCACACAGACCTTTTGAGACAGAAGGAGGAGTCACATGTTCGAAAGACACGTTTTAGGCCACGTGGCTGTGGGAGGTAGGTCCCCATCTTTAAACGCTTCAGAAGATTCAAGCCCTATACAATAACATTAATCTCTGTAAACTCCTCAGTCCTGAATGGGCCTTCCCGAAACTGAATCAGAACATGTTAGCTTGAGTCAAGATAAAAGTAGCAATGAGGCAAGACAAAATGTGTAAGTTCATAGCACTGACATTAGCTAACATTAATTACAGAACACATCAAGCTAGCACACTAGCTAAGTGCAATATTGTAGCTAACTAACTCATTGTGCCATTACCCGAAGAGGTAAAAGTCAGGAGTAATGCTAGCTAATTAAGAAACAAACTTAGCCTAGCACTTTGTACATAGCTTGCTAACATATCTGGCTAGCAATATACAAAACACCTGGCTAACAAGGTAATTAACTTAGCTTGTCATTTCTAACCAAAAAATTTTGCTCGTCAACATTTCATCATTTCAAGGTTGAAATACCACACAACCCAAGGCAAGTTTATAGGAGCTGTGTAAGTTAGCTGAAAGGACAGACGTTTGAGAAGTTGGCTTTGCTAGCAGCCTGTTCTATTTCTGGGAAAGTTGGAAAACAGTTCCGCTTTAGCAATCCTTTGGTGTCGGCCAGCGAGTCTGTTGCTTCAACTAACTCCCACGCAGGCTTTCTGATCAAGGGCCTGGACCAGATGTGGGCAATTCCAGTCCTGGAGGGCAGGTGTGTATGCAGATTTTAGTTTCTACCAATTACCCCTGTGGCTCAATTAGCTGATTAGTTGGATATGTCAATGCTGGTTCACTTGTAAATTAGACCACAGTAACATGTTTCATATGGGAACACAAGAACAGTCTTCAAGATCAGAAGTTGACATGAAATCCAGAAACAGCCCTCCTTGCCCACGCCTGGTCTATAGAGAGTGTCTATGTACCCCTAACTTGTATGAACAAAGGACGAGCTTTGGGTCTGTGTCACGTGACGGGGGCTTGGACATTATTTTCTGTAAAGCAACAGAGTGCATGTCAGCGCACAAAAGTCGGTGTCAGTTTTAGCTCTGAATCTTGTTCAGACAAAAGCATAGATTCGGGAATTGGAGCAACGTTGATCCTTGTTGATGCAGCCGGTGTGTGTGTGTGGGCATATTAATATGGAACTTGTTTTAGAAGTGAGAAGGATGATATATGATATATACACACAGCTGTCAGCCATCAGAATCACAGTATTTATACAAGACGTGGTATTAATAACATATATTCTCCTGCAGGCGTTTCAATTAAGGGGAAGAAGCCAACCAATAAAAAACTAGCGATAGGAGGAGTGAGGTTTCAAGCACCCCATAATGCATAGAGCTACACTGTGCTGTCTATCGTTCATGCTTTTCAACAAATCAAAAGATTTTGTTCTAAAATAGCGTAGCGGTCTAACGCACTCGCATTGACTGGTGCTTTGTGAGTGTGAGCTGCCTATTGCAGCCGTGGTTTGAAACCTGACTGTGGCAGACCAGCCCTGGCCGGGAGCCCCGATCGGGGGTGACATTTGGCTGTCCGCCCCAGGGGGAGGGGGGGAGGGTGAACCGGCACGAAGTTTGTAAATAAATACAATTTTTAAAAAACCCATTTTGCTCTCCACAGCAAAATACAATGATCGAGTTAACTAAGCAAGTCACCAATAGCATACGACAGATCTGCCTCTTTTTGTTTAAGAAGGGCTCATTCTCCCATCACCATTACAACTGTTATTTATTCCACTCATATGACACCTGTACTCATTTTGGTGTATCATGGGAGTGGTTAATGATCACAGTTGAGTCAGGATCTTCATTAGTAGTTTCATTACCAGGCTGTGGCAGTTGCTTGAAGAACATGGCTCAAAGGGAACACCGCCCCCTGGTGGTAGCCTAGCAAAATAAATTACCTCCAAACAGGCCACTGATATTCAATAGCTGTGCACCAAATTTATTGAGAAGACCCCCATGGGCAAGCAATTGAGCTAACTTAGAATGTGAACTTTCACTGGGTGTGTGAAATGCCCCCTCGGTGGTGGAACGATCTTCCGCACTCGGTCAGGACTGCGGAATCACTGGCCATCTTCCGCAAGAGACTTAAAACTGACTGAAAACCACTGCTTTCATGTTTAATACTGCTTTTCGTAATATTTATCTATGCTGATGAGTGTACAAAGGCCTTCCTGGTGTTGCAGGTATGGTGTGCCAACAATGTCTATTACTGTATTATTGCACTGATCTCCTGCGTGGAATATGATTGATCTTACCATGTATTTATGCACATCTTGTAAGTCGCTCTGGATAAGAGCATCTGCTAAATGCCAAAAAATGTAAAATGTAAAATGTAATGCCTACATCGTGGTTTAAATCACGTGCAGTTGTGTAATGAATGACAACATGGCGGGTGATCGGAGTGCCGGACGTGCTGGTCGATGTTTTGAATCACAGTGTACATCCTCCTGTGGTAGGTACGCTTCGGAAGGTTTTAAGCTCCATTTCTCCAGCTGTATTCAGTGGCACATGTAGCAGAGGGGCTCCGATACGTGAGTTAAGCACATGAGCGTTCTCTACAGAATAAGCGGCAAGAGTATGATTGGTTCCCTTGGCTTAGCTCAGCGGGCTAATCGTGTCTCTTGTTGCGGTGAGATCCTTGGTTCGAAACTCACTGCAGGCAGAGGCAGACCTACCCACTGTTGTTACACACACACGCACAAAAATGCAGAATGTGTAAGATATAAAATGGTACAGTGAATAGATTTGGGGGAAACCTTGGGAGAGGAGGAAATGATTCCAATGAATGC